>MU227499.1:380548-396402 GCA_018584345.1 Thuja plicata | reverse complement strand
ACATTATTGTATAACTAGTCTTATGGTTATCTTGTTTATTGCGACGTGAAGGTCGTAATTGGATAATATTTTCCTTCATTTAATGTGTGAATATATATGACTTGAGTCGACTTTGTATCTTCGACCAAGTTCTATTATCGACTTTTCCGCTTTTCATGTTACTTGATGATGTGGCATTTTGTGAGTAAATGCAGTCTTTACATATAATCATTTATCAAAAAATTACGGTATACTATTATATAACGTCTTTAACAACTTCAAAAAGAAACTTTGGGTAGCTTTTAAACCTTACAAAATATTTTCACCCAGGTTTATTCAGCTGAAAACATCAAATCGGTGACATTATTTGATATTCAGTAGTTCTTTTAGGTTGAGCCGATCTACCTAGAAATAAAGTATTGTTTTAAATATCTACAGTTTCCGTTCATCCATGCACAATCATTAAATTCGCTTAAGCCAGACTTGAATGGTAGAATAATATTTAAAGAAATTTATTTGCTACCATATGAATTATTGACTATAATTATAACTGAACAGAGCCATGTACGATGTTCAAAGGTCTTGCAAAGGAAATTACCCATAAAATATCGGTTGCTCTTTGACGAACGGTGACTAGATGAGACCACGCTAGAGCACTGAAAGGGTGTCGGACGTCAAAAGATCCGTTCGATTCGCATTGGATGAAAAAGGAAATGAAAATATAAGCGTTCATCTTATAAAGGGGAGCAGTCGGTACCAAACAAGCAGTTAATTGTTTGGTTTCATACTGCTATATTCATAATCAACCGAGACCAAGATCAGTCATTAGTCCATAAAATAACTTCATCAGGCAAAGTTTTCGACAGATAAATTTCTATCCAGATGCGTGTAAATGAGGTGAGATTATAACTCTTTGAAGCTAGTTCCAGCGGCGAGGATCAACCAAGAGCATTCCGAATGGTTTTATAGGAATATTATATTAATAGACTCTTTTAAAGGGTTAAAAGGAGGAGATTAAGGGTTAAACAAGACATATAGCATATTTCACATCTAGAATTCACTTTTATCACTCACTATTAACACAGCCTATCTATCATCAGGAGAATAAAAAAACAAACCATGAAAACATTTCTAATAGACAGTATCTTAACCTCAAACAGGAGCCACCGTGAGGATTGACCAAGGGCATTGCAAATGGTTTTATAGGATGAAGTACACTAAGAGTGGATACTCACCCAAAAATAGACATTATATCAATAGACTCTTTCAAAAGGTTGAAAGGAGGAGATTAAGGGTTAATCAATAGATTCTTTCAAAGGCTTAAAAGGAGGAGGTTAAGGGTTAATCAAGACAAGATGCATATCTCACATTTAGAATTCATCGTCTAATACAACCTATCTATCATCAGAGTTAATCCAAATAAACCACAAAAACATCCCTAACAGAAAGGTAAATCTATTTCTTACCCGCAAACAGGATATACCACAGCTCAAAAATCCATCGATGAAAATCAAGAAGACAAGGCCAAAGACAGCGAAATCTGCAAATCAAACCCAGACACGAAGAAAATCTCACAGTTGCTCTTAATTAATAATAAAAATTTAATTTATAATATCTTTAAACACTCTTTATATAATTAAATACAAATATATTTTTGTATATTAATCTTAGATCTCACACAAACTTCTCTTAGAGAACAAAGCAAATTGAAAAGAAAGAAAAAATAAATCAATCAAGAACATCAAAATCATAACTTGAAACTATACCACCATAGTAAATACATATAGCTCTATATAACAGAACAGTTAGACATATAATTGTATATAATGAAAATGTGATAATTAGACCAACATTCCTTTCCTATTATCTGGTTCTTATAAATGTATGGTTCAAACTTCAAAAGTCATCTTGTTAAGGGACCCTTCTTAAGGTTTACATCCCAAAACTTGTTGATCTAACATAAAATGTAATTTTTTAAAGAACTTTTCATGAAGAAATAAATCCCGAATCAAGAGGAACTTGCCCAAACTACCTCGTGGTCCTTGTAAAAGTGTAGCTCCGAACTGAATTCCCAAGTTCTCTTTATGAGCTTCCAAATCAGACACCAAATTATTGGACAACCATCCTCCAAGTTGTCTCTTAACCCTCATAAGGGTACAATTCTCAATCACATTCTCAACTCTTTGGGCAACCATCCATACTAAGCTCTTCACTCCAAAAATCAAACTTTACAATACACGTATTCTTTGAATTTGTCCGCGTCCTACAAGTAAAACTAAAAGAAAACGAAAAAATTTGAAGGCAAAAATGCTTCTCATACAAAGCAAAGCAGGAAGCTAACTTGAGATGATAAATATCACTCCATCCTCCAAAACCAACCTCTAATATGACATCATAAAGTACCCAAGTCATGCCAAGATGAAGGCTTTTTGCTATATTGAACAAAATGGTATTGCCACCACCTGGACCTGACCTGACCTGACCTTTTTGCTATAAAACTAGATTGTGTCCCAACTAAGAGAGTTTTATTATGTCCCGTCATTTCTACAATCTCACTGACATGCTTTGGCGTAATATGCTCACAATAGTTATATAAAAATCCTTTTGAGTCCTTTGTGTAACCAGCAAACAATAATGTTGGGAGTATTCATATGACATCTCACACACTCCATTTTAGCTAATTTGAGATGATAAAAATCCTCCATCCTTCGCGCCACTAGCATCTAAGATGACATCATAAAACTTCAAGCCATGGCAAAATGAAGGCTTTAGTTCCCCCAAGCAAAATGTTATTGCCACCACCTAAACCTGGCTTAATACGAATAAGATTGTGTCCCAACTAGAGGAGTTTCACCATGCCTCATCATCTCAACAATCTCACTAACATGCTTTGGTGTCATAGGCTCATAATAGTTGTATGAAAATCCTTTTGAGCCTTTTGTGTAATCAGCAACAAAAATATTGGGTGCCTTCACACAACATGTCACACCATTTCACCTACTAAAAACATACTATCTTTTGTTACTCTCATTTCACTTTACACTAAGGTTCTTCATAAGTACCACTTCACTATCACATGATCCTCAAATGATACAAGAGTTAGTTCCACAGACTAAGAGATGATATTTACCAACATTTTTTTTATATTAACTATAAAGTAATCAAAAATATACACCGAAGTATCCACATCCGGAGGCAGAGCCTCACACAGAGCAAGTCATAGTAACAAATTAATAATAATATATATATCAAAATGAAAAGCAGCAACTATAGAAGGGTATTAATGCAGAATATCTTCATGATTTTCAACTGAGGTCGTCCACCCCATAGGTCCTTCCATCCAGACAATGCTTTTCTTCGCTTGGATTTGGCTCAGCATGTAAATCTTGTCATCAGTAGCGTCCTTTTTCTTACTAATCTCTTTGTACAGCTTCTTCACAGTCTTCTCAAAGATAGCCATATTGTCCATATGCCTTCGCCACACATAGCCATCTTTCATCTCAAAAACAAACATGGTAGAGTGACCCATTTTGGGAAATCTGATGAGCTTTTCCCGCTCGATCATCATGCTGATACAGACCTGCGAGGAAATTTTAAAATGAACGAGTTTAAGAAAAGACTCAGTAAGGGATCTATGAATGCCCTGATACCTTTCTTCATTCCTGCATTTTCAAATCTGCCATAAGATGTTAGAAGAAAGGATGTTCCAAAGAAGATTAGTATCTTTCTTAATACCCTGAATATGCCCACTAATCAATTAAAAAATATCAGTGTATTTAGGATAGGTGATACCAAATAAAGACCAAATATTTTTAGCAAATTTACAGTCAAGCAGAATGTGCGTGCAGGATTTGAGGGAGTTGGCAAAGGCTACAATAATCAGTAAATGAAGGGCCTTTACTTATCGGGAGTCTATTGAGAAACATCAGCCATTTAAAACATCTGATTTTAGGTTCAATTGGAGATTTCCACAATCTAGTAAAAAATTTGTTCCAGCACTTAGCCTCAAGAGAAGTATACCAAACATTATTGACATGGTTAACCTCAAGAGAAGTATACCAAACATTATTGACATGGTTAATAATAAGATGGCTGCTATTCAGAAAACTATATATATTGTTGGCTTTTATTCTATCAACCATAGTGCCATCAGGCCATTTGATGTTCAGAAATCTATGAGAGTCAAGAAGGCAGGTAGAGGGGAGATCCTTGCAAGTTTTGACAATCATGTTATAAGTCTTCTTATGAGTGGCAAGTATGTTAAATTTGTTTCTTAACTCATCCCAGCTAATAACATAATCATCCTCAAAGAGGTCAATAAAGAGAGAGATACCCAAACTATTCCATATTTTAGCTGAGCAACCTTGGGACAGGGCGAGGGCTTTACCCAAGAGGTGTAGATTACACCAAATGGACCTTTCACCATATCGAAAATTATGATCATGGAAGGTCTTATTAGAAATAAACTTTTTCGAGGACTCGCAGGCTTTCCAAATGGTCTTAAAGACAACAAACCCCTGAATAGTAGTAGGAAATCCACCTAACAGCAGATCACTAAAAGGGAGATTCTTCCAAGACTTAGCCTTCGTAGGGAATCCCCGCTCAATGTTACTTCTGATAAGCACCTTCCAAGGCTCATCCCCTTCTAAACAGTGGAGAATCCACTTGGTGGCTAGGGCAATCCTCTGCACCTTAAGATCTTTTAAGCCAAGACCCCCAAGTTGCTTTTTAGAACAACACCACTCTCATTTGACCGCATGCATTTTTTTGTTGCCTTTACCATAGGACCAAAGAAAGTTCCTAATGGCCTTCTGAATTTCCATGATTTGATAGTTATTGAACATCCAAGCAAAAGAGTAGTAAATATTATAAGAGAAGAGAATCTTTTGAGAAACCTGCACCCTTCCAGCCAAAGATAGGGATCTGTTATACCATTTATCCAGGTTTTTAGTAATTTTGTTCATCGCCCAACGCCACATATCTTTGAGAGAAGGATCAATGGAAAAGAGAATACCCAGATACCGAACAATATTATTGGGGACCTCCCCACTGAATCCCAAACTTATTGAACCATCTCGAAGGTCAGTCATCCCAGCCAAGGCAAATGGACTTTGGTTGAGACAATCGAGCCCCAAAAATAGAACAGAAAGAGTCAAGTTCATTTTTCAGAATACCAAAGTTCTCTTCACTCATTTCAACAAATAGACTGGTATCATCAGCAAATTGACAGTTAATCAGGTTATCATTATTGGCTAAGGTGATACCTTTGACTGCAGGAGAGAAAGTGTTATCTCTAAGGATGTAGGACAAAACTTCAGAGGCTATCACAAAGAGAGTAGGGGCGAGCAGACAACCATGCCTAATGGATCTACCCAAAGCAAAAGAATCTAACATAGAACCATTAACATCAACTTGAGCTAAGGCATCCTTGAGTAAAAGTTTAGTGTAATTGCAGAAAACTTTAGGGAGCCCAAAAGGCCCAAGCATCATATTAATAAAATCCCATTCAATCTTGGCATACGCCTTCTCGAAGTCAAGGAGAAGCATAGAAGCATTCTGACTGGAGGACTTAGCCCAATTCATGGCTTCCCAGCTGATTATGAGATTTTCAAGGATGAATCTCCCCTTTATAAAGCCGGTTTGCGTAGAGTTGATAAATTTAGGCAAAATGTTCTCAAATCTGCAGGCCAAAATCTTAGCAAGGATTTTGTAAGAAACATTAAGAAGGGTAATGGGACGCCAAATTTTTATAAGAGTTTTGTCCCCTTCCTTAGGAATAAGTTTAATAACACCTCTATTAATAAAGCTTCCTAGAGTGCCTATGCCATAAGCTTCATTATAGATATCATAAAGGTCAATACAGATCCAACTTATGTTGGCTTTGTAAAATTCCACAGGAAGACCGTCGGGACCAGGGGTTTTGTCATTCTTAAGAGTGTTGATAGCTGTTTCAATTTCCTCCATAGAGATGTTTTGACCAAGGAGAGCACAGTCTTGCAGGGAGATCTTCTTGGGGATGATGGAGCTGTAATCTTTTCTGAGGGAGATGGTTTCCTCATTTTCCTTAGAAGTAAAAAGGTTTTGATAGTAAGAAGCAAACGCCTTCTTGATATCTTCAAGATTTTCTATTTCAATATTATTAACAAGTCTACTAATGGCTTCATTGGCTTGCTTTTTCTTAAGGAGATTAAAAAAGAACTTTGATGCCCTGTCACCCTGTTGGAGCCAGTGGGCACGGCACCTAATGTTGGCCCCACGAACTTTAATCTGTAGGTGGCGCTAAAGATCATCCCTAGTCTTAGATACAATAGGGATAAGGTTATCATTAGAAGGATTGTTTTGAATGTCAATTTTGGCAGATCCCATATTGGAGGTGAGAATTGTCTCAATAAATTTGTAATCTTTGGATTTTTTCTGTCCCAGGGTTTGGAGAAGAGCATGCCAAGCATGAATGTTTTGTTGCCACATTTCAACACAAGACAAGGAAGAAGAGCAGTTCTTGTTTATGTTCCTGATAAGATGGATGGCAGAAAGGATATCAACATCCTTGAGAAGAGAAGAGTTAAGGATGAATCTCTGGTTCTTAGATTTAGGGGGGCTTGGAAATCATTGATCTTGACAAACACTGAGATAGGATGGTGGTCAGACAGAGAAGTAGGAGTCACCGTGACCAGGTTTTCTTGCACATCGGGAATGAAGGAAAAGCAATTTTTGTTGGCATAGAATCTATCAAGTCTGGCATAAATCTAGGCCTAGCCTTGCTCGAAGTTACACCAGGTGTGCCAAAGGTTATGGTTAGTTTTATCATTATCCTTTAGGGGGTCAAATAACAGTTTGTAGTGTATCATTTTATCCCATGGTTCTTTCTCCAAATTTTTCCAAGAGAAGGGAAGTTCGCCCATCTTATTTCTTTGAGACTCAACCATATTAAAGTCGCCACCAATGATCCAAGGAATGTCTGATAGGGAGGCCATCCAGGACCACAAGGCCGACCTTTCTTTGACATCATTCAACGCATAGATGGAGCAGATACCGAAAGTGAGAGTTATTACTAAGAGTAGCCCAGGAAGCCCTATTACATGGGGAGATACCTTTATTCAGTATGAAATTAGTCCATTTAGGGTTGATCAATAATCCAACCCCACCCCTACCTCTCAGATGATCAGAGTAAATCTTAACAGCATCTTTCCAGATGAAGTCAAGGTTGACATCTAACATGAAACCGACAGCATTTAATTCTTGAAGCATAATAAAGTCAATGTTTTGGTAAGTATCCAGAAAATGCTTAACAATATGTTTCCTGTTTGGGGACTCAAGACCCCTTACATTCCAGGAAATGCACTTCATGATGAACTAATGGTATTGGAAACGCAAATTAGGTCCATGGACCCTTCATTTCTACTAGGATTAGCAGATTGGGAAGAGCCCTCACCACCTTTCACCGAGGGAGTTTTATTCTTTGATCCCAAGGGTCGTCCCCTTCTTTTGGATTTGGGGTAATCAATTTTCCAGTCAAGATCATCAATATCAGATTCATGAGATCTCATGACCTCCATATCAAGCACAGAATTAGGGCTCGAGGTGGTGCGATCATGGACCGAGGAAGGCTCTGTCTGAATGGAGATCTGAGAGTTATTGGTAGCGGGGAGGACTTCTAGATAATAATCATCATCAATCTCCTTGAAGACCTTCAAATCTTCACCAGCTAGGGAGGAAGAGGAGTCAATAGGGGAGTTAGCAGCAGGGGAGTGCTCGAGAAACATCGGAGAAGAAGTTTGAACTGAAGCCTCAACCACCGGACCCTGTTTATTAGATTTTCTTCTTCTAAATTATTTGTTTTTTTGTTAACCATTTGAAAGTCATCGGGCATAATATTATTAGAGGATTGTTGCATTCCTACGGGTGTCTCCTTTCAATATTGAGTATCATTATGGGTCAGAGTGGAAGTCAACCCAGGTGTCTTAGGCAAAGGCAACTGAGGTGAAGATTTTAACGCATCCAAGACCAAATTAGGGTTCTTATATATAGTGTCATTTGGGGAGGAATTAGGGTTCACAATTTCAGATTTTCGCTTGATAATGGGGCAATCCCTACGAAGGTGACCTTTTTTACAAAGGAAACAGGCATTTAATCCACCCAAAATTTCTAAAGGGCAAGCATAAGATTCACCAGAGATGTTAATCTCAATGGCAGATGACACCTCAATACCAAGTTTTAATGAAACCAAGCACTCTTGCATCCATGTGTGGAACAAGCCTGGTAGTGTCGTCAAATCTGATAACCTTACCTATCGGTTCAAGAAGATGATGAATGAAACGCCATAAGAAAGGAGGTAAATTTTTTGTAATATTCCAGTGAGAGGCCGAAAGGGCAAGCACTTCCTCATGGATGGCTTCCGGCGTCCAGACTAGGGCTCGAAAAGAAGTGTTACCCACTGTCCAATATTGCCTCTTGAGGACGGCTTCTTGAGCATCAGAATTTTTAAAGAAAATAACATATAATCCTTTAGGAATTTGCCTACAGAATGAGATATTATGCCCTAGTTTTAGATTCCAGTAATTATGAAATCAATCATCAAGGAATTTTCTTGCAGGACATTTATCAATTTCTATAGCCACAAAGAATCAACCTATTTTTTTCTTTCTCAATTTCACCTATCATTTCAGAGTTTGGAGAAATAGAAAAAGATACCAGGGCATTCATATCTCCCTTACTGGTTTGCGCGTTTCATTGGCGTTGGAGATCTGAAACCTAGCACCTGCACAAACAGCGGAGGAGTTTTCCACAGCTTCAGAGAAGGTCTTAAGCGGTGGAGATGTGGATTGTGGATTATTGTTAGGGTTAAATCCTTTTGCCAGTTTGGACTCCATTGGAGCCTTAATGGCATTAATGGCAGGGGTACGGCCTCTGCCGAGGGTTTGAGTGGGGGAGAGCTCATAAAAAGAAAAAAACATTAAAGGAACGGACACACCTGTTAATGTTTCGTAAAAATGCTTGCATCGGGGGAAGAGTTTCGCAGTGAAGCCGTAGAGCAGACGCCGCCAAATCTATTTACCAACATTTTATCTTTTAAACAATGAATTAAATGTTGCAACATCATATACAAAAATTGAATCTATTACAAAGATCTCAGCTATCTTCACATCTGCAAGATCTCAGCTATCTTCACATCTGCAATCAATTTGTCTTAGGCATTTTGTGAAAACACTAGCTATACACGAAGTAAGAAATAACGATGCCAAGGATAGAGCTCACCACTTTCCCTTATCAAAATGTAATTTTTTTGAGTCAATTCCCATCTAGAATTCATCATGATATATCTTCGTCTTTATTTATACTTCAACAGACCAATAAAACTTAATAAGTTAAACTGCCATAAGATTGCACTATGAATAATATAATCTACCAAAACAAAACTATACACTACAAAATAGAGGAGTAACTTAATTCATATCTGACCTTTATATTGTTTAAAGCATTTATTCTGCCTATAACCGTTCCAATGGTGAACATTCTCATTTAATAAAAATGACAATTCCATACCTAAACGAATCATGTAGTTATAGAATTGGCCAAATTGGCAGTTACTAGAAGCGCTACAATACGCTAAGAAAACCGAATGGAGACCCGAACCTGCATCGCTATTCTCCATGGTCAATTTCAATTCACACCAGCAATGTAGGAAAGGTGGCAGATTCTGTTATAGCGTTGCTGTTCGGACTCATTTGGCTCATTCTCAGTATAATCAGCCGATCAGCTGCTTCACGTCCACAAGTCTGCTACGCCAGGGATCTTCAAACTGGCATCCACACGCACAGGGTTAGGGTGAATAAACTACAAACCACGGGCACCAAGCATGCAAAGCCTCATAGAGACAGGCATCGACCTCATCGAGACCCTCGCATCCTCAGCAGATAAAAGTAATTTATTCTTCTTTAGCGCTTGCTTTAATCCTTGGATGCCCGCTAAACCTGTACATGGTGGTGGAGTTAAGAAAGTTTGAGTCTTTATGCCTAAATCCACGCCTGCTCAAAAAACACCATTCAAGATGTGAATACTAGTTCGAATATATTATTAGATGACCTAAATGATGGATTATATTATGAGACCAGCAAAATGATATATACAGGAGAAATAGAACAGTTACACATATAACTGCATAAAACAGAAATGTAAGAATAACCGTATAACGGCAACGGCCGTATGGGAATTGGGAGTCGAGACTACGCATGCTCTGCAGCGAATCATGATAATGAGCAAATTGATGTTTCCTTTACATGTCACTGGCAGATACAACAGATTGTGATAATGAGCGAATTGATGTTTTCTTTAGATGTCACTGGCAGATCCAACAGATTGTGATAGTGGACAAAATCAAACTTTTAAGCAGGAGTCAAATAGCTGCGCATGAAGCCTGCACAAACGAAATACTTGAGAAATCAATCACTGTCGTGTTCTTCTTACAATGGCCGTTAGTCATGGGTTCAGTGTAAGAAAATGTTTCCTTAAACCCAACTCTTCAACTCCACCTGAATCTGCCAGCTGTACAACCACAATGCACTGATGAAGACAGCGCAATGACATCAACAATGGACTATCATCTTGTTGATTACGGCCGCATGAAAAAGGTAAAAATAAGTAGATAAGCAGAAGACGCGGAGGTACACATCGAATAAAGTTACTATAATAACTTGTGTGTTAACGTGTAGGATCGTCCTATCAAACTTCTTCGCCTATTTTCAAAGTTAATACCAGTGCTTTGTCAAACTAGTGAAATCCTACAGCTATCCACGTAGGCTTCAATATTTAGTTACATATGTGGCTGTGATATCGCTAGACATCTCTGGGTCATGGCCGGGTCCGCCATTTCAACATGAAGAAAATGAATCCAACGGTTCAAACTTCAAACTATCTCATCCCCGATCGGGAGCATTTCTTCAAACATCGTATTATTCCGCCAAAGACACGAAAATGGGTCTACGATAGCGCTTGCCAGTAGTGGATACACTACTACGCAACATTGAATAAATATTCCATAATTGGAGATAATTTCCACCTACCACGTCGGAAGAGAAAACTACGACGGCGCGTAACCCAAAGTTGGCAATAACAGTGAAAATTTCCCATTAAACTTTCATGAAGATGGAGCATTTTTTTAAGAGCCTGACCATCGTTAAGTTCTGCCAAGACTATGGGACATGGCAAACATGTAGAAGGCGCGTGCCAGTGATGACTTAGCCTTCAAAGATCTACGCCGAACATGAAAACTTGATTGAAGTAATCCAAATTTTCGCCCAAACTGAAATAGCCATGTTTACGGAGTTTTCAAGTGGAAACATCATAAACCTAGTATTACGGCGCACATAGGAAGCAAGGTAAAGTGATATTAGAGGCAAGGAGTTGCAATTGAGTTAAAAAACCATGTTCCAAAACTTGAATATATCACAAGGTTTTCAACCTTCTACAATACAGGGTTTCAGTTGCCCAGGGTTTTAAACATCAGAAAACAGAGCAATCAAATAACAAAGAGTGTTACAGTTACCTGTACCAGCAGTATTTCAAGTGTCAAATGTATAATAGCAGGATTGTTTCCACTTCAATGATTGGGGTTTGTTGTTCTCAACACTGATCAAGTAAGGCAAACAAATACTGCAGTGGAGACAGTTTTGGCAGGGCTAGGGAATTGCTCAATTGATCATATTTGTCACTTCATCAGCTTTCAACGTTAAGAATGAAACCCTAACATTTACGAGTGACAATTTTCAATATTTTTTATAAGGATTGGGCAGGACTCTTTCGCGCAATACTCCTATGATATATAGTGGTGGTTGTCAGGTGTCTTTTACCGGTTTCACGTAGTCCTTGTGCTAAGGTTTCCCATGCTTTCATTCTAAGATAGTTCAAGACAGAATTTGGTGTGTGGTCATGTAAAGGTTTTGATTCTTCTGGGCGTTTATCGAAGGGAAAAGGCAGGGGAACGTACAAAACAAGAAAAGAGAGCAAAATTAGAAAAACAGAAAGAGTATTTGAAAGGAGAACTGAAATATTTATATCTTCAAATCATATACAATATCTGATTCACTTGTACATATGACAAAATACAGAGCTGCTGCTCATCTTCATGCTCAGAAAATAAGAAAACAAGTTTCCCCTGCTGTTGCTACACCTACTTACTTTCTCTGCTTCTGAGTTTTTAGACATCAACACCAACAATAAAAATTGCCCTCTTCTATTCGTGTATACCCAGATAAACGACACAAACCAAAACAAATAATAACAATTAAATGTGCATTCAGAAGTGCACCGTATGGAGATTAAACAAAAGGGATTTTGCAATTAAAATTTTATTTGAATTCCAGTAGGCGTGAAAGAGAAGGTCGGAACAGGAAACGGCGGGATAAGTCTACGGAAGTTATTAAATAAGGCACTTGGAGATTAATTCCGACATTTATCATGCTTCATGTGCAAATTGTCATTTTTTATTGATACCAAGTTCCGTTGATCCTCCCTTCCAAAGAATGGGAACTGATGTAACAAATATGAAGAGGCGGTTTCAACAGAATGATCCAACTCAACAGTACCAAGGGAGCTATCTCGACAAGAATTTTGATCTATCCAGCAGTAATAATTGATTCAAATTATCTCCTACGAATAAAAGACTTGCTTCGAGGCACCGATTGAAGACAACTCTTGAATAATTTTTGTTTTCTCACAAGGCATCACAGTTCTAAGTTGCCCCGAGTTTGTTTCGTTCGTTCTATCTTATGTCTTTTTCATGTTCAAATCATCTGATTTTCAGGTAGCAATCAACATCTCAGAGAAGAGTCAAATAAGACTCTATCACGAGAACATTTTCATTGTGGACTCATTCGTGCTTTAGAAAAGGAACTTGGTGGAATCAAAGAGTTGAGAAAGACAATATAATTAAAAAGAGCAAAAGAAAATGAAGAAAATCTAAGAAAAGCCACCAATGGAGCCCTATTTCCAAGGCCCCACCTTTACATCCTCATCGGCAAATGATGAAGAATTAGACTTTTCGTCTATCTCATAGGTATTCTTCATTTTCCATGACAGAGAGAGATGACCTCCTAAATTAGATCTAGAAGAAATTGCATATCGTATGTCCTTTGAAGAGGACATCATCTTACTAATACCTACCAAGAATTAAATGATAATTCAATTATTTTCACTAAGGACAAGGATAACGACTACACCGTGGATGAAGGCACATTAAATGAATCCTTTGAAGGATTGTTTGAAGAGATTAGACATGATGATAATAGAGAAAGAGCACAATTAATTAACAAACATGAGCTTTTTAAGATTATTCAACTTCAAAGGCACAGGTTATATTAAAAATTATTAGAAAAATTCATTGCTATATTTAGATATTTTCTTGCAGCATCTTGAAAGAGGTTCATTCGTTGGATACTGTAATCGTTTTGAGTTTGGACTCATCCTCGTCTCCAACATCAAGGAAAAATTAAGGTTGACATTTTTAATACAGTCAATTACATTTTTAATAAAGTCAATTAGAATTAGATTTAATAAATTAATCTAGTAAATAATCAGTTACAAAGTTACATTCCTATAAGTTTATTGGTTATGAGAAAGAAAGGCCTTATAAGCCACTCGACTGTACTGTGAAAATATTTTAATATATCAATATATCATTTTTCCTACTCTACCATCTCTAACATGGTATCAGAACAACATTATTTCATGGGCCTAGATGTTTAAATGAAAATGGATTTGCTCCTGAAATAATCAAAGAAACGCATGGAGATTAGTTTAAAGTAGAATGTTGTCGCTGAGTTTATAAAGTGAATAGAAGATAAAACTCATATTTCTTGCTGACGCTGTTGAAATATATAGCTGTGATTTGTTTGTTTTTGCTACATCCATTGTGTTTAAAAAAGAGGAAAGGGACAAAAATTTGGTAGACGGGATTTTTTATTATTTGATATTTTGAATGGAAAAATCATATGTTCTTGGTCTTGAGTAATCTGATATACATTTGCACCATATTGATCTTATCAAAACTTCAAAGTAAATATGAAATGGTCTCTTGATTCTATATTTGGCTGACAAGTTTGAAGCTTTTTTGTTTGAAGATGAAAGAGGGTGAAAGTATGTTCAACATATTAGTACATTTTGTTCACTTTTTAATCGATAATGATGATGTGAAGTAGATTTATTCAATAGTATGTCTCCAAGCTTACACAATATCGTATTTACTTTAAACAAATCAATCCAAGCCCTGAGAGTGTGAATTCTTCTTTGATTGATGAAGAAACTGTTTTTTTCAAAAGAATGTTAGCAATTCAACTGCAAATTCTAGATGTTATTATTGTAACCCAAGCATAGTTCCAAGCCAAGTGACCCTGGCTGAGTCCCAGGGGCCCAGAACTCACCAAAAACTCGTCCTAGCTGAGACTCCCCAGAAACGTGGGTTTTGCCAAGTCCTGTCAAGTTTTTGCCAGAGTCTTGAGCCAAGTCAGCCTTGCCAAGTCCGAGTCTCAGTTATATGAATCAAAGAGAATATTTTCTAGTAAATTGTATTCAATGTGCTAAGGATCTTATTGACAGTAAGTTACAAAATAACAATTTTGGTGGCTACTATAAATGAGAGAAAGGTGTGGTTTTCTAGTAAATTGTATTCAATGCGCTAAGGATCTTATTGACAGTAAGTTAAAAAATAACAATATTTTGGTGGCTACTATAAATGAGAGAAAGGTGTGGTTTTGCATTATACAATCGACATTTTTTTCACAATAACAATGAGAAGGAATGTCTATTTTTACAAAAATCAAGCAAATCATAGGAGGACATCTATCATTCTGAGTTAGCTTCTCGCTCCAAAAATGATTCACTATATGAGAAACAATACTAGTCTTATTGTTAGGGTCCCTTCATGGATAAGGGGGATACAAAAATCAAGCAAATCATAGGAGGACATCTATCATTCTGAGTTAGCTTCTCACTCCAAAGATGATTCACTACATGAGAAACAATACTAGTCTTATTGTCAGGGTCCCTTCATGGATAAGGGGGATACAAAATCAAGCAAATCATAGGAGGACATCTATCATTCTGAGTTAGCTTCTCGCTCCAAAGATGATTCACTACATGAGAAACAATACTAGTCTTATTGTTAGGGTCCCTTCATGGATAAGAGGGAGGGGCATATTAAAGGCTCCCCTTCTTCTTAGCCTTCTTATCCATCTTCTCTTTGAGTACTTGTCAACCATCTTCTAGTTTTGCACCCTCCATTTGCCACTTCAATGAATCATCCGAGAACATCATGATCTCCCAATTTTGACTACAAAGGTGGCCACTCATTTCTATTTCTGCAGTCACCAAGACTGCTACCTGCAATGACACAGGCCTTCCCTAAAGTCTTTATTCCTCCTGATATTTCAAGATATGTCAGCCCTCGACCACTTGCTTAAAAAATTAGACCCAAGCTGGTGCTCCTTGTGCGTGCTAAAAGTGGCCTCTACTTAGCAGAACACTTCAACATAGTCATTGCTCTTCAGCTGCATACAGGAATGAATATTGATTCATTCACCCTGCATGTCTGAAAGAATCGACCTGTTGCCTTCTAGAAGGCAGGAGTATGAGCTTGCTCTCAGGTCATTGCAAGCTCAGTGACTACACCGAGGACCTAAACGAAGGATTTAAACCTATGATAATGCAAGTAAATGATTAGTCTAAATGCAAGTGCAGTTTGTTGTTCATTCAAAACTAATTAGGATTCATTTTAGAAGCACCAAATTGAGTGTGAGATATTCATTTTAATACACCAATTGAAATGTGCTCTAAGTTTATGTTTGCATGATTAAATATTAAAACAACAATAAAAGCTATGCTAA
>MU227499.1:340879-351970 GCA_018584345.1 Thuja plicata | reverse complement strand
TCATTTTAAATTACATACACATTTACTAAACATTCTTTCAATTACTTAAAGTATTTCAATTTACAGTTCATGATATATTGATTTTAGTTATATTTATTTCAAGTTCCTTGTCATACTTTGAGAGACGAAAGTTTGAGTTTCATACACAGGTTATCTTCCATAAAAAGCCTATTCAGGTGAAGGTTCACCCGCCTTGGTCCTGCAGAGCCAGAAGCGTAGGGGAAGAGGATCATAATTGATCATTCCTGTTAGTTGGCCAAAAATAATTGGATTTCCCATCATTGGATTGGCAAGTCCAAAGGAAATTCAATTCAATGTTTTTGGGCACCAACAGGTTCAATGATAGAATTTATCATGTTTTTGGTGATCTGGTTTCGAGATGGAAACCTAGAGTTAGATAAAACCCTATGCAATAACAAATAAAGTAACTAAGGATATCACTGGGTAGTGCAAAGTTGGAGAACTTCTAGGCAAGAAGGAAATAAAATACAAGGAAGTGAAGGAGTTAACAGGTTTCGATTGTGATCAATGTGCACCCTTCATAAAAACTCTTGGTGATCCAGTGGTGAGGTATGCTGCCTACGACATAACTTACAAAAATTTCTTTTGAAATCGTGATGGTACTACATCTACGATAGCTGTCTATTTTGCACATAAAATGGTTAGGGAAAGTGTTCAATTTTACCTGTGTAAACTGTTATTGGATAATTTGCTTCAGAATGTCAATATGTTAGTAGAAGATGGTTATAGGTTTCAGTTTGGATCTTTGGTTGTGTGCTTGATCTTCTATTTCTTGAGGCCTCTATCAGGTACAGAAAACATAGAGTGGAGGTATGGCATCCCTATAGGTAAGCAAATTTGCAGATATCTAAGGTTTCTAAAAAATAGAGAAGATATTTGCAAAACATATTTTATATCGTTGAGAAAGAATATTTTCTCCAGTTCAGTTGTTTTTGGTGATGTATATGTTAGTCATTGAGGAGGGTTCCTCCTCTGGTTAGAAGGATTTAGATATTGTTGTTGGTGGTTCTCCTCCAAAACCTAAGAGGAGAAAGATCGGTAAGAAAGGACAAGAGATAAAGGATAAAGAAGAAAAGGATGAGGATGAGAAGGAATCGGAGGAAAGCAAAGAAGAAGATATTCATATGAAAATATGGATAAAGCATGCCATTTTTCCTCTGGTGGTGGTATGTTCTCTCCATATTAATCCATCCTTTTATTTTCTCATTATTGGGATTGACTCTTAACCTCAGTATTTCCATCATTATTTGATTCTACTACTTAATATAATATATACATATAAAAGAAATCAAATTACAGTTTATTACTTTAAATTGGACTTTAGTTTCTCTTAAATGTGGTTCTTGAACAAGCTTAAAATAATAATGTTAAGATCTCTACAATTTGATATAAATTTTTAACTGATTGAAATTCATAAATCAAACTTTCTATTATAGATTTTTTACGTCAACGGGATGTCATCACATTAAAAAATATCTACATAGATTCCTATGCCAAGTAGTATTTCTATTCTTAAAAGGAATATGAAACATTGTATCTTATGTATATATTACATATTTTGGGTGTTATGTTGTATTAGAGATTTACAATAAACATTATCTGCCTTCGCAGTTTGGTACCTTGCTTGATGGCTAGTTCCAATGGTATAATTTAGTTAAATGTTAGCATTACTATAGTACTACTAGATGAAGAAGATAGTATTAGTATCTTTAATAGATGATAGTTTACATCATGTTAAATGTTTTTGGCTTTTTAGGGCATGTACGAAGGTGGGGCCCACAAATCGATCCCCCTTATGGAAAAAAAATGTTTTTTTTTAAATTTAATTGACCTTTTCAGGCGAAAAGAATTAGGGACAACTGACCATCCCCGGTACGGTTCGGGGATGGCTACGGCGTCCCCAGTCATACCCGATACTTCCAGAAGTCCCCAATTTTTTGGGTGGCATCCCCAAGTTTACGGGACGTCCCCACCCAAATTCTAAAAATTTGGGATGGGGATGGGACATCCCTTGGCCATCCCCAAGTCCTCGAAATGTCCCCGGTACGGGGA
Source organism: Thuja plicata (assembly GCA_018584345.1). Lineage (NCBI taxonomy): Eukaryota > Viridiplantae > Streptophyta > Pinopsida > Cupressales > Cupressaceae > Thuja > Thuja plicata. Next base: position 349,897 of record MU227499.1, on the reverse strand, counting down.
TGGGGGAAATTAGGTCGGGGACGCGTCTCCGGGTAACACTGATCATTATTGAATGTTTACCAAAAGTAATTATGGTCTCCCTATTTAATTTTTAATATCATCTTGTGATTGTCTATATGCTTCAAACTAACCCTTTTGTAGGATGATAAGCATCATTGCAAGCCTTAACTAGAAGTATTTGATTATTTTTAAGGAAATATAAAAGACATAAAAGAGGTGAAATGTATGTATAATAAACTATCAAAAGGCATATCTACTATTGAATATACAAATAGATTCATAAAGCTCTTCAATCAACATATTGCAATCAATTTTATAACCAAAGCAATTAATAAAATTAATTTTAAAGTCTTTCTAGATGGAATAGAATGGTAGAGGAAAATATTATACCATTATCTTGCATCATGTCTTAATGATTGAACAAAAAATTAGAACCAAACATCTTTGTATTTTACCTCATAACCATTCATTAAGCTAATGAAAGCTCAAATATATATGCTACTTAATGTTGAACCATTTATAAAATGACAGAAAAAAGAATAATGTGCACCTATAAATGTCTACCTTCATTTAACACACATAGAAATGCACTTAAATATATCTTTGTATTCAAATTACACATATACTAATAGTACTTGATAACAATAAGAAACATTAAACAATGTTAAGAACGGATTTTCCACCTCATAAAGAGAACCTAGCCTTGTACTAAAAAAATAATCCTTGAGTACCAACTAAAGTGGGCTCTTACTACAAGGAGAGCCTCAACAGATACAATAACAATCTATTCTATTGGTGGAAGTTGACAAGACAACACACAAAATTTAAATGATAAACTAAAATGTCAAACCATAACAATGGCCCACAATTTAGTTGTTGCAAGTTAACAAAATAATGCTACAAAAATAAAACGACAAAGCCAATCTTGAAAGTGCAACAACTATTGTGCTTAAACAACAATTGTGTTAACAATTGTGTCGAAAACAACATATCGATTGGTTATAGGGGGTGACATAAAAGTTCTCAAATAACTATGTCATTCTACTGTTGATCATGTCACACAAGATGTGACCAACATAATATACAAAATGAAACATAGGGTTCACAATAAAATCAAACATTGAAAATAGACTTCCTTTCTAACATCATTTTGTTGGTGCTCGAAATTGTAACCCAAAACTCTAGAGAATTCGTCTTAAAATCAAAACTTGTGGAACCAAGGTTGGTTTATGTTGAGAAGACAACTTGTAATCAAGCGATGGGTAATTATAGAATAGCTTACAAAACTGGGTAACTCTTCTAGAATTTTGGCTCCATATAGTTTTTGATTAAGTAAAACAGGTTTTAAAGGGTGCCTGAAACCCATAACAGAGCGAAAGATGAAAATTATACCCAGACTGAAAGGACAGAGCCAAACAGATGAAATAGGCCTCCACGAGGTCGTAGAACCAGGTTTTGAAGGCGCCCCAGAACCCTGTACACTCGGATTTTGAGAGGGATCTGAAACCCCACTTAGACAAGCAGCTACACAAAGCTAAAATAAACTTGAAAACCAGCAGCACATAAACAATAGCCAGACATCAATTTGGAAGGGACAGTCTTGCTATCCAGAATAGGGCCCAAGGGCTACAGAATAATCTAGAACAAGGGAGGAAGCTGGCTCCCCACACCAAGACAAATGGCCACAAGTAGGATAGCCAGAGTGGTTAATATACATTTAAGGATCTCTGGCATAAACGGCAGGGGTTTTGACTTGGTCCCCAAAACCAAAAAACAAACTCTAGAGGCAAACCCCGTAGAAGAGACAATGTGAGAAGAAGAGGAAAAATAATCCTTAATAAACTCAGATCTTCCCACAAAAGAGACTATCCAGCTGCAGGTCCAAACATCGCCATGAGAAACCCACTCCACCTCAATAGGAGCATCACCCACCTCAATAGGGTTAAGGGAGATCTCAAGAACAGAAAGGATGGGTCACCTTCTCCAAATCCCTCGAGTCAAGTGACCATGGTAAAGGAGATACCCCAACCAGCAACCCTCCATCACTTCCGCACAGCCAGTCTTCACCTCAACAAAAGCAGCCACCACCTCCACAAGTAAAGAAGAAGAGCAGAAAGGAAGAAGGTCAAGCCATACCTTAACCAAAAACACCTGAAAGCTCTCCACCTCCATAGGAGCCTACGAGGGAAAGGGAGAGGAGACAGAAATGGAAAACCCAAAAACAAGGGCTAGAAGCGGCTTTGGGAAACTCCCTACCAACAAACTCTGCTCCACAAAGTAAAAAAATATAGCATATGAGCAGCACCAAAAGACATGGCTTAGAGGCCTCACCAGGTAAGCCCTAAACCAAAGAACAGTGGCTCCAACGCCCACACCACCAAAAAACCCAGCAAAGCGCCTTCGACCATCAAAACAGGGCACAGGAATAAACCTGGCTTGAAAAACACAGATCCATCCAACAGCCGGCACACAGATATAGGAGCGATTAAACTCCCCAGAACCACCAAGTAGGGCATGGCCCACTACCACACAAGCGTTGCTAGCCTCCCTGGCAAGGAGCATTTCCTCCAGATGTGTAAAAATAATGCGCAGAGGCAGCAGGCAAAAGCCAAAGAGGCAGGCCCGCAGGTGTTGTGCGCAAAACAGTTGCCGCACAGCCCAAAGGGGATCCTTATCCCCATCTAAATCACCGTCTTCCTCAGCCGCCACCAAGGTGCCTTCAGCCTGGCCAGTGCCATTCAAAGCCCTAGCCGCTCCCGCTCATCATTTTTTTTCTAATACTCCTTTGGCTCTATAGAGTCTGCCTTAAGGCTTAGTTGGGATTTTTTTCACTTTGTAGCTTTGTTTTGTGCTTAGAAACTTGTGTAGATAATTTTAGATTTCAAAACAAAAAACATATGAATGCCCATGTGCATGCATTTGGAATTTGAGATAGAATTAAACAAACCACATGAGCTTCACCCCAATAAGTAGCAAACTTATATGACAATGCACCCTAATAGAATAAATAAAAATTTCTAACCAATAGCACACCATCTTAAGTGTGCCTACAGTAGTTTAATCAACTTATCAATATAAAAGAGCATTACGATGGGGTTTTCACCTTGTGATAGTAGATACATAAATCAATAACTTATGTGGTCGCAACTAGGGATAAGTAGACACTCATAAAATATGACATGAGATTATATGAGATGTTAATTTAAAAGTTATTTAATTATTAAACCTTAGCATAAAAATGTTATACATGCCACAAGACCAAAAAACATTACATACATAGATATTACATTTAATCAAAGCAAGGATGATGTAAAAAACTAGGATTGAACCTCTAGTGAGTAGGTTGACTAGGTCCACCATATTCTATCTATCCATCAACTAATGATAATGATAACCTTGCTTGCCCCAAACACTTTCTTTCACCACACTCAATAAAACCAAGTCTACTATTTTCTATCTAAGACCACATGGTACTTCTACAATAGTTCATTATACTATGAGTCCATTTAAGTAATGCTTGTATTCATCCTCTATGCAATGGGTTTGAGATACACCAAAGAAGTGTCTACTAAAGGTTGCCTACTCAAATTTTAAACCAACAAGTGATTTGTTAAACATAACAAACTATTGACAACTCACATTGATTGAATAGATCAATCACTAAGAGCAAAATAATACAAGGTAAAGTTGCAAGAGAACTACCTTTAACTAATTCATCTAAGATAGAACAAATTAAACACATAGCTCCATAGCTCCAAATCTATGATACAAAAATCACTTTGAATATCCACTAAATAAGTATCACAAGTCCACCACACCTCAATCATTGAAAGTGTACCTAATTGGCACCCACATGTTTTCCTTCTTACAAATAAGATGAGGGAAAACAAACCACATATCTCATTAAACTATTTATTGGCTTTCTCAACTGGTCACTTTATTTATTAAGTAGCAATAAGAACTACCATTGTGCACTGTTCAAGACATGATCAACGATTAGGGGCAAATATAATACAAATCAAATACCATGTTGTTGAACTTTTGTAGGGGTAAAGCATCATTAAAGATCAACAATTCCTAGGCTATCGTCATGTCAACTTATAATACCCAGTCTAAAACTCACTTGCAATTAACACATGACAGTAGACTTTCTTAGGCAAATCTTTACTTGCCTCAACAAGACCAATAAAAAATTACCACTTGTCCCAACTTGAAAAGGAAAAGTCCATATTGGATATCAATTAATAATAACTTGCAAGTTTTCCAACCTAACACAAAAACTACTATCCTCTTGTAATCAATTATAAATTAAAATATATGCCCCTTGATTCAACCACTTAAGGTCATTGTTACTAACAAACCATTTTTGCTCAAATAGGAAAACAGAAATCAAAATCCTTGATACTACAATCAACATAATCGCGTGCATTATTGATTGTAAAAGACAAATAGTCATCGAAAACTTGAGAAGCTTGTCAAATACTGTCAATCTCTTCAAGAATGCATGTTATCCAATAAAAGTAAATCATTGCTAAATGTTCATCAACAATAATGAAATATTTCACCCACTTGTCTTAGAAATTTAGAACTCTAAAATTTGGTCAACGACTTGGAGTCAATCTTCCATAGGTGAAAACTGTGAAATCAACATGACAACCAAGGGAAGATAAAACTTAAAAGGGCAGCAAATCAAGAGGGCATTCACGTTCTAAATTAAGGAGAAGTGAATCTAAATTAAGATCCTTGGAGAAAAGGGGACGACCTTCCCTACACAAATCAAGTGCTTGATCCTCAGTAAATGAGACAACATCAACATAGTGAAAATGATAAGAAGAGTAATAACATGGGGGCAAAATTAGGAGAAGCATGTTTAGGGTTGTTAGGGCTCTTCTTCTTAGAAGTTTTTTGAATTGGGCCTTCCTTATCCAAGGATACAGGCTCTGAGTCTTCTTTAGTCTCTCATTCCTCTGTCTCCAAATACAAATATTAGAGTCATCTTGCTTTGTTTCTTCATACTCTTCCTCAAAGGAAAGGGTAACTTTTTGCTTCAATTTATACGAGGGAGGGTTTGACTTCCAATATTCCATAATTAATAAAATGAGACCCTCATGTAATACTGGGTTCTTAGAAATTTCTGCATTCTCTTTTATACTAGTTGTGAGAGAAGACAGTAAATAGAAGGGAAATTAAATTCTAACCTTGTGCAAAAAATAGTTCAACAACATGAAGTGGTTTCCATACACAATGGTAAATCTATTGTCGAGAGTGAAATATTGGATGATCACCTTCAATGCCAATGCCCATAATTTCTTAATTGAAATCATTTCATAGTCATTCTTTTTTTAAAAGAGTGAGTCCCCTTCTCCATATTTCACAAAATTCTCCCTAGCAGAATCAAAGTCTTTACAAATCTTTAAGAATTTTGTCGCTTACAATGAGAAGCCAGTGACTTCATAAATGAGCTCCTCAGTCACATCCCACTTCCTTCTAAACATGTAAACTTTACCATTCTTCCAATTGTCTGCAAAGCTCTAAGTGACCCCTCCATACTTTAATATTATCCAAATGGTAGGGTCTTTTTAGCTTCATCACATTTGATTGGTTCCAACTGATTACAATCACCCTCATCTTGCTATTTTTAATAGTAGCAATTCCTTTGTTCTTCAAGCCCACAAAATTCCAAATGATCAAACCCCCACAACATGGAAAGAAAGAAAGGTAAAAATAACCAGAAAATGTGCGGGAGGAAATTCCAAAATGTTCCACACTTAATGGTATTCATGACTAAACATGTCATTGAGGAGTTTGCACTCGTCTTCTTTCCAAATCCATCATTTCCAAAACATTCTTGGGGAGGGGGTCATTCATGTGCCACTTCAACATCTTATCAGTTCGAACCCCAAAATATTAGCAAAATAGTCTACTGTAGTGTTCCCCTCAAAAAATATGAGATTTTACATTCAGCAAAGGAATTTATAATATTCATTGATTAATTCTTCAAACAAATTTTTAATGGTCCATGAAGGAGCTTGTATACCTTTAAGACATTGTATGATATTGTTAGAATCCCCTTCAATTCAGACCTTAGTGCTATTCATCTATTTGGCTAGTTTAAAACCATGGTTGGCAACAATAGCTTCAGTATGGCTTCCCATGGGGAGCACCATCGTTGTAAGGAACCCACCCAATTTGTTTCTAAACACTCCCCCACACCTAGCGGGCCCATGGTTATTGTATTGAAAATGTTACACACCCTCATAGATGCAATTAATTATAGTTATAAATACAGGGTGATAACAAACTTATGGGTGGTCTTTACGAAGACATTAAAAGGTTTATATCAGATCATGTAATTGCAAACTGTAAAATCTAGGGTTATTATAGAAAGTATATTGCAAGACCTAAATGATGTTATAAATACCAACAAAGTATGATAGGAAATATGGTGACATTCGATGATACTAATTATGTAGTTCAAAAATATCACAAACACATGAAGTGGCCACTTTTCTGTTTTTATCTTGAACAAAAGAACAAGTTCATTAATATGTGAAAGGAATTGAATCTACTTTGACAATATTGAAAAGGAACAAATCGTTGTTTAGAAGCTTGGGAGATCTTGTTTTTATTTGAAATAATTTATAAAATACTAATGATGAAAGCAACAAAATTCTCCTCTTCTTCACAACTTCAATGTATTCCAAAAGGCATAAGTAATATAGTCAATCCTAATTTTCTTGGTGATGAATTCAATGATCCTTCTAGCCAAACCAAGTACTTTTGACAATTTAGATATGCTTTGATGCCTTGGAGTTTTACCACTTAGATGCCTCTTTAATAAATAGTATGCAAGTCTCTTTGATTCTAGGAATATATTTATTTTTTATTTTATAAATATATTTTTTGCATGGTATAAAAATCTTGTATTCCCATTATCAACACTTAATTAAATTATTCACTTTCTTTCATTAAATTATTCACTTTCTTTGTTTCTCTTCTCACACTAGCATAAAAATATTTGATCATTGTTATTATATTTTGAGTTATTATTTTATTTATGCATACACATATCAAAAATCTCTTAAATGACTATAGAGGTCAAAAGACCAAAATGGGGGGCTTTGATACAAGCTTAAATTTTTTTTGTTGGGTAGAAATAGTCTTTTAGCTAAACTTACCTCAATATAGATTCAATATTTCATTTGATGACTTTGTATTCCTAACCCTCTCTTAGTCATACAATGTGTCAATGTTTCCTAACTATTTCCTTTGTTTATTTTACTTTTTATATCTTACAATGTGTGTCAATGTTTATTTCTATTTTGTAGGTCAATGTCAATTATACTATAAAAAATGATTTTAGATGGGCATAACACTTTATTGTTACCAAGATGAGGTCTTCACAAGTGAACTAGCATCCCTACACTGAAAGATAAACTTTCATGCTTTTTGCCCCTCAAAATGCTATTAACATATTCCTTTGTCTAATCTACTTCAATCATCAAACATCATTTTTAAATTCTATTCCAAAAAACTATATTAATTAGATTGATAGTTTAATTTGATATATCTATGCTTCTCTTGTAAAAGAAAGTAATGGGACTGTCAATCTGATTAATATGCAATAGAAAGATTAAAAAATAAAACCCCTCTATTAAAAAAGTAACTTAAATTTTCTCTTGCAATCTGTATTTAAAATTTTAAATATCTTAAATTCGAAAAAAATATGATTAAAAATATTTAGTTATATTCTTCTAACATCATAAATTTTATAAATTTTTATTTATTAACAAATTTAAATATCTTAAAATAAATATAATTAAAAATGTTCAATTATTTTTCAAACACAATATTTTTTTACAAAGTTTTATTGATTAACAAATTTCGTATAATAAATTTCTAGTCAAACTTGAAAGCAAATAAAATTATATAGCATATGTAAAAATATATTTTGATTTCTCTTTTAGCATTTGAAAATTGATATTAAATTACCAATTTGAACTATGATATATATTTAATTTGTGTATTATATGTAAATTATAATTATTTTTGTATATTTTTAATATTATATATATAAATATATAATATATTAAACCTAAAAAAACTAATAAACTGATAACAATACCAATAATGAGGAGTGTAGATGATAATTAATTATTCAATTGATGCACACAACTTTTTGTAAGGTAAACAACCAACTTTTAAAAAGGAAACTATCATATTTCTTATGTAAGCTTGGTATCACCTTTATTTCACATGCAAAGATTTTTTTCCTTCATAAAAATATACCTAAACAAATTATTTGCTTGTGTGAATATTTATTTTTTTAATGATTTTATAATTAATTTTAAAAAATGTTTTTGATGATTTTAGTATAATCATATGTAATGTTTGAATATAAAATAAACTTTGAAAATATCTTATTAAGATTAGAATTATTTTGAAGAAATTTATAATAATTTCATTTAAATATTTTTATCATGTTTAAATATTTACTTTTTAATTTTCTAAACATGAATTGAAGATATTATTTAATATGTAATTAATTAAATTACTAAGTAATCTATTAGATTGATTTTATTTAAAAAAAATTCAAAATATCTATAATAATTCAATCTTAAATCAATGTAATTAGAAATTATATTAAATTTTAAAATAAATTTTATCAAAATATTTTAAATATTTCATCTATCTATAAATTAAATTTTCAGATATTAAATATAAAAAATAACAACTAAAAATTTGTAACTTCACAACCTCAACACATGAAGAAAAGATAATTATAAAACAAGTAATTAGTTATAATTTTAATTTTATTATAAATATTATATATATTTTAATTAATAGTTATTCAATAAAAGTAAAAATATTATAGATAAAAAATTAAAAAGAAACTTTGTATAAAATACTATAATTATATAATATAGCATATATGATATAGTACTTTTATATTAGAGCTGAGTTTCTGGTTTTTGATTGTGTGTGTTTTTAAGCATCAAAAACCAGAAACTCGGCTCT
>MU227499.1:319608-330084 GCA_018584345.1 Thuja plicata | reverse complement strand
TGTTTGGTTATTTAGGGTTTTGGCAAAGGAAGGGGTGATATTTTTTGAATCTGGCTGTGGAATATCCCTATCCCTAGATTTGCCCTTCCTTTCCAAAACCCTCTTAATCTTATGGGAGGGAGAAGAGTCCCCTCTTAGATGATTCATGCTCTTCGCTTAGCGAATCAAAAGAATTTTTAGAGAGATATAATTGCTACTTTTATTCAGTGCAATGCTTCTTACCTTTTTTCTATTTTTGACCTCCTGCCATTCTGGCTGTATTTTTTTCGCAATCCTAGGATGCATCTGGAGCCCTAAAGATCTACCTCTCCTCAATGCATAGTGTGGGTCCTCAGAGTCTTTGACTGAAGCAATTCTGGATTTTAGGGTTCGCTCCATCCTGGAAGTGCAGGTGTTTTTTACTGCATATTTTGTTTTGGAGTAAAAATTTATTTGATTATCCAAGTTACTAACTGAATAAATCTTTGATGTATTTCAGTGATCCCTCTTTTTGCTAAGAGACTTTGGTGTATCGATTCGTTCCTTGGCCAGAATAACCTCATTTTGGGGTTTCAGAGGAACTTTGCTTTGATTTCCTTCCGCTATACTATTTTGTTTTTGCTTTTCGATGAATTCTTTGAGGTGTTCATAGTTGGATCTAGAGGAGCGCATATCAGGTTTTCTGCAATCGATGAGCTTGTGACCGTAAAGATAACAGTTGAAACAATAACCAGAAAAACCTGTGCTGCTTATGTCTTGATCGACATTGTTGTTTTTATCCTTCGATTCTCTGCCTTCATTTTTTTTCTGCAATGATATCCTCCTTACTGGACTTTCCTGCATGAAAACCTAGATATGCGCTCTCTAAACTCCTAAAATGCCTTCTTTGCACTTTCGCTGCTTTATTTCGCCAATTCATTTTTTCCTATCCGTATAGTAAATTGGAGAAGCCACTATTATGGAAGCCCGAGCTAGCATTTTAATCTTCTATCTAAAAGGTGGACTTGGAAAATTAATTCCAATTCCACTTAAATGAGAATTAGGGGTAAATCAAATTTTTCAAGTTTTTCACATCTTCTCACATTTATTTTTTCTCTAGCATTCATTGTTCTCTTTCAGCTACAATGGTTTCTCTAGCGTTCACTATTCTTTGTTTGAAGTTCCTCAGATATTTTCCTTTTCACAATCCTGCAGTTGCCTCTGGATTTTTTATTTCGAAGATTCTTCCATATTTGATGTTCACATTTCATCGACGACAAGGGTATGCACTTGTTTTTTAAGAAAGGAATACCAAAAACTGATCTTCCTTCAATCAAAAGGTGGAGGAAGTCTAGGAAGGAATTTGAATAGTGTGTGGATGTTTGGTATTTTACATTGTAATGAAATTGCACTAACCCCTTTTTTAAAATAAGATTATTAAAACATTCAAGTTGACTTGGATCCAGCTAGACCCAAATGATTCATTTTCTTGTTCTTTTTCTTTTGGGAAAGGCAAATCTAGTCAACACACCTAGAATTCTATACATTATCAATAACAACAAATTATGAGTATTCCAACCATTGGTATTATTTTTCAAATCTTGAAAACAACTCATGTATTCCAATTGGATATGCATTTCTATCGAGTACTTATAATTATGTATGCACTTTGTTGTTCATGTGTGGCTGCTTATTCTTGTTCTGACCATGCCAATCCATGACACTTTGAGCATCTAGTTTATGTGCTTGTACATCCATTATGGGCCACCTAAATGTAACATTCATATGAATTTGTATAGCGACCGAATCTCAACTACTACAACCAATAATTCATTTTATTCAGATCGCTTGCCTATTTTCCAAAGTTGAAGTAGACATCATGTATATTCTTCATTACACTTGTACATTACCAATCCTATCCTCAAGTTATTCATAATCAACTTTTACTCTTGTGAGAGAAGATAACCTCGCATGATTAGTACCGATTAAACAATAAATGTGAATTGCAAGTTCAACATTCTCCATGGGAACCCACTTTGATTTTATGAACATCTACCCTTCTAAAATAGTACTCATGTTCAATGAAAGTATAAGAATATGATGTGTTTTTCTCTAGTATTTTTACACGACCTTTTTTTATGCACATTGAATAAGTTGTAATGGGTTGATCTGTTGGATTATGATCGATTACAGATTGCATGTTGATGACTCCTACTCTAAGAAGGTTATTTAACACGAGTAACCCTTGATGTACTTGTCTTTGTAAAGAGAATTGTGGTTGTAAGGAGGTTTGTAGTTGCAATAGAGGCATCTTCTTGTATCCTCTTGTAATTTTGAATGTATTATTGTGTTGCAGAAAATTTAGAGTTGTCTGTATAAACACTATTTTTTTCATTCCTATTCTCATCCCAATCTAGTGCCAAATTCTTCATTAAGAAATTGGTTAATTAGGTGTAGAGAGCATCTCTTTAAACAATTTTGTGTCTCTCTTTTATCAAGGCAAAGTTGTTATCCTACAGCCCTGCCAAAGTTAGTTGTTTGCTAATACGCAATTCAATATTATAGTTGTAATTAATTTAAAATATGTGTAGAAGCTTAAAGCCAAATAATGGTCATCAATAATGAGAGCTAGAACTATCTGAGAGGATCAAAGTATCCAAGAAAGAGTCACAAAGTATCCAAGAAAGAGTCACAAAGTTACATCAAAATCCATTATATTTATAGCAAGTAAACTCATAAAATGCCATTTTTTATAGCACTAACATAAAACGTGCTACTTGTCGGTGGAAATATGAAACCTATGTCTACATTACTTTGTGTTAGTTTTTTATCAAAATCAGGACCATGTATACCACTATTCTAAATGCATTTTTAGAAATTCTTAAACTTTTAACTTTTTGAAAATGTGGCTAATGATTATGATTATCTATAATGAATACGAAACTTGATAATGTTTTTTGTTAATCTAGACTTTAAGATGGAGTAGACACACACGTGTTCCTGTCTAAACAATATTAAATGATAACAAGGGTTGCGGTGTAGCACAAGTCCCTGCCAATGCAAGAACACAATATGAAATTATTTAAATGGTGAATCACTGACAGCTCTGGAATAGAGAGAAACATGGGGTCTTAAACCAGTAACTAAATAATCTTTCAAAACATATATGTTACAGTAGAAGAAAAAGGGGAAAAGATAAAAACAAACCCTATTATCTTTCAAAACGTATATGTTATTAATGTTTTTACATATAGCTTTCAGAATTAAGGCTATCTTAACAGTCTTAACCATTGGAATGTGTGTTTCCTGATGTGTCTGATACTGGATTTTGTTGCTTTGTGACATAATGGCTTTCATTGGGAGTGCTACCCAATGTGCCTTTATTAGTGTCATATCTATTAGATGCATGCAATAATTTTTAGTGTCATATCTATTAGATGCCTGCAATAATTTATTAGTGTTCTCTATAAAAGCATTCAATTTTGTTGATGAAATAATATGAGTGAAAATGGACTTCATCTATGAAATCTTCATCTCTAGATTGGTTTCGAGTCATTGATGAATCTTATTAACAATGTAAAAATTCAAGGAGACATTTTTAGGAAGGCTAGAGTCATCGTGTTCTTGTGCAGTTGTTCTTTCTGCCCTTGCGGAAGCCATAGCAGCGTCTACACAAGAAGGTAGAAGAGAAATGTGTAAGTGCAAAAGAAATGAAATTCCTTTTTATAAGCGTATTATCCATTCCAATGAGATGAATTGTCATGACAAAATTCACATGATTAGAGGAGCCTTCTTTCATCTAGCCAATATTCTAAGGTGAAAAGGAAGTATTATAGATATTATACACATAACATTAGAAGAAAAACTAGTGATGTTCCTCCATACCCTTGGCCACAATATGAGGAATCGTAAGATTTCCCACAACTTTGGCCACTCAGGAGAGAGTATAAGCCAATACTTCCACAAGGTCTTGACGGCTACCTTAGTGCTCCATGTGGATTATTTTTTACCCCTGGTCCAAACACTCCTCCAGAAATTAGTGGGAAGGACCGTTTTGATTCGTACTTCAAGGTAAATGTCCTAGTGGTACAAATTTATTTGCTTGTATCTTAATCCTACTACCACATATTCATTTAATGATAAATTTTCTTACTATAGGATTGTGTGGGAGCAATTGATGGATCCCATATATACCAGTCACTATCAATGTTGACATTCAAGCTAAATATCGTGATAGAAAAGACAACTTGACATAGAATGTTATGGGCATGTGGTAGTTCCCCTTGGTATATCAAATAAGTTTATATAGTGAAGCATGTGATAAATGCTACAATGTTATCACAAAATACTTTTTTTTAATGTGGGAAAATATTATTTATTTGATGTTGGATATCCAATCATACCAGGATTTCTCGCCCCTTATCCGTGTACACATCACCACCTAAATGAGTTTTTAAGAGAAAACCTGATAAACAGTCCATAAGAGTTGTTTAACCAATGACACTCCTTACTCGGGAATGCAATAGAGCGTACATTTGGCATTTGAAGTAGTGTTTTCCTATCTTGAGGCATGAAATGTCTTATCAAATCATGACAAAAACAAAGATTATTTTAGCATGTTGCATACTACACAATTTCATTATGATAGAGGACAACCTTCCATCCAAAGTAGAAATTAAAGAGGAAGATGATCGTGAGGGGAGAAATATACCAATGCTTGAGACATATGGGTTGAGTGACCATGAAAGAGATGATTGAGGGAAGTTTTGAGATGAAATAGAAGGAAGGATGTTGGAAGAATGCAAATAGGAATACTTAAGTATTCAAAGATGCGTTTGTCATTCCCAATGTAGTTTTAGGGGACCTATCTTTCTTCTAAAATATTGTTGAGGTGTTCTTTTAATATCAGCTTTAAGCTTTGTATTTCAAGTATCTACAAGTATGACTTTTGTATTCTATAGCTTCTAAACTTTTGTATTCATATCATACAATGTGAAACATGTGGGAAAATGTTACTTGCAAAATGGACTGGAAAAGTCTGGAAATGACTACATTGAATTTATTTGGTAGAAAGTCTACAACAACGAGCCTGATGCATCTTGTGTGCCCATTTACTGTTGCAAAATGCAAGGCAGACCTACCAATGATGTAATATGCTTTTGTAACCTAATTCCAAAAGGGATATTAGCAATGTATTTTGAATATCACAAAAAATTCCTAATGGATAAGCTGTTAAACTTTTTCAGTCATTAACAAGTTTGGTCATCATCAAGTAAAATGTACACACATTTTCTTTGTAGATATTGGATAAAAAAACTACATTCGATGCACGTTAAAAAACATAGGCCTAATTAATTAAAAAATTGTCAAATCTATATTGATTAGAAATCTTGTTCAAAGTACTTATGCTATGCAAAAGGATGTCTCCTTATTCTTCCATTTGAGCCCTGAGCTTGAACCCCGAAGCCATGAAAAATAAAATTTGTGTTAGCCTCTCTAAATGGTCTCTAATTAGAGACTTTTGATAGAAACTACTTTTGATAGAAATTAGTTTCAATCGAAACTAATTAGTTTTGATCAAAACTACTTTCTATCGAATGTAATTGAGTGGAATTGCCATAATCAAGCACTTTCGATAGAAAGTAATTTCTATCGAAAGTCCCTACTTTCTTAATTTGCCTACTTTGCCAATTTTAGGAGGAATTGCTTCCTCCAAAAAATTGTAACCCACTATTGTGGGTTAACCCTCCAATGTCCATGTTTACAAGCTTGCATCAAAGTTGTATGCATTCGTAAGAAGACAGATAGAACCTTAGATTTGAACATATCATGCAATTCACTAAAACTTATGTTGCAATACTTATATGTAAGCCAAAGATGAGAAAACCATTTCATTTTTTCAATATCAACCTCATTATATTCAAACAATAAAGTAGTTTTTCCTTATGGTCATTGACTATCTTCATTAAATAAATTAGATTGGTAAAGAATAGGTCCTTCCTTAATCACCAATAAGTGACTTTGTGTTATTGTTTGATTGCATCATTAAAACAAAACATGGTACAATAGTGAACATTCCTAATTATTGAGAGATTGCTTCTAATTAATTAGGCAGTCAATGTCACAAAATGGTAAAACTAATTTCTCGAGACAATCAAGTCAAGTGTTGACTATTGATGGTGTAGACACCCTAAATTGGTCAAGACAAATCAAATTCAAATCAAGCAAGGGAAATCAAGAAATTGAACATCAAAGCATGAATTAATTGAAATCATTTAGCTATTGGATTAATTAAATCAAATAGATCAAATAATTGTGCAATTAATTTTAACCAATTGATTGTATAGTTTAAAACAAATTTAATTCAACCCATTCAAGGGGACATGTGGCTAAATTAAATCAATTTTTAAATGCATTTATTCCCACCCACTACAAAAGGAAAAATAAAATGAACCAATGAGAATGAAGGAATGAGCTCACATGGATCAAGGACAAATAAATTCTACATCACTCATCTTGGAAATGTATCTTGACCATCCATCTTTATCTCTCTGTCCCAAACTATTAACTTGACTCAACCTTAATTAGGGTTAATTAACTCTACCCCCTACCCTTGGGAAAATACTATAAATAGGATTCATTCTAAGAGAAAACCACTTTACATCCATTGTGACCCATTCACATTTGCATCTTCATTATAGTTAAATCAATTTTGCATCCATGCTTAGAATAGATTGAGTTCTTTAAGTCGTTCTTGCATCTTTAGTTTAAATTGCATCATAATTCATCATGTTTTATCTTAATTTGCTTATCATGTAGCTTAATCCTCATCATGTTATAAAATTCTCATTCAAGAATTATCACTTTAGGAATGCTTAAGATCTGAGAGCATTATTTTAGCTGCCTAGTTAGAGAGACATGAGACGGTTTTGATTGATCAATTTGAGATGTTTAGCATGTTAGATATTTGAATCCTTTGAAATTAATTAAATTCAGTTAATGTATCATGAATATACATTTAATTGTATACAGCTGGTAATTTTTATTAACCATACAAGTTTTGGTTTTTATGGGTTTCATGTTTCTTAAGCTTATTATAATCACCTAAAATTTGTCCAATAAACCTATAACCCCTAATTTAATTAATTGACCTTAAAAATCCTAAAACCTAAAGGCTTTCAATGCTAGACCTTAATCATGCAAGAAAACCCTAATAATCCCCCTTGCATAATTAAATCAAGGTCTTGAATCAAATAATCAATTTAATCTTGACCCAAGCTTGAAAAGTTATTTAATCACTATACATTGTACACTTAAATAAAAGTTCTCACACTTTTATTAAATGAACCCATTTACACATGGGTGTCAACACTTTATCCTTGATTAAAAGGTGATTAAGAGGGGATTTACCAAATTTATCCTCATCCTCCCTCGACAAACACAAATTTTACCAATAAATAATCTCTCACATGGATTGAAGGATAGTGCATCTCAACCGCCCTTCATGGCCAAATCTCAGTCATCCATCTCGAGGAGGTTTCTATAAAAGTGATATCTTTCCTTGTTGAAGAGGAGGCAATTGTTGAAGAAGGATTATAATGTCATTTTAATTTTAGGTTTTACTCATTATAGAAGAGCGTCTCCATTTTAGCATAGTACTTTCATTTGCTCTTAGATGGCTAAATGTTGCTTTCAATTTTTAGTATTTTGCTATATTTTGTTAAATTAATCTCATGCTAGTTCATGCATTATCATAGATGCATCTTGCATATCATTTACATGTCTTGAAGAGAAATGTATGCAAGTTCATGCATCATGCTCACCTTTGAATCTTCCATTTTGGAGTAGCCTAGTCACTGGTTGTTGTGCCAATATGATGAGAATCTATTAAGAATCAAAATTGCTTCATCTAGGAAGCAATAAGCCAATTTTTGGGATTTTTGCAAAATATTAGAGTTAAATTTTATGGTTATTGACCCCTAAGCTAATGCTTTATTGAGTGTATGTTGTTTTCATATTGATACCACATTTACACTACACGTCTCTGGCGCTCACCGTGTGGCCCAAATCATTTTTTGCCCCAAATTCATGATATTCTCGACATTTTCTAAAACTACATTAATTGTTGTATGGTATGTTTGATATGCTTGTACAACAAAACAACTACAAGTACTTTGTCATTTTAGGATATTTAAATTGTCATACAAGTGTACATTCAATTTGTTTTATCATTCTATCCTACAGGGATTTTTGTACGAGGAATCATCTTTCCTTATTTTGTCGTATGGTTGCTTGTATATTGTCGTATGAGCTTTTATGCCATGTTTTTCTTTGTATTCTATCATTTCAAAAATAGTGAGCATCTTTAGGGGTTCATTTGAATTGATTTCTGGTTTCTAACCTCTAATATAGTTTTGTTGGTCTTCTAGTTTCCTGATTTTGTAGCCTAACGTGTTTTTGTAGGATGCTTGGTAGAAGATTCACTTTCCCAAAGAAGAACTACTTGAAAACACTCTTTCTTACAAACTACTAATGTATTTTTTTCTTGTAGGATATTTTGGAGAAGACGATTGAATAAAACTACTAAGCTTGTGGTGCTTGCAAGTTGCCTAAGTTGACATCAACCAAATGATCATGCTCCTTAAATATTTATTTAGGCACCTAGTATAATTAGGGGATTTCTTGTGTGAGTTAAGTTAAGCATTAGGGGATTGTTCTCTCTTTCCTTTTAAGGAAGATCATAAACCTAGACATGTTTGGCTTGTCTTAGGAAAGTTATCTTTTGGAATAAATTTGGAGTATTTGACGTGTTTGGGAAAAACAAAGAGAAATAGGAGATTATGCTCTTGTCCTCTTTGAGGGAGAATATGAAATCCACACTTTCTCTTTGCTATCCAATTTATTTCATGCATTATCTTTAGAGGGCCTATCGGTTGAGGTAAAAAGCTCTCGGGAATGACCCTAGTGAGGACAAGGTAGAAGCCAACGCTTCCACCTCACTATAATAAAGACGCTTCCCTGAGATTAAAGTCTCAGAAGAGTTATTCATTCTTGTATTTTAATAACCTTGTTGATCCTTAGACATGCTTGGATGTTTGTAGAGATGAGCGACTTCAATCTTTCTTACAAGACTAAACTCATTATGGGTACTCACAGGGCTAGAGGCCTCAATATTGCTTTGCAAGACTATGGGAGATGATTATGAATGGATGCCCTTACTAGAACCTTTATGTTAGAATCCACCTGGTTCACCTCCGAAATTGGGATCAATCCAAGTGCAAGGGAGATAGTAACTCCCTCAAGACACTCGACATATCATTCCCCCATTAGTGTTTGGAGTCAGCTAATACGACATCACTAGACCCATTGCGTGGTTGATGGTGGTTGTATTTTGATTAGCTATTGGGTGTGTACCTAAGTCAGTGAGTGTTGATTTTCTCACTGAGACAATTGACTTTAGGACTAGAAAGCGTGTTTGATTCTCACTCCATTGTGTTTGGTTTTCTTGAAACAACTTCAATTGACACCAAAATATTATAAGACACTTTCAGACACTGACATTATTACACCAAAATTGCACAACTTGTCCAAATTTTTTATATAAATCAAGTGGCAAACTGTACTTGTTTTGCACTGTCGTTCAGTCCATCCAAAATTGTTGTATGACAAAAGACCCTAGAAGTAGCAACTCGTATGGTACAGTGGGAATTGTCATCTGACATAGTGAGAATCATCGTACGAGTATTCATCCAAATCTAGTATCTTCCTTTGATCTTTGATATCCTTGTGGTCATCTTGACTCTCATTTGTGTGGCGGGTGATCCCACAAAACTCTGTCCCACTTTTTGGCCAACTTTGACAGTGAAATGAAAATTCTAAAAAAAAAACTTCTCTTTCGAACATCTATTGTCATTAAACCATTACGAATTTGAAGATAATGTAAACTACTGAATTTTAGCATTTTTTTTCTAGTTTATAAATATTTTAAAAAAAAAAAAATTTGGAATTTATTTGTATCTATTTTTCCTTCTCCTTCAAAAATTATTTTTGTGAAAAATCAAGATTTTTAGGAGTGACACTCACTTTGATCAATATAACTTTTTTTATAAAACTGATAAGAACATAATTATCTTGAATTTGGGTTTGTAAAACAAATATCTAGGGTATCCATTTGGTTTCATTCAATTTGGTTGAATATTTAATAGTTTATTGAGTTATGAAGTGACATTAATAATAATTTGGACATAGGTTCACTTTGATCGGTCTAACTCTATCTCTATATATCGAAATTCATTTATTATTTTTTTTTAGAAAGGTAACATAAATACCTATTTCCTAGATATTTTTGATAATTTTTTTCCCTAATTTACTATTTTTCCAGAAGTATCGAATAGAGAAGTCGCTAAATGGTCAGGCAACCCATGTTTAGTAAAACTTAAAAAGAAAAGTCTTAATAAACTCTCTCTCTCTCTCTATATATATATATATATATATATATATATATATATATATATAACT
>MU227499.1:287447-305565 GCA_018584345.1 Thuja plicata | reverse complement strand
CAAAAAAGGAAGCATGCACATCAAACTATCACTTTGAAGAAGTTCTATTGGTTTAGCCGAGGGACTAATTGTAAAATGATAATGAAACTATTACACATGTGAAAGAAAAAGGGCTTATCTTTATTGAGTTTGAAAAAATAGTATATCCAAGTCCATGTTTATACTTCTTGATTAAAAACTATCCATGTGAGATTGTATTATTGTTGTCTTGTTTCCTTTTACATTTTACATTATGTATATATATGAGTTTGAGTGGCTTTCACACCTCTTTAGGGTGAAAAGACACAACTCTTATTACAAATTATTTTGAAAAAGTAATAAACTAACTAAAAAAATAACTACCTACTTTCGGATTTGGCTTTGGTCGAAAATCCAAAACATATTGTAAAATTCTAATAGTTTTTCTGGAGATAGGAAATTTAATTTCCCGAACTGGGTCTTTTTTAGATTTTTAAAATTCGACCATCTTCATCCTCTGTCGACATCATCTTTGCAGCAGGTCTAAATTCTAGCATCTCTGAAACCTTCGCTTGTAGAATTTTGATTGTTTCTCTCATAGAGCTTCCTTCCATAATCCCTCAAATTTTAATTGAAAAGCAATATGTTTTTGTATCCCATTTAATGTACTTCATCATATTATTAATTATTGGGCATATATTTTAGGATTCTATTTTTTAGAGTTTTATCACTTTATAGGACTCTAAATTTTGCCAAAAATTGAGAGCTCCAACAGGTTCACCCTAGAGAATTCCAAGTAGGAGAT
The DNA here is from genome assembly GCA_018584345.1 of Thuja plicata. Lineage (NCBI taxonomy): Eukaryota > Viridiplantae > Streptophyta > Pinopsida > Cupressales > Cupressaceae > Thuja > Thuja plicata. The sequence goes on along the minus strand of MU227499.1, from coordinate 304,802 downwards.
CTTGTCCTACGTGAAAATCCTAAGAATCAACAACATAGATCAAAATGGAAAATTTGAACCTAATTGGCTTAGACTTTACATCATTACAACAAATTTTGGGTCAGGTGCTTATTTACTATCTACATAAGAGGGAGAGCAACTCCCTGATCCTATCAATGTCTTGCACCTGAAGAAGTTATATCCATGATGCCCATTCTGTCTTTGGGCATCCTTTGTACATAATTATTGAGCCTGAAAAAATCCCAAAAAATGATATATTGTCAAAAATTTTAAAAATAAAAAAATGTCCTGAAAAAATGATCATCTTAGTGAAAACCTAGAAATAGGCGCTTTGATGTATCTTCAAAAAAATTATATATTCAAAAAATACAAAAAAATAAAAAAAATAAAAAATTTAAAAAAATAGAATAAGTGCCTTGGTGAAAACCTAGGAACAGGCGCCTTGGTAGAAAAAAATTGTAATAAAATCCAAGTGGTGAAAACCTGGAAACGAGCACTACTTGAGGCCTTTGCACCCCTGTTTCTTAGTGCATGTCCTCGACACTTAGCCGTTCTCCATCATGCGTTGTCCTTGTCACCTTGGTCTAGAATTGGTCTTTTTCTTTGTCTAGGGGGAATCACTATGTTAGCTTTGGTCTCTTGGATGAGTTAGTCTTTAGGACATATCACAAACGGTGTTTTTCAACACCACCCCAACTATATTTTTCAATACAACCCCTGATATCAAGTGTTTTTTAACACTTACCAGTTTGGTCTTACCTAGTTTTGTCATGTGATCTTACCTACTTGCAAGCATTCAATCCTTATCCTCGAAACTCAGCATCAGTTAACACTCTTAAATTTTTAAACAAAACACTTAATACTTGAGCTATGTCATGATATTTTCTTTGTGTGCTGACTATTATTGATTTTCGTTGAGTGTCCTTGTCTAATAAGTCTCTCTGGGATGCATAGCTAGAGAACTTGGGGCATGGGGCATGTTTTTACTTTATTTCTTCTTGTGGGTGTGGTCTTGAAACTCTAGAGTGTCTCTTTTTGTCCCCTTGAAACACTTAGGAGATTTGAGGCTTCATCCTTGACTATTTTTGCACAACTGTTCTTCTGGTCATCCTCGCATCTATGTCTTGATTTGAGCGTGGTTTTGCTACATTAAATTGGGTAAGCTAACATCACAGTTATCTTGAACTTTATGTCTTTGATGCTTATTGTGTGTGTATATTTGTGCACTTGATATCTGCAACACAACACTTCAATAAGTCATTCTGTTAGTGAAAAACAAGGGTTAAAGAACATATAAACCATAACATCGACTTATTGCTTTCTAACTAGGATGAGTGTAGCATGTAACATAAAAGTCTTCAAATTATGCTAAATACCAGTAACATAAACAACCTAGCATGAAATATTTAGTTTAAAACAAGCTATTTGTTCAATGAGCAATGCATATTAATCTAAAAATGGACATTCTAACAATGCAATAAACATGAACTATGAAATATGAGCTAAGTCTATTCCAACAGCATAACAATGCATTGACAATATGGGATGAAGGCTTATTTGCTCTCAAAAATGGCTTCTATTTATAGAAGAATGAGAGAGAGAGAGAGAGAGAGAGAGAGAGAGAGAGAGAGAGGGGGGAGACAAGGTTCATTAATGAGTTGAGGGACTCATTAATGGTGGTGTAAGAGCCATTAATTCCTTGAGTATTAATGAGGCATGGAGGAGATATGGGCTTAAGGCATCTTCATTAATGATGCATTAATGAAAGCCTTAAAGAAGCATGGGAAGGGTGTAAGGTTCAACTTGGCAAGTTGCTCCCTTGGGAAAGTCATTCTTGAGAAAGTTGACTTTCTCAAGTGGGTTGAGTTGTTAATCATTCCTTAAGGCCCCGTTTGTTTGAGGGGTGGAATTGGAATTTGGGAGAGAAAACCTGGTTTTGACTCCAAATCTTTAGTTTGGTTGATTATATTGGAAATTGTGAAAACCTAGTTATGGTTTTGATCTTCCCATTTTACTCAAAAAATAAGGATTTGCAACTTCCATCTAAAGGGTGGAATTCATTTGAAAACCTGGTTATGGTATTTTATTGCTCTATTTTATTAGCTCATGTTCCCAAAATTGGCTCATCTTCCCAAAACTTTTTCATCTTCCGGGTCCACCAAATAGTCCAAATTATCTTCCCACAATGCAAAACCAGAATCTCAAAACCTTATTGTTGGATAATAAGGTTTTGAGTCAAATTCCAATTCCCCAAACAAATGGGGCCTAATGGAATGTGACAATATTAGGTGGTTTAGGATTAGAATTAGGATTAGGATTAGATTAGCAAGGGTGAATGGGTTGAGAAGGGTTAGAACCCAGGGTAGAAGTGGTTGAGATAGGTTAGGTTGGGGTTTAAGGGAATGTTAATTAAATGAATTAAACTTATTTAATTCATTTAAAAATAGGAATTTAATTATTTAAACAATTTAATTGCTTTTTAATAATTAAGGGGACTATAGCCATTTTAATTAAACTAAATAGGCTAGGGGAATAGGTTATTTGCAAGTGGGTAATTGATTTAGGGGTTTATTTAATTCCTTTATAATTAAATACTATAGCCATATTTGAATTTGATTTGATTTGATTGGTTTGAATTGATTTGAATTGTATGGCTATGATAGTTAATATAATTCAGTGATAAAAATCACCTAGGACATTAAATTAATTTGAAGAATTATGCCAAGCAGTAACAGGGTCATTTGGACATAATCAAGGGTATGATCACACTTAGGGAAAATAGGGTCCATAGTTGGAATAGACCAAATTCAGGTGGTTACATTTGCCCCTCTTTGAATGGATGTGCGATCAGCTCATTGATTCAAACAAAGTTATTGATTTTGACTTCAGAAAGATTGAGAATCTCGTTCTTGGTTGTCGAATGAAATGTTGATGAGATCAGTCTCACACTTGATCGAACAAAAATGATAGAATTGATTTTGAACTTGGTTGTCATCCAAAGATCAATAAAAGATCTTAAAGATACCAATTTTGAACTTGGTTGTCATCCAAAGATTGATAATACTAATTCTGAACTTGGTTGTCGTCCAAAAGTCGGTATGAAGCTGCCAGGAGCTTAATAAGAATCTTTTTAAAATGAGGAAACATAAGATATCTAGCTCATAAGAACCAAATTTTTCTATCTAACAGTTTTGACTTAGTCAAGGAAACTATTATGCCCCTAGTTTGTTTGATAACGAAGTCATTTTTAATGTTGTTTCAAGCAAAAATTTAATTGATGATAGTGTGATCATGCCCCCTCGGGAACAAAATCGAAGGAAAAGAATAAATCCCTCATTTGAAAGAATGTATTTCTTGTAGGAAGTGGTTAGGACAAGAAAGAATGGAGGAGAAGAAGTGGAAAAGAAGGTGTTTTTTAAAAATAAACACACGAGTATCAAGTTAATTACGTGAAAATGTGCGTGGTGAGACTGATAACATGATGTCAGACCAAGATTTATGATAACATGTGCAATTTTGACCGATGTTTGGAACAGATGAAGCAAATCTGCAGTTTTTGAAATTGTTTTAAGAATGGTACTGTGCTACTGAAAACATCTTATGCACCTTCAATTTGGTTCCCGATTGAGTAAAAAGAGAACAAAAATGCAGTTGTAGTTGTCTGGGAGGAGTTTCAGAACTCCTAAATGGCTCAAAAGACCAATATAAGCCTCAAAATTTACCATTTCACTATTCATTTTCACTTTCATCCAGAGTAATTCAGAGAGCTCTGCAGAGAAGATGGTAGTCCCTATGAGGAAGCAGCGTTTCGAGATGAGCCGACGACATCAGCGCCCAGCCGACTACCCACTTTCGGTAAGTGCTCGACAAAATACCCTATGAATTTTGAAAATTGTAATTTTATGTATTTTTGTGGCTTTTACAGCCCTTTCCATTTTGAATCACATCCGGGATTCTAGCTCGCAACCTACGAATCCCGTGTCGCATCCGGTTTTTTCTGGATCGCATTCAGTTTTTCCAGATTCCTACGTCGCATCCAGGATACCCTGGATCACATCTATTTTTACTATTTTTGGCATGTTTTTTAGTTAAAACTTATCAGTGTGTCACACCCTGGTTGCTTAGGGTCACACCCCGCATTGAGGATCGCATCCCGTATTTCAGGGATCACATCCTGTATTTCCAGGATCGCATCTAGTAAAATGGATTGCACCCTTCTGTTTTAGAATTGTATCTGGTTAAGAGACTTAGAATTTTAATCCTGTAGACCTGTTTGCATGTTGCAAATTTGGAATCACTTAGCTGATTAGGATTCCGCCCCTTTGTTGTAGATAAGATACTGATGTATTGTCATTTTGGTCCAAAATAGGCCCAGTTTGAGGTAGTTGCATTTCACGGCACTTACCCTAGTCGTGTGCTTGCATTGTTTGGATGGTTGTTGGATGATGAGTAGACCACTGTGATCCGATGTGGATTGTGCTCATTGATGGGTTTACCCAAGATAGAGGTAAACTATGGGTTGTTGACTGCTCTGGCCGAGAGATGGCACTCAGAGCACAACACCTTTCATTTACTGACTGGAGAGATCATAGTGACTCCTGAGGACATATGGAGGCTACTTCAAGTACTGATGATTGGGCATGAGGTACAATTTGAGTCGACAGTGGCTATGGCGATTGGTGCTACATGGAGATATTTCCAGGATGACACCATAGATCAGAGGTATATGTCTTGGGAATACATGGTCGATCATTATGATTGTTTATCTGTTTATTTAGCAGGTCTAGTAGGTGGCATCTTGATGCCTGATAGGGGCCAACACTGATTCATGGTCGGCTAGGTAGACATGATAGAGTAGATGGTGACCCACCAACAAATATTTGCATGCGGTAGCTGTATCTTAGCCCACATGTATAGAGAGTTGCATGAGATAGTATACCACTATACTCAGAGCATGACCATAGGCATTCTTATCCTCCAGATCTAGGCCTGGGAGCACATCCCTGTGACAAGGCCGATTGTAGACAGACAAAGAGAACTAGAGCAGCCCTATATTTATATGTATGCAGGTCTTCTTCAGCAGCCCCATCTGGGAAAGATCAAGTAGTGGCACCATTTGTTCGATGATATGACAAAGGTCATTTGGTGGCCATATTTAGATTGTGAGGTGTGGACCTCAGATGCTCGACAGGTACCCTACTTATGTTATAGCCAATATCTCATTGCCAGGACTAAATATATTATAGAGCGGTTTGTGATCACCAGAGTGCTGAGGCGGTATGGTCATCAACAGGGTAGGATAGAGGACATTGCTGTATACACCCAGAATAGAGATGAGACACCATTATGGGGGGCACAGTTACAATATGAGACGGCTCACCAGGAGATGCGTGACATGGTGGCAGTAGACTAGGATCTCCGTCCTGATGTGGCTGATGCAAGTGTGTCAGATGGATATGGTGCTAAGAGGCTTCAGTACCCCTTTCCTTGGTTTACTGTTCCTGAGGAGATTATTCCTCGCATAGAGGAGCCCTTAGACTATGATCCTGATGATCGACCAACCAGGGGTAGGGGAGGAGCGCAAAGAGACAGGGCTCCTGACAGACATGGAGGGCATGATGGTGGTAGGGATGGTAGAGATGACAAATTCCCACCTCTCAATGATGGTCAGGATGGAGAAGATAGGGGTGGAGGTGGTGAGGCAGTGGATATAGGTGGAGCTAGTGGCAGCGGGTAGGGTAGGCGTCAGAGGTTTAGATTTGTAGCCCCACAGAGAGATCCTGGTTTGCTCCTTACTAGGGATTAGCAGAGACAGAGACAACAGGGGTCACAGGATAGGCCACTGAGCAAAGGACAAGATAGGTCCCAGGAGTAGGATATAGGTAGAGATGGAGATCCATTGTCTAGATGTGAGCAGGAGAGGGAGCAGCTCTGAGCAAGGATTATAGTTTTGGAGGCCTGAGTTATCATTGCTGATGCTTTACTGGTGAACAGGGATATACATCTTGAGCGGCTGAGAGCAGAGAGGGATAGACAAGGTGAGATGCTCAGAGCCAAGAGAGATTCACATGCTCGGACAATGGTCCATTAGGGATAAAAGGCCACATACTATTATGCCCTGTATCATGCAGTAGTTTCGAAGGGCCAAAGAGCACCTTCCTTCTCATGAGTGACTCAGCAGTCAGAGGGAGCCATGTCTCCTCTAGCAGCTCCTTTTGTACCATCTCCTCCTCCTCCTCCTGATCAGGGAGAGGGGGCGGGTCAGAGTTGATACTTTGTACCATTTATATGTATATCTTGACATTACATTTGTATATCTGGATCCTGCTGAGATCCCTTCTTTTTTTGTATATGACATTCATACATGTATATCTGATTCATTTTGGCGCACTGATACTCTGATACTCTTTATGCATACTGTTCCATATTTTGATCTGTACTATGGTGTGATGATATATATATATATATATATATATATCTGATGCAGCTTCCCGATTCTGACATGTTTCATGAGTTCCCTTTTGCTTTGATAGATGTGCTAAATGTATCTTGCATATGTGATTATATCTTAGTCTCTTGATGAGTTAGGTTTAGATGACATCATTTTATGATTAGATGTGATGAGTCATTATTGATATAAATATGTTTTGAATGATACTTATGCAAAAATGCAAATGTATGTTTCTTTTGATTTTTCCTTATGCAAAATAGATGTATGGATGCACTTAGGATGAAAAAGTAAAAATGCAATACATGGATGCTTTATTTTTGTATTTTCCTATTGCTTCTTTTCAATGAATGTAAAATGTATGTTATGGATGTGCAACAATGTTTGATATCAGTAATATGGATGTTGTAATTAACTTGATGTTTAGAAGAAGATAGAAATTATTTTTGAGCACAAAATTCCTTATACTTTTATTTCTTTTATAAATGCATCATGCAAACTCTAAATGCAGCTATATGCAGGCTCTTAGGACTTTGTCACTGGTATGCAAATGTATAGCTTTTTATCATCATTGGGAACTTTTGGAATGGATACCATCAGATAGTACAACCATCACTAATACCCACTGATATTATGAAAGTATGAATACTATGTTTTATTGAAATATCAGAAATAGACTAAGGCATCAAGGCATAGAAGCCAGGACAACAAAATAGTCACCTTCCTTTTAATATACCCGATTTTGTGTAAGGCAAGATATTGGACCCATAATGACCTTGAAAATTCATATCCTTGGGTACATTATGATTCATATACCTTAGTGAGAATCAGGATTAGAAAATAGATAAGGAAATTATTTCAACCTCACTGTAGTTTACATATAACGAAGATCAAGATATATGCAGCTATCCACCCATAGTGGCAGCTCTTACCACAAACATCCAAGTTAGGTGAAATTTATAGGATCATTTGGAACAATCACCATATGCAGAAAACCAAGAAAACATTATACCTTCTATCCTTGTGACTCTTTGTCTTTGCGCAGACATCATTGAGTAACTAAGAAGACATAACAAATCATCAATTGTGAATCAAGAAAATAGAATTTATAATTACTTAGATACCCCTATTTAAAAAAATCATCAGGACATAAAAGAATCATAATCAAACTAATAGTAAATTGTGTGTTTAGGTAGTACTTATTCATTCATTTGTCAAACACAGTAAAGATTCATCAATCAAAAAATTGGAATATAAGCAATATGGTGTCCGGTGTTTGTGCACTGATAGGATAATCCATTCATGCTCGCAATCCAATATAGCATTGTAGGAACTCTGTTAATGTGAATGTCACGTCTAGATATGTGATGTTTTGAAAAGACACCCTTATTTTGGAAAGTGACATTGTTTTGCATGTATCAAGAAACATTATGTGCATGACACAAACCATCCTAGAACAACCTAGCAACCGCAACTTACCATGCTAGAAAAGATGCCCCCAGTGCAGAATGACTTATTCCTAAGATGTAAAGATAGACAAATCCCAAGCGAGGATAAGATAGTCATTTAGGAAGATGAAGTTAGCGTATGAGCTCATGCAAAATTATGAAGGCCTAGTATCAGTAGTGCATTGATAGATGGAGCATAGAATTACAACTGACGCCTGATTGCTAGGTTTTCACCACTTGGCAAGATCTTTTCTTTCTTTTTTTGCTACCAAGATGCCTATTTTACCAGGTGCTCATCAAGGCACTTTTCTCTTTTTCAATTTTTTTTGTTATTTTTGTTTTTTTGAATGTCTTTGTAGTATCAAGGCGCCTATTTACTAGGTTTTCACCAAGGATACCCTTTCTTCAGGATCTTTTTCCACTATTTTTGGATTTCTTTAGGATCAATTTTCTGAACATTTTTGGTATTTTATAAGAACTTTTTGCTGTATAGGCTCTGCTAGCCGAACATCAAGCGTAGAACCGCTTCAAATGTAGAGTGTTGATAGGATATGGAAGAACGTCTCCCTCAGGTGTAGCCAGTTGATAAGCTCTATTCCTAAAAGTAGCAGTGATAACATAAGGTCCTAGCCAGTTAGGTTCAAATTTCCCTTTTTGTTCTCGATTTGGTTGGTTCTTAGGATTCTCCTTTAGGACGAGATCTCCCACTTCAAATTTACGTGGTTTGACCTTTTTGTTGTAACCTTTGGACATGTGTGCTTGATACACTTTGAGGTAATCGAATGCTTGTTGTCTGCGCTCATCTAGTAAGTCCAAAGAATTCACCCTATCTATGCAGTATTGCTCATCAATAACAAGACCTTGTAAAGATATCTGCAAAAGTGGGATTTCAACCTCAATGGGTAGTACTGCTTCAGCGCCATAGACTAGAGAAAATGGTGTATCTCCAGTTGGTGTTCTGATGCTTGTTCTGTAGGCCCATAGTGCTAGATTTAGTTGTAGATGCCAGTCTCTGCCAGAATTTCTTACAGTTCTGTGTATAATCTTGAGAATATTCTTGTTGGATGCCTCAGCCTATCCATTACCTTGAGGATAATAGATTGAGGAGTAGTGTTGAGTAATATGGAACTATTCACAAAGGTCATTAATGTCTTGATTTTTAAATTGGCCCCCATTGTCTGTTACAATTGAAGAGGGTATCCCATATCTACAAATAATGTAGTTTAGAAAGAACATAGCCATCTGTTTGCCAGTGGCTTTGATTAGCGGTATGAATTTGACCCACTTTGTGAAATACTCAGTGGCCGTAATGATGAACTTGTGTCCATTTGAAGAGTTGGGATATATTTGTCCAACCAAGTCAAAGGCCCATTGTTGAAATGGCCAATGTGTTTTGAAAGGTATAAGTTCTCTGCAGGAGCATGGATAAGGTTTCCATGTGTCTAAAATTTAAGACATGATTTTGAAAATTGAATAGCATCTCTCTCCATGGTAGGCCAATAATAGCCTACTCTGAGTAGTTTCTTGGCTAATGAAAATTCGTTCGAGTGTGATCCACATACACCTTTGTGGACCTCTTTTAATGCTAGATTGGTCTCTTCAAGTTCTAAACACTGAAGAAGTGTATCGTCGAGACCGCATCGATATAATTTTTTAGTTATGAGGACATAACGTGATGCTGTCCTAGTCAGGGATCTTTTCTCATTTCTAGATAGATTGGCTGGAATGGTTTGGTCAGAAAGGTAAGCAATGATATTGGCATACCGAGATAGGTCTGGGGTATTCAAGGCACATATTACCTGGTATTCAAGGGTATCAAATGAAGGATAGGATAATTCTTCCACCAAGAAGTCATAGCGGAATTGATGTTCTTCTAGTTGTAACATGGATGCCAATGTAGCCATAGCGTCAGCAGCTTTGTTCTTTGATCTTGGTATCTGCTGGAAGGTGATGAATACAAAGTATTTCTTTAGGTCATCAACTAGTTGCTTGTAAGGCATCAACTTCTCATCTTTCATTTGATACTCCCCATTGACTTGGTTGATAATTAGTTGGGAGTCCCCATATACGTGTAACTCTATGATCTTCCATTCCATAGCTAGCTTGAGGCCGTTTACCAATGCTTCATATTCTGAAATATTATTGGTGCATAGAAACATCAGTTTGTAGGATTTGGGAATCTTGTATCCTTGAGGAGTTATAAAGAGGACCCCTGCTCCAGATCCTTGTTGAGTGAATGAACCGTTAAAGTACATCTTCCATGGATATTTAGTGAGATGCATGATTGTTTCATCAGGGAATTCGATGAGTAAAGGTTCATCATCCTGGAGTGGTGAATCAACCAATTGATTTGCAAGTACCTATCCTTTGATAGCTCTTCGTTCTACATATTCAATGTCAAACTCACTTAGAATCAGGACCCATTTTGCCAAACGTCCTATTAATGTTGTTATGCTCAAAAGATACTTTAGAGGATAAATCTTAGCAATGAGCTTCACTGTATGAGAGAGCATGTAGTGTCTCAATTTTTGTGATGTGAAGATGACTGCTAAGCATGATTTTTCAATAATGCTATAATTGAGCTCATAAGTGACTATTGTTCTACTAACGTAGTAGATAGCTCTTTCTTTCTTGGTTTCATCCTCTTATGCCAGAAATACTCCTAGGGATGTAGCTGTAGCTAAAATGTGTAGGAGTAGGGGCTTTCCATGAATAGGCACCATAAGGATAGGACGAGTTTCCAAGTATCCTTTCAATTCTTGGAAGTTTGCTTCACAGTGCTCATCCCACTTAAAGGTAACCCCTTTATGTAGTATCTTAGTAAAGGGTTGTGCCCTATCTGTGAGTTGGGACATAAATCTCTTGATGGACTAAAGTCTCCCTTGTAGTGTCCTCATTTGACTGATGTTTCATGGAAGAGTCATCTCTAGAATAGCCTTCACCTTTGCAAGGTCTACCTCTATTCCTTTTGCTAATACTATGAATCCTAGGAGCTTCCCTGATTGGACCCCAAAGGCACATTTCTTTGGGTTGAGCTTGAGTTGGAACTGTTCCATTTGATCCAAGATCTTTCATAGGTTAGCAATGTGAGTACCTCTCTCTTTGGATTTAGCCAATGTGTCATCGACATAGTCCTCCATGTTCTTGTGCATCATGTCATGGAATATTGTTGTCATGGCTCTTTGATATGTTGCACTGACATTCTTTAACCTGAAAGGCATGACATTCCAGCAAAAGGTGCCCCATGTGCATGTGAATGTAGTTTTCTCTTGATCCTCAAGGGTGATATTGATTTGATTATAGCCCGAGAATCCATCCATTAATGAATACATCTGAAAGCCTGCTATAAGGTCTATGCTCATGTCAATATTTGGTAGAGGGAAGTTATCCTTCGGTCACGCTTTGTTCAGATCTTTGAAGTTTGTATAGATCCTGATAGATTTATTGGATTTAGATAAGGGGACCACATTGGAGATCCACCCTGCATAGGAAATGACTCATATAAATCCAGCTTTTAACAACTTTTCTAGCTCTACTTTTTCCAATAATGCAACATGAGGATGCATTTTCCTAAGTTTTTGTTTTATGGGCTTGATCCTGGGAGCTATAGACAAGTGGTGCAATGAGATTAGGATCTAGCCCTGGAATATGAGTATAAGACCATGCAAATTTAATCTTCTTCTCTTTCAGGAACTCTGTGAACTGTACCTTCTCTTCTTCTGATAAAGATTGTGCAAGATGAACTATTTGAGGACTTTCAATAGTGCCCAAGTTTACTGGTTGTGTTGGTTCAATCAATACCAAAGATCTTTCCTGAAAGTGTTCAGGGAGCATATCAAGAGTCTCATCCTTTGGTGCCTCTGAGAGGTTTTCACCATTGGATACATCTTTTTTCTTTACTATTTTGGGATCTGATAGTGCCATAGAGTGGTTTTCACCATCAGTCTGATTTTTATTTTTATTTTTTAGTTTGTGACTAAGAAACTTGATATCCTCCTCTGACATGTTCTCGCTCCTTGCTTTGGTGGAAGAAGGGTAAGGTTCACAAGCATTGAGATAACAAGCTAGGGAGTGGTCATTAGAAAAGTCAAGGATAGGAGTATGATCTGCTTTAGTCCAATCAATTAGGTCTGGAAGTACTGATGTTAGGGAGTCAGATTCTAGGAAGGACATCATCGTGTTAGCATCAAGACCATTAACCAACATGACACAATTTGTTAAGTTAATTTCTTCAATATTTAGATCAATAAGAGTGAGATCATCATTAAAAGGGTCGTTGTTAGTCATATGCGTACCAAACTCTAGCAACTCGTCAGTAGAAATCTCATCGTCACCTCTCTGTAAAAGGAGGCTTCTTGCTTGTAGCCTATGAAATTCTTCTAGACTTGTGTCTCCATCACTAATCGGGGGAAGGAACTCTTCTTCTGCTTCAGGAGGATCAGTATCATTGGGAGGAGTGTCAAATCATTTACTAGGAGCTGAAGGAGCCACAAACATGTGAATTGTATCTATTCCAATATCCTCAGAGGTGATAAATAGCCGATCCCATTCATAGTCATGAGAGTCTGTTACATCATCGTCAGATTTGTTTAAGTATTCAACAATGGTTATTTGATGTACTCGGTTAGCTGCTTGTAGATCAAAGTGGGGTAGATCAAGAACATGTGAAATTGTGACCAATTGCCCCCAGTTAGGATGTAAATTTTTTGGTTGGGGTGTCTCTTGAGTAATTGTTGCTATGGTGTCTCCTACCTCTTGAATGGGAGGTTGTGCTAGTAAAGGGGTGTGAAGATCCTATGGTGCCTCAAAGCTGGGTACGTAGAATTCTCCTTGGTAGTTGGGGTCCTATGTCCCAACATGTAACAATATTTCATAGGACCACTGCTCTAGTTCATCTATTTCATCACTCCCTTTATCTGAATGTGGACTCTCTATTGGAGCGGGTTTATCAATTTTAGTATTGAAACCCAGTCTTATTTTATCTCTGGTGGTCCAGAACTCCATGGCTATAGGTTCAACAAGCCCTCATCCTGTGTCATTTAGAGGTTCCTTTCCTTTGTAACCCATTTGTGTGAGGAAATCATATCCCTTTCCATACTATTCTAGGGATATCTTCACATGTTTGACCTCAGTCTCCACTGGTTCTCCTTTGTAAAGCCAATCCAAGACTGCCTGTTCTTCTGTGTTATCTGAAGAAGATGTGGATGCCTTTACCATGCTAGTTTCTTTGTGTAATTTTAGCTCTTTGGATGCTATAGGTGTGAATGTCGATGAAGGTTTTCTATAGGATCTCGGTGACACCATAAGTTATGTCAATGAGGGAGTCAGGTCCATCCTGTACTCTCCCATACCTATCTCTTCAAGGTTCAAGGTTTTGCTAGAACTCTTCATAGCCATGTCCTTGGTAGTTTTAGGAGCAACTGCATACATAGCCTCCTTGTTGTGTGGGATCATGCTACCTGCTTTAATATTGTTGCAAGTGTAGTTAGCATCTGTAGGAATCGTCACTTCCACCCCATTATGTGGGAATTTTATGCATTGGTGGTAAGTGGATGGTACATATTGCATTTTATGAATCCATGGTCTCCCTAGTAGGATATTGTAGGCCAAAGGTAAATCCAGAACTTGACATATGACATTCCTCTCAATTGGTCTGACTCTGATAGGTAGAACAATAAGACCTCTGGAGGATCTTTCTTCCTCATCATAAGCTTTGATGGTTATCTTTCTTCTAGATTCAATTGTTTATTCTGAGAGACCTAGTCTCCTAATTAGATCCAGTGTACAGATATTCAATCCTGCAGCTCCATCTATCAACACGCATCTAACACAGGATTTATGAATAAGGAATTCAATATGGAGGGGTTGATTATGTGGACGTGTCAATGACTTGTCATCCTCTTTAGAAAAGGAGAGGTAGTGTGGTGCTAAGATGTGATTGACCATCGCTTGAAACTTGTCTATATCAATATCTTTTGGAACATTAGCAGTGTGTAGAGCTTGTTCTAGGATTTCCCTATGTACCGTGGATATTTTGAGCAACTCAAAAATGGAAAATTTTGGTAGAGGTTCATTGCAATCGGTCTACCAAGTCATACTTTGCTGCAGGAATAGTGACCACGTGTTTTAAGGCTGGTTTAGGAATAGTTAGAATAGGAACCTTGGATGTTGATGTTGATGTCAGTTTTGGAGGTCCTTTGATTGTAACCTATGCTTGGCTCTGTGTTACAACATTTGAGTGGAATGAGACACCTTTGATTGTGACCACATTGATGGATTCGATTTTAATGTCAAGCATATTAATCACATTGACATTTTTGGAACAAGTGTAGTTTACCTCATTACTCTTCCCTTTAGATGTCTCTCCTTGATTGTAATTAGGAAAGGGTTTGTTGAATGCTATATGATCTTCATTGGTAGTATGTCTGTCTACTTTGATCTTACCTCCTTTGATGAGGTCTTGGATAACATGCTTAAGCTTGAGGCAATTATTAGTCTTGTGTCCCTTGTTTTTGTGGAAGACACAATAGGAATTATCATCCCACCACCTGGGTTTTACAATTGGTTCCCACAGTTTTGAATCAGGAATTGTAAGAACTTTGTTATCCAACAGTGTTTTTAGAACAGTCTCAAGAGGATCTCCCAAAGGAGTGAATGTTCTTTGGGGTTTTGACGTCCATGTTTGACCCTTGCTATTATCATTGTTTGCTTTGGGTACGGGAGTTGTTACCTTAGCATCCTTGCTTGCTTGCATGCCATTAGTTAGATTGAATACCTCAGGTTTAGGATTAATGCTAGAGGCATCAACCACTCCATCATTAACAACATTTTTTTTTTGTTTCCACCATTTAGGCTTGGAGTTTGAGTTGTTGGTCTTGTTTTCATTTTCAAGGGTAATCTCTCCCCTTTTTATCATGACTTCCTTGATACAAAGGGTATTTTTAATCATCCTGTCGAAACTAGGAGAGCCTTGCATTTGTAGAGCATAGTTCAATTCAGGCACTAGATTATTAACGAAGTTTTCCATCTTCTCTATTTCGGGAATGACCCTTGAATATCATGCAAAAATCTTCCTCCATCTTTGTAGGAAGTGTGTAAACAATTCTCTAGTTCTCTATTTAGTGTTACATAGGTCCATCATAGTTACATCATGTTGGATGTTGTAGGATTAATGTTGAATGAACCTTTGGATTAATTCCTCGAATGTCTTGATCTTGGGGTTTAGTTTTGAGAACCACTCCATGGCATTACCTCCTAGACTTCTTGAAAAAAGTTGCATGAGGTATGTGGGTTCATGCATGTATTCTATGCTCAGAGCACAAAATTCCCTTACATGGTCATGTGGGTCACTTTCTCTCGTGTATTTGTCATACTTTGGCCTTGCCACATTGGGGGGATATGGGACCATAATGATACTCTTGTCAAAAGGAAATGGACAAATGGCGTCCAAAGAGTATTGTGTTTTGGGTTTCTCCTTCTATTGTTTGAGGTTTTTGATCTCCGTTTGCATTAGATTGAGTTTTTTGGTGAGAATAGATATCGGATTTGGTACCTCCTTTTCTTTGAGTTTTTCTACATCATAATCCTTAGGTAATTTGACACGTGTGGATGCTAGATGAAGGAAGTAATTTTCTTTATCCTCATCAATCATTATATTGGAAAGTTGACTATATTGAAGTATATGACTCTATTTAGTGTTGTAATTATGGCAACAAAGTCATATGAAGTTTTGGAGTCAGCACACATTATCAGAAGATCAGAAATTGGCTAAGTATAGAAAACAGGACGGAGCAAGGAACAGACTGTTATAGTTTTGATTAGCATGTGTTCATTTGTTATCCAAATGATATGTAACTTTGAAGATAATCTTATGAGTATTTTTACATGCTAATTCTAAGAGAGCATGATCAGCTATGCAAGTATGAAGAAGATACAGCCAGTTGAAGAGGTACAACCAGTGAATGACAGAGCAGGACAGAGATCATGGAAAGAGCTGACAAAGATTGTTTTGGTGTGGAATTTTCACTCATCCTTAGGAATTGCGCCTTTGGATTAGTAATTTTTAGTGACCTAAAAATATATGGTTAAAATTGCATGACTTGATTCATCTGGCATAATTAGTTAGAGCTAATTTGGTGGAGCGGATTGTGTGAAAAGACGTGTCTGTACGGTTTAAGTAAAGTAGTTATAATTAATGTTAATCCAACTTAATAAAGGGTTGTGTGGCTATGTAAGTGATCAAGATACATGGTAAAAGGTTTCCTAAAGCTAACATGTTCATTTTCTTTGAGGAAGTACTTATAGAAGGTCATTTGTGATGGGAAAAGTTGCGAAAGCCAGAGATGAGAAAAGCAGAGCAGAGTGTAAAAGAAGCAAAGATATATCTATTGTATGATGATGATATAGATATTGAAGTAGTTAATTTCAGAATGAAGATAATATTGTTGTAGTTCTTTACAAGAGGTTAAAGAATTATTGCACAAAAGGAACTGATCAGACAAGCAGTGTCACATCAACAGTTCACCTTGCATATACAGTGTGTATCGAAGATCCAGAAGGTTGTAGCCTTCACCACTTGAGTAGTGTACTCTTGGATAGTGAGTCCACCACCCCTAATAGGGTTATTTTAAAAGACTCCTAATAGGGTCTAACCCTTAACAAGGTCACTGTACTTCATGTATTGTAAATACAACTCCTAACAGGGTTAAGGATCTTCTAACAAGGATCATAAGACACTAGTACAAAATATTTGTGGGTACTAATTCCCACCGGGGTTTTCACCTACATTGGGTTTCCCCGTAATCATATATGATGTTATGTGTTGTCTATATTAATCTTACTTACATTGATATTCAATTTCAGTACATAAGCTTTAAGTAAAGATTCAGATAATAAGAAAAAGTATTAATTGATAGATCACTGATTCACCCCCCTCTTAGTGATCCTAATCCTAACAATTGGTATCAGAGCTCTGGTCCTTAGCAAAGAAGTTTAACCACTTGAGGAGATCATGGAGAAGGAAGAAATGAAACACCTGGAAAAGAATCTTGAAGCAGCCCTTGAAGAACTTGACTCATATGAAAAAGAAAATGAAGATCTAAAACTAAATGTTGAAGGCATGCAAATACTTATAAACAAACTGAAAAAATAATTAAGGAATTGTTCTTCAAATGATTTGGGGGAAGTAGTCAAAAAGTTGAATGAAGAAAATTCATCTCTGAAGGATCAGATTGAAGAATTAGATGAAAAGATATGTAACAATCAATATGCCTATGATGATCAAGTCAAAGCAAACAAGCAGTTAGATGAAGAACTAAGACAAGCAAACATGCAAATCTTGGAGTTAAGAAACAACAAAGATAAGATGGAATCTGAATTGATTGCAGCAAAGAATCATATTGAAAATTTACACACAAGCAAGGATCTGATAGAATCACAGTTGTATGCTCAAAAGGTTAA
>MU227499.1:265530-278737 GCA_018584345.1 Thuja plicata | reverse complement strand
ATCAAATCATAATTAATTCAATTATTTCAATATTTCCTAAGGTTTGATCATTTCATCAATAAATCTTATTTAATTAAAAGAAAACAATCCCTTTTTATTAAATAAAATAATCTTATTTAATTAAAATTCCCTTTTTAATTAAATAATCTTATCTTATTTAATTAAAATCTCTTTTTTTAATTAAATTAAATAATCTTATTTAATTAAAAGAAAATCCCTCTTTTAATTAAATAAAGTCCCCATTTAAATTCCTCTTTGTGATGAAAAAGGAAATAAATTAAATAAAAATATTTTTTCTTCACACATATTCCTAAGTGGTGGGTTTTTTGCCTCTTAATCATAGCCCTTGATTTTTCCTTTTGAAGATATGAGCACATGGATCAACCAAGATTTAATCTCCACCATTGCTCATTTCTTTTTACCTCTTAATCTCTGCCGTCCATTTCTCTTTAAAAGGAAACCTCTCATTCTCATTTGAAGATACACTTTTATGCTATTGTTATGCTGCAGGTTTGGAGAGCAATTTTTTAGGAGAGTTTGAGTATTTAAGCTTGGACCATGCAACTTCTCTTCTTCTTGTCTTCTTCTCTCATGCATCCATGTCAATCCATTTAGAGTAGATTCATGTTAATTTAGATGCATATTTCCTTTCAATAGATTAATCTTGCATATTTCCTTTCATGCATTGTTATCATATAGATTAATTTCCTTCCATGCATTGTTATCATATAGAATATCTTTCATTCTAATTTGCAATGCATATTTGGTGATCATGGAGGCTATCATTCTTGCTCTTTCTCTTTCAATCTCTCATTTCATGGTGTACTTGCATGGGTATAACTAGGTCTAAACTGAGGGCCTCCATTACAAACCCTTGCACTCCATGAAGAGGGAGCTATGAGTTGTCACTTGAGACCTCATTCTTGAGAAATCTTGAATATAATGACTCATATAAGTGTGTCACATTTTCAATACACAATTCCTACAACATCTTGCACATGGTCACCATGTTGAACCTATGCAACACCAAACAACACACTAGTGAGCCTTTTGTTAAATTCCTCCAAATATGGAGAAAGATATTTACAAGGTATCCTAGACAAAACCTTGAAATTGAGAAGATAGGTATCTTCATCAATAACTTGGTACCCGAAATTAACTATGCACTCCAAATGCAAACTTATGCTACCTTTGATGAATTGGTAGAGAGTGCCATTTGGATTTAAGAGGTTCTTGTGAAGAAAGGTGAGCTCACCTTGTACAAAGACACTAAACACTCGAGCACTCCCAATAACAACAATGGTCAATGATGGAGTAGTTGATTCATCCAATTTCAAGCCTAAAGAAGCGATATTCAATCTATCTAGTAGCATCCAAGCTACTAAGAACAATTATTTGTGGCCAAATATAATGAAGAAATATGTTTGGAGGATGGTGAGCGTGGACTACAGATCATAGAGTATAATTGATGAGTTGTAAATGATGTTTACTTGTGCAAGGTACCGTGTATATCTTAGCAAGGGGCTATATAATTGTTTGTGGATTGGGGAAGTCTTCACAGGCTGACCTAATTGTTTATTGTAAACTTGTATAAAAGAGAGTTGTTTCTTGGTGAGGTAGAATGTATGTGTGATGTGGAAGCTACGAGCTTGTATTTGTGAAGATTTATAGATGTAGAGAAGAGATAGTGATTGTGATGAACTTCATTGGAATAGTTTAAGTGAAGAAAGTTACTAGATGTCACTTGACTGGTTATTATTACTCCTATATCTGTATTTCAGACAATGATTCCAAAAGGTGGATATAACCTTCACATTTGGGCAGTGTGCCTGGGAAGTGAGCCTCTTGTTTCTCTTGAATCCTAACAGGGTATGTCATTTAACAGGGATAAATATCCTAACATAGATACTATACTTTCACAACATTATTTTTGGGTGCTAATTCCCACCGGGGTTTCTTTTTTCCCTTAACAAGGTTTCCTCGAAAAAAATTTCTTGTGTTATGGTGTTGTAGTTAGATTTGCATTGAGTAATTGGTTTATAAAGTTTAAAGTTAAGAATATTTGGCTCATAATTGATTCACCCCCCCTCTCAGTTGTGTTGGTGGACTATTATTACTAACAATTGGTATTAGAGCTTTTGGTCCTTTGAGAGAAAGCTTAACAACTTGAGGTAATCTCGAAGATAGCGTACTATAGGAATGAGAGTCCAAAATTTGATCCTAAAAATTTTGATAGTTGGAAGATCAAGATGAGAACTCATCTACCCTGTTTAGCAATTGACTACTGGATGATTACAAAGAAGGACGAGTAGATCAATCTTGAAGATAAATTAGATAAACCTAATGAAGATGAAAAGAATATGTTTAGTTGTAATATGGTTGCAAGAGAAGAATTGATCAGTGTGCTCTCTAAGGGTGAATTCACTAAGGTTAAAGATCTAGAATCTGGACAAGACTACAATCATTATATGAAGGCGATAAGTTTTCCAAGCAGGTGAAATTGCAAAAATGGAAGACTAAGATGGAGAATTTAAGAATGCAAGATGATGAGAATGTCAGAGCATATGACAGAGGGTTGCAGAGGTTTTTATAGGGATTAGAAACTTTGGAGGCACATATACTAAAGAAGAAGTTATTGAAAAGATTCTCAAATCTTTGACTCATATTTATAAAACTAAAGTGAAAGTGATAGAAGAGATCATACCCTTGAAAACAAACTTCAACAGAGAGATATTGATTTCTAAATTGACCACCTTTAAGGCCACGGAGCTGGGAGATACTTTACCTAAGGAAAAATCTACATTCAAGGTGACTATGCACAATGACAAAAATGGTTTATCAAGTCTTGCAAGCACCAACAGTGGTAACATGTATGAAGAAATTGGTGAATATGCTGATAATTGTGCAAAGATAGTAGAAGAGGAAAGGAAACTAGATTAACTTGTGGATTTGATTGCAAGAAGAGAAAAGAGAGGTAAGGGTAAATTTGAAGGGAAGTTACCCCTCAAGTTTTTTCATGTAATAAGATGGGTCATTTTGCATCTAGATGTCATACAAGGGTTCCTAAGCATAAACCTAAGTTTCATAGACTAGATTATTATAAATATAAGGAATATTATTATGCAAGTGAAGGTGTGTTTGATGATGATGATGTGGATTAAGATGAAATTGGATTTATTGGTATTAATGATGATGAGCCTATTCATGAAGAAAGAGCCCTAGTTTCTCATATTGAAAAGAAATCTGAATGGGTCATGGACAATGGCTATTCACATCATATGACTAGTCATAAAAGTAAGTTTGTTCGCCTAAATAAATATGATTGTGGCATATTCAGATTTGGTGATAACACTCCAAAATTGATCATTTTAGTAGGTTTGATTTCTCTTGATGGTAAAACTAATACTGACAATGTATTTAATGTTGATGGGCTTAAGCATAACTTGTTGAGCATTGGACAACTCTTAGACAAGGGATATCATTTGAAGTTCATTCATGGGAAATGTACTATCAAAAGTAAGTCAGGAGAGTTGATCGCATCAAGTAAAAAGTTAAGAGGTAATGTGTTTGAATTGAATACTACCGAGACTACTTGTTTTGTTGCGAAGGTTGATGATGGTTTGTTATGGTTTAGAAGGTTTTGCCATATAAATTTTGATAACATTGTGAAAGAAAGTATGACAAATGCAGTTAGAGATCTATAAAAAAAATTGTGAATCCCTCTAACACCATGTGTAGAGAGTGTGTGATGGAGAAACAAACTAGAAGTAGTTTTTAGATAAAATCTTACTCAGCAAAGGGGAAGTTGGATCTGGTGCATACAGATCTCTGTGGTCCTACAAGAACAAGATAATAATATGGAGAAGAGTATTTTATACTCTTTTTTTGATGACTATTCTAGGATGATGTGGGTTGCATTTCTTAAAGAAAAGTTTGAAGATTTTGATAAGTTTAAGATTTTTAAAGCAAAAGTTGAGAATAAAATCAGGTGTGAAGATAAAATGTTTGAGGTATGATAAAGGTGGAGAGTTTAAATTGGATATGTTTAATACCTACTACAAAGAACATGAAATATATAGACAAACATTTGTGCCTAGGACTCCACAATAGAATGGGATTGCAGAGCGAAGAAACAGAACTATACTAGATGCTGCCAGAACTATGTTGCTTGAAGGGAATGTGTCACATGTGCATTAGGGGTAAGTGCACAAAGATGGGGGACCAAAAAGGGTGTATAAGATGCCACTTTAAAAAAAAAAATCAACAAAATCTGAACTTCAACGAGAAATTGAGGATAGTTACACTCAAAATTTTAAAATGTGACAAAAACAAGAGTTGTTCTACTTCGAATCTAGTTTCTTATAAACTACTAATTTATTTTAGAAATGGTGGAGATTAAGGCCCTAAAAAAGGGGGAGCACAATATGTGGTCCTTTTTTTTTTTTGAAAAAACATAACATAGCATTTGGTGTGCTCCTCCTAAAATGTTAACTTTAAAAAAATAAAAAAAATAATCGCTCCGGTGAGAAATTAGCTAACACCAGCTAGTTTATCGCAGATTTTTCTACTAATTTTTTTATGAAAGTGTGATTTTTTTTCATTTTTCGAACTGGATACATCTTGAAAATGTGAAATTTCTGTGTGCTCCCCTAGAAATCATTGAAAACTAACTAAAAATCAAAACTTTTTTTTAAGTGTGTAGAATGGAGTCTAGTTTTTGAAAATGTAATTTTTTTTAAAACTCGATGAACGAGCCAAAATCTAAGCCCAAATGAATACACATTGGTTTTTGACAAAAAATGGGCATACTTAGAAAAGAAATTAGAGATAAAAATCTTAACATAATGAGAATTCAAAATAAATTATATGGTTAGATAGCTATCAGAGAGATCTACAATATCATGTTGTCTGATTTTATCGTTAGTGAACCACGTGCAAACCTGATGGTGAAAACACAAGAAAAAATGTTTTTTTTTTCTAGGTTTGCTGGAAAACATGTCTCAGACCTGTTTGAATCCTTCAATCCTTTGGTTTGGAACTCTAAGGAAAATCCAAGCCTTAGGCTTGGTAAACTTCAATTTTGTTAAAAGCGCGCATGCCGTATAGGGCGCATGCTCTATAAGTCGTGCACGCTATGAAAATTTATGGTTTACATAGCGTGTGCACCCTATAGTGTGTGCTCCCTATGTAAAACATAAACACTCCCTAAGGGAGGGGCATACAAAGAGTGAGAAGGTGGGGGAGGGAAACAAAGAGAGAGAGAGTAAGAGAGAGAAGGATAGGAGGAGAGAGGAAGATAAGGTGAGAGAGAGGGAGAGAGAGAGAGATATGTGAGAATGAGGAAAGAGATTAGTCTCTCTCTCTCTCTCTCTCTCTCTCTCTCTCTCTCTCTCTCTCTCTCTCTCTCNGAGAATGAGGAAAGAGATTAGTCTCTCTCTCTCTCTCTCTCTCTCTCTCTCTCTCTCTCTCTCTCTTTCTCTCTCTCCTATCATGGAGGCCTATGATAACCTATCTTAGATTTTGGAGATTTGCTTTCATTTTCATTTGCCGACCCAATTTGAGTTGATGCAAAAACTTGCAATGTTGCGCAGTTGAAAGTTGAGACATTGCATATCTTTAAAACCACTCATCATGGCATCAAACCATCTCCTCCAAAAAATTTGAAATGCTAGGTGAATGCTAGGAATGACTCTGTCATGGAGGTGAAGTGGCTCGAACATTGCCAACTACTATGGAGCCAAGTGTCCCTCAAAGTGCACTAGGCAACAAAATTAATGGTATTTAGGAGCTCATTTCTCAGAGCTCGTGAGGGGTATCAATGAGATGTCAGGTGCTACAAGACCATGTCATGGAAGCCTGCAATAACCTATCTCATATTTTGGATATTCTCTTCCATTTTCATTTTCTGACCCAATCTCAGTTGATGAAAAAACTTGCGATGTTGCGCAGTTGAAAGTTGAAACATTTCATATCTTGAAAACCAATCATCGTGGCATCAACCCATCTATGCCGAAAACTTTAGAATGTTGGGTGAATGCTAGGAATGACCCTATCATGCAGGCAAAGTGGCTGGAACCTTGCCGACCGCTATGGAGCCAAGTGTCCCTCAAGGTGCACCAGGCAACAAAATTGCCGATCTTCAGGATTCTATTTATCAGAGCTCTCATGGGGTATCGATGAGCCATTGGGTGCTATAGGACCATGTCATGGAGGCCTGCGATAACCTATCTCAGATTTTGGAGATTCACTTTTGTTTTCATTTTCTGACCCGATCTCGGTTGATGCAAAAACTTGCAATGTTGCACAGTTGAAAGCTGAAACATTGCATATCTTGAAAACCGCTCATCCTGGCATTCAACTGTCTCTGCTAACACCTTCAATTTGAAGTGTAAATTCTAGGAATAACCTTGTTATGCTTCACAACTCATTTGAACATTTGTGACCACAATGTACTGGTGCATCCCTTAACGTTCTTGTAGTGCCCTAAATAGGTCTAGGTGGTCAAAATGCTCCAATAGGACTAAAATTGGGTAGGATTGATATTTTTGATCTTATATGAACTATTATCACTTCATTAAGGTGTTGGAATGAAAATTACGAGTCTAGGTTTATGAAATGAAACATGCATATTTTCATTAAGTATGAATCATTCAGTAACAATATACATAGATACACGTGCAAGCATAAATATAAGGCATAAGCAATTTACAAAGCATAAGATATCCACATAAACATAAAGTAGTATACATTAATACACATGATATATTCATAGAGCATGAAGAAAAATATATACGTCCAATAATGTCATAGATCAAATATGTCCAATAAAGTTAAATTGGTGTCATGAAAGCCAAATGGATATAGAACATGTCACTTATAAAATATACAAAAATATGTCTAGTAATGTCATATTGGCATACAATGATTATCCCTAATCTAGTCATTTCTCGAAAGGGGAAGAAAACAAATCCTGGGTTGTCTTCGATCGTCGCATTGATGGAGATGCAGTACTCTTCTGAGTGCGCTCACTAGTCCTCCTTTCTAGACTCTTCTGTAGCTCGAGCTGATAAAATAAAAAGTATAAACATCAATAACTAATATACATCAAAATTTAATTATAGGATGACATAAAATATAATATTTTCTTATCGCTACCAAATAGTGACTATGTACATCCACCGAAGGGGCATGCTGACGAACTGGAGTAACGAGTCCCTACAACAACGATCAAAATAATATTTAAAATACATACATGAATATCATTAAAATTTTCAATACAAAATATTAAAATAACAATTCTAATGAAGTAATATCTTTCATACCTCGGTCAGTGTGTCAGAACTAGCTATAGTTGCAGCTATGCCATGATTCAAACTATCATGAAAAAAAGGAGTCTCTGCTGTCAATAATTGAAAATGAAACAACAAAAGTATTATGTAGTTATCAAGAATACCTATAATATTTTAAAACCCCACTAATTAATAAATAATACCTCTATGAAGGTGCCACCACATCCTTCAGTGTGCGGTGTCGATGTCGTAGCTCCAGCATTAAACTAGTGCACATGTATGGTAATTTATAAGACAACCATTAATATAAGAACAAACCACTGACTTGTTAATTATAATGTATTATTACATATATACCCGTGGACTAAATGATGTCATCATAAAGCCAGGTGAATGAATTTGATCATTGCCATGACAACTTTGACTCTGGATTTTGATAATAATTTGTCTACTAATTTAGTTATTTATTCATTTATTAATTAAATATAATCAAGTAAATCAAATTAACATGCAAATAAACATACCTCAAAAAAATATGAACAATGCCCTTCACTGTCTAATGTCAACGTCGATGGTCCAAAAGTGAACTAATGCACATGCACAATAAGTTATGAGACAAACATCCATATAATTATAGAATAATCAAATGTATACTTTAAAAAATGTTTTATTTGATACATACTTGAGGAGTTGACGACGTAGTGTATAAGGGGTGTGGGGATCATTGCCACTGCAACCGACACTCTTTCCCTGAATTTTCATCATAAACAATAGATACTAATTTAATTAAATTCATTCATTTAAAAATGAAACATGATCAAATAGATTCAATAAACTTGCAAATATTTACGTGTGTATCAATTTCAAATGTTGCATTGAGAAAATCATCGGTCATCAGTCCATCATTCTCTTCCTCTCTCTCGGCAGTACCAAATGTGCACAGGGATCCACAAGAATGACAAAAATGACCCCTCACAGACTGACCATGGTCACCCTCAACTAGAGGAGTGGCGCACTGAATGAGAGTCTATGTCAGAGAACTAATCATGCCTAGTGTGTCCACCTCCACATATTCCTTCACATTGCAAGGAACACTAACATGATCCACTTGTGGCTTGCCACTGGGAAACCTAGGTGCATTAGGGTCATGACATGCCATAGGTATATCAAATGATGACCCCCCACCTCTACCCTGAGACTCTAGAAAGTCAAAATAAGTTGGCACCTCCTTCAAGACAAACTCACAATAGAGTTTCCTCAGGAAATAGATAGGAACCTCATAGTTGTTACAGGGAGGGGAATCAAAGACCATCCACCATCTATCCCAAAAAGTTTTTTTTTATATCTTCATTCAAGCACCAATGAATTGGGAACCTCCTTGTTGTAGTTTTAAGAGTTTCAGTTTCCCCTGACTTTTTAAAGAGTTTAAAAATGTCATCTTTTTTTATTTCTTTCTTTTTTATGCTCTCATATGATAATTTATTTGCATAATATTGTTTTTGTTCTTCTCTTTTGTCAAGCCATAAATTTAGTTGCCCACTAACTGAACCTACGCGGGTCAAGATTGATTTTAATGATTTTGAAAGTGTTTCCCTTCTAGGATTTGTACCAATAGAATATTTTAACCTCCTAATTAAATATTCTATTTATGTTTTCCTTCTTTCTATTTGGTTAATCAAAATTCCATGTGTTGTAGGAGGAGTTTTCTCGATTGGTGGAGGCGGTTGGGGTTCATTTTCTTGGTTATTTTAAACATCCATTTGTTCATGAGGAGAAGATGGAGGGTTTGGTTGAGGGTTTTCTATGGGGAGATCATTCCTTCCTGGCAATTTAAAGAAAATCTATTTTAAAAGTCTAATTAAACATGAAATTTAAGACAAGAAACTTTGACAATCAAATTTGATTGAAAACTAAAAATTAAACCTAAATTTCAATACAAATAAGATACATGGTTGTAGAATCACTTATCTCTTCTTCTAGTTTGAGATTGATGACGTCGTGGAGCCATTTTTTGCTTCAATTTGACGGAGCAAAACCCATAATGAATTGCGTACGCACTATTTTCTTTGATTTATTGGCTAGCCGTGGGTTTGGGCAAACAAAATGAACCACTTTTGTGGCTGCCCTAACTTTATATAAAACCATATAGGGTGTGTGCGCTATAGCACACATGCCCTATGGTTTAAATTTCCCAAGCCTAAGGCTTGGGCAATCCAAGCCATAGGGCGTGTGGGCTATAGGGCGTGCGCCCTACGTGCGTATGGGGTACCAAAAAGGTATTTGGCACCTTTTTGGTCCCCTATCTTGGTGCATATAACATTAGAGAGAAGTTATTGGTACAACAGTCTACACTTTAAAACAAAATTGAGATCTGATAAGGTACCAAAAAGACACCTTATGAATTTGGTTTAATCATGCTCCTACTGTAAAATACTTTAGAATATTTGGTAGCAAATGTTATATCAAAAGAGATGAAGAGATAGGAAAAATTGATACTAGAAGTGATGAAGGAATTTTCCTTGGTTATTCTACTAAGAGAAAGGCTTATAAGTGTTTCAACCTAAGATTGAGGAAGATAGTTGAAAGTGCTAATGTGAGAATCGATGAGAGGTTTCAAATTCAATAAAGAATGTATGACTATAATCAGATTATAGAGAACAGGGAGATTGTTGAAAGTCAAAAGGAAACTCTTGAGGTTGACAATGAAATTTAGGTATGCCTGAAAGATTCTACTGAAAATCCAAAGACACCAAGGTATGTTAAGAAAAATATTCCTAAAAATGAAAATAAATGAATGATGACAAGATCATGAATAAGAAATGATATTTGTTTGATTTCATTGGTAGAACCAAAAACTACTGATGAAGCATGTAGAGATGAATTTTGGACTAAAGAAATAGAGGAAGAATTGCATCAGATAGAGAGAAAAAAACACTTGGGAATTGGTTTCTAGACCTAAGGACAAGAATGTTATAGGGACTAAATGGGCTTTCAGAAACAAAATTAATGAAGAAGGTATGGTTGTAAGGAATAAGGCCATACTGGTTTGTAAAGGCTACTCATAACACAAAGGCAAAGACTTTGAAGAAACATTTTCTCTTGTTGTGTTATTAGAAGCACTAAGATTGTTCCTTGCTTATGCAGCACACAAGAACTTTAAGGTATATCAGATGGATGTGAAATCTGCATTCCTGAATGGAGATCTAGAGGAAGAAGTGTAGATTGAGTAGCCTGATGGATTTCCTTTATCAGATAATGAAGACATGGTTTGAAAGTTGAAAAATGAATTGTATAGACTAAAACAAGCACCTATTGCATGTTATGCTCAGTTTGACAGGTACTTACTACATCTTGGCTTCAGAAAAGGTAGTGCAGACAGTCTTTTGTATTTGAGAGCTAGTGAAGATAAAATATTTATTGTTGAAGTCTTTGTAGATGATATTATTTTTGGATGAAATGATGAAATGAGCAAGAAGCTTTATGAGGAAATAAAAAATGAATTTGAAATGTCTATGATTGGTGAAATGAAGTTTTTTCTTGGTTTGCAAATTACTCAAGATAAGCATGGTACTTTCATCTCTTAAACTAAGTATCTTAAGGAATTGTTGAAGTTTTTTGGAATGAAAGATTGTAAACCTATTGGAACACCTATGGTTGCTGGTTGAAAGCTTACTACTATTGATGAATCTCAGAGTATTTTTTAGACAAAATACAGATCTAGTATTGGAGGTTTACAATATCTAACTCACACTAGACTAGACATTGCTAATGCAGTTGGAATTTTTTTAAGGTTTAAAGAAGGACCTAAAGAGACTCATCTTTCTACAGTTAGGAGGATATTCAGATATCTAAAAGGAACACTAGAATATAGTTTATGGTATGAAAAATCATATAATTTTACTTTACATGCTTATACATATGTTGATTGGACAGGAAGTGTCAAGACGAAAGAAAGAGCACAAGTGTTGGTGCATTTTTCCTTGGAAAGAGGTTCATTTCATGGTTAAGTAAGAAGTAGAATTGTATAGCTTAGTTTTCTACTAAATCATAGTATGTTGTTGCTGCTATAAATTGTACATAGATTGTGTAGATGAAGTAGACGCTGAAGGATATTGGGATTAATTTTGAAGATCTAGTAGTTATACATTGTGATAATACAAGCACAATGAACATGTCAAAGAATCCTATTATGCATTAAAAAACCAAACACATTTCAATCAAATCACTTTTTGAGAGACAAGGTTTTAGAAAAGGAAGTCAGATTGGAGTACTTTAGTACAAAGCAGAGAATAGCAAATATATTCACAAAACCTTTTTCAAAAGATGACTTTGAGTATCTCAGAGGTATGTTGTGGGTGGGAACCCCTCTTTGTGAGAACTAAATGATGCAGAAATGCATCAGTCCAATAGCTATCAGATCTATATCAATCACTAGACTTGATGCTTGGATGCACTCCTTAGGGGGGTAATCAAAGAACATATCAGAACATATTTGGGTGATCAAGCACCTGGTTGTTGAAGGCATGCAGATTTGAAAAAGCTACACCTTAAAGAGGATGGTCAGAGAAGGATAAGAGATATGACACCCTTTTCCATTGATGTCAAAGGGGAAGAGATACAAAAAGAAAATTGCTACTATTTTAGGGGGAGCTATGAAGAATATATTGAGAAGATTGTATTAAGAAGGATATTGTTTGGGTTGATGGGTTTTCTCATATGCTACCATCAATGCCAAAGGGGAAGATTGTTGGATTGATAATTGAAATCTGACATCACCTCATTATCATGCCTCCTTATGGTAGTCTACTTCTCAACTAATGAAAAGTGATCAGATTTTTCCTCAAATTATTGGTTCAACTATTCTCCTAATTCATCCCATGAAATTACATAATTAACAGGTAACCCTCTAAACTAGACTAAAGCTTTTCCCTTTAATGATTCTTCCAAGAGCTTCAATGCAAGAGTCTTGATGTGTTACCTTGAAATGTCCCCTATTGGAACTTTACATAATTTACTCATTAAATGGTAAATCAAACTTGAGATGAGCATTGCAATACATTTATACATATAAATTTATAAAAATGTAGTAAATTCATTATATTATTTAACTTAAAATTCAAAGAAAATAGTTCAGTGTATAGGGAACTTATCTTGATTGAGAGCCAAGCATTTGGATAATATGTAAGACTATTGCATAAGGCTTATTCCCTGATTAGGTGTCTAATGATCCTCATTTGATGGATTATATTTATCTTATATAATACCCCCATTCCTTGTAATATCACTTCTCCCTTGCATTCCAATTATTATATTCCTCATCCCGCACATTTTTTCAAACACTTGGTAAGATTATTAAGTATTTAGATATTTGTTTGTAAATCTAACCCAAGTGGTACTGATATATATTTCCCTTGTAGTTGCCTAGTTTGTTCAATATACCTACAATGAATGTTGATTGCACAAGATGGGTAGTATGAAGTAATACTTTATCCTTGTATTTGCAAGATCATAAATCATATAACCACCATCCCTATTATCTTCTTGCAATTGATCTCCAACTGGTCTTCCTAGATGAACTTAGATACTAATTCCATTCCATGTTTGTAATTCTTATGATTCTTATCCAATTTGGTAATGTTATGAAGTTTTGTCTTGTTGAGGCTTCCTGAATTGCATGTTGGTTTGAATAGCTTTATTATACTATGATAATCACACCCCTCTATTGTGGTATATATTTGTTGGTTTGCATATATTTAATGTTTAACATAATGACATCCTTTGCCTCAATGTAGTGTTGTCATTCCAGTCTTCATTAATATATGCATAAAATGATTTAGGATTGGATGCTCTCTCTCTCTCTCTCTCTCTCTCTCTCTCTCTCTCTCTCTCTCTCTCTCTCTCTCTCTCTCTCTCTCTCT
>MU227499.1:250714-265480 GCA_018584345.1 Thuja plicata | reverse complement strand
TCTCTCTCTCTCTCTCTCTCTCTCTCTCTCTCTCTCTCTCTCTCTCTCTCTCTCTCTCTCTCTCTCTCTCTCTCTCTCTCTCTCTCTCTCTCTCTCTCTCTCTCTCTCTCTCTCTCTCTCTCTCGTTCATTCCTGGAATCTCCAAATCATAGAATTTGATAATTTTTTCCCCTTATTGTTCTTTCATTAGACCAAATGGTATACTCTTCTCGTTTCATCTGTATATCTATATGGACGATGCCTTTCATATTGTTTTCATGTTGATGTTCGCTATATAGCTCATTCCATTCCTATCCTCCATCCTCATTTTTCATATGATGTACTTGTCATATATGTGTCGCTCCTTGTTCTTTTTACATGCCATTTCTCATTTTAGAGTATATTGATAATGATATTAAAGTTGAATCACAAAGTGGCCTAGGATTATTGTTGTCTTCCTAGGGAGTCTAGAGGCCTTGTCCTTCTCTCCACTTAGAAGTAGGGGCTCGCTCTTTTTGCGAAGTGGATCATTCATTCTCTCACAAGCGATGAAGCTTGGAAAATCCTGGTTAGGCATTGTATTTCTTTAGGATATCTTGTTCACTGGTTGGCTTGGAAGGGTAATGGACTTCAAACCCTTCTTATTATGTGGGAGCCTGTTCATATCTAGAGCACCTTTATTGTTAAGAGCATCTGGAAGTCCTGGGAAGCAATTACGCCTTGGCTCTGCTAGGATGGGGATGGATTTTGTAATGGGATTTCTTTGAATCAACAGAATAATTGGTGATCCCTGTTGTTTTCCATTCAAGGTGTCCCTCTTACTAAGAATGAAGGTGCCAATGATATGTATTTTTTCAAATGTGGCATCAAGACCCTTAAGGACCTCTTTTCGAGGGTCTTTATGAGTCTCTGTTCTTGGGAAGACATGCAGGTCTAGTTTCGTCTTGCTCATCCAGATCGTCAGAATTTTGATCTGCTGGTCTCTACCATTCCTAATCATTTATTGCATAAATTTGGAGTCCAGTCTGTTTGGCCTTGGTGGAAAGACTGGAAGTGGTATCCTACCACACCCTTCAGTAATCACAAGCCCAAGATGGGATATCGGTGGTTATTACCTCATCTTCCTATGGTCGACACACTCAACTAGAGATGACATTTGTAGTCTTCACATCAACACTGGGGGTCGCACTTCTAGACCATATACCATATGATCTGCTATAGAGTGGCCTAGGATTATTGTTGTCTTCCTAGGGAGTCTAGAGGCCTTGTCCTTCTCTCCACTTAGAAGAAGGGGCTCGCTCTTTGTATGAAGTGGATCATTCATGCTCTCACAAGCGATGAAGCTTGGAAAATCCTTGTTAGGCATTGTATTTCTTTAGGATATCTTGTTCACTGGCTGGATTGGAAGGGGATTGGAATTCAAACCCTTCTTATTATGTGGGAGCCTCTTCATATCTAGAGCACCTTTATTGTTAAGAGCATCTGGAAGTCCTGGGAAGTAGTTACTCCTTGGCTTTGTGAGGATGGGGATGGATTTCATAATGGGATTTCTTTGAATCAACAGAACCTTTGGTGGTGCCCATTGTTTTCCATTCAAGGTGTCCCTCTTACTAAGAATGAAGGTGCCAATGCTATGCATTTTTTCAAACATGGCATCAAGACCCTTAAGGACCTCTTTTCCAGGGTCTCTATGAGTCCCTATCCTTGGGAAGATATGCAAGTCCAGTTTCGTCTTGCTCATCTAGATTGTCAAACTTTTGATCTGTTGGTCTCTGTCATTCCTAATTATTTATTGCATAAATTTGGAGTCCAGTCTGTTCGACCTTGGTGAAAAGACTGGAAGTGGTATACTGCCACACCCTTCAACAATTACAAGCCCAAGATGGGATATCGGTGGTTATCTCCTCATCTTCCTATGGTCGACACACTCAACTAGAGATGAAATTTGTAGTCTTCACATCAACACTGGGGGTCGCACTTCTAGGCCATATACCATATGATCTGCTATTACAAAACTAAAAATTGATCTTTTTTCTTGATGTCTACTATTCCAATGGCTTCCTCTGGGCCCTTGGCTCAAACACCTGGGTGTACCTGATCCTTAGTGTCCCTTTTGTGAGAATCTAGAGTCTTTTTTGCACATTTTTTGGTTCTTTAGGAGAGCTCAACAGTATTGGCACTAGATTCATGATTTTTTTAAGCCCTTCTAGCCCAAGCCCTTTTCCTAGCACATGATTGTGCTGGGAAACTCTCTGAGGCTTCCTTCCAAGTTTACCCAGATTTGGCATACTTTTAGGATGGATATTTTATTTACTTTATGGAAGGATAATAATGTTGCCTTGTATACTAAAGTTGTATATGTAATAATGTAATGATGCAGATTCAAGTAAAATCCAACAAAGTGGAGCTAGAGGTGGCCCACCTTCAAGAGCTACTCAATCATTGGGGCAATGCTCCATGTACGATTGCTAGAGTTCCTCCTAACTCTATTCCTGCTGATGGCACGCTACCCTAGGGTTGCAGCTCTTTGGCTCTTCGCTCTCACACTGTACATTCATAGGCTTCCTAACACCGCTCTCCTAGTGGTGGCATTGTTGGCTGGTAGTGCCGCTTGACTTCTTCACCCTGGAACCACTTTCTCTGCTCCCTAACATCGGTGCTTCCTACCCCTCCTAGTACTCCTGCTTCTCATGGTGGTGCTACTTGGTCAGAGGCCAACTCTTCCAAGTGGTCTTTCCCCCACCTAGATTTGACTATTTCTTCACCTCAGGTGAAGGAGAAAGAAAAAGGTAATGAAGATGCTACTGATGGGTGGTCAGTTCCTGACTGTCCTTCCAATCCCTGGGATTCCCGAGGTTTTGATGACTGAGATCTTCCTCCTTTGGCTGGCACTTCTCTTTCTTCCTGAAGGCTTTCTTTATAAGTTCTTTTGATGAATAGTTTGTGCTTCCGGCCTAGTGCCATGTGAACTCTCACAAAATTATCATGTTTCCCCCTACCCTTTTTTTATGAATATGTAACTTTAATATTTCAGTAATAGAGAAGAGACTATTCATAAAAAATATTAAAGTTTGTAACATAAGAAAATGTAATATAAGAAATGTAAGATATGTAAATTGTATGTGTTATGTTGTTAAAATATAATGGATAAATAATGATGTGGAGAAGATAAGATTGTCCTCTTAATCCCAAATTTCATAAAGGGAAGATCCAAATTGATTAACCCCAAATAAAGGATTATTGCATAAATGAATCAACCTATTAAGGATAGGGATAAAGAGAGAAACCTTAACTTCCGTTTTATAGAAGAGAGTGTGTGATAAATTTAAGAAGATTAAAACTTTAATTGAAATGAATTGAAGACAAGTACTAACCTCAAAATGCTATAGATCTAAAGAATGCTGATTTTGGGTGTCTGCACTAAGTTTCTAGAAATTCTGTAACCGGATCTAGAATAGAAATGCAGAGATGAAGAAAACCCATAAATCTTTTATGAATCTGGCTCAGTTCCAATTTTAACACAGAAATGAATGTCACCTTTGACCCAAAATTTTCGATTCTAACCCATAATAGAATACCGATTCTAACCCATAAATGAATGTCACCTTTGATCCAAATTTTTTTATTTTGACCCAGAATGGAATGTTGATTATGACCCAAAATGTTTGACATAAGATCTATTTTTGAATCCCGATAGTTTGCCGAAAAGGGTATCCAAATCTGCACTCCAATTCACTATTCCAAACATGTTCCTACAAGAAAAATAGTTTGATTGTTGGGGGGAGGGGTTTTCCTTGGTCAAACCCTACTTTTGGAATTAACCTTAAATTATAATTTAAATTACATAAGTAAACAAAGTAAATGAACAAATTCACCTTGCTTGTATAGAAACCCTTGTGGCGGATTCAAATCTGTGGATCCACAAGTATGTATGCACCAAATGGATGTAGAATCTAGAATTTCAGATGTAGGATGTCTCAAATCAATTGCTTGTAGATCTTCAACACCAATCTTGAATGGATCTTGGAATAGGAAGAAGCTTGGAGGAATGTGGAGGGAGAAATCTTCAACAAGAGGGCTCCATAGAGCTTGAATCCTTCAATGGATACCAATGGATCTACTTGATGAATTGAGTGCTTGAAAGTGCTTGAATGCTTGAGAGTAGATGAATGCTTCAATAGATATTTAGATTTCTCTAAATCTTTCTTCTTAGCTTGTCCTTCACACTTAGATTTCACTTTTTTAAGTCTTAGATTGTTTGATGATTTATGGTTCCAAGTCTTAGAGAAAATGAGAGGAGAAGGCTTCCCTACATATGAATCTAGGGAACAATCTTCTAGAGAGGCCTACATAGGAGAATTAAATTCCAATTAGACCTATATTAAATATAATTTCAAGATTTGTTGCTCCGAAGACTGAAACAACCGACTCAGAAGCGGGAATTAAACATTTTCAAAGCCCGACATCTGAAAACCCTAGAAACATGAAAGTTGGACCCTAGGTCATAGTCAAGGTTGATTCTGACCTAGGTCAAGGTCGACCTAGACCCAGAAAGGTCAATTTTGACCCTGAGGTCAAAAATCTTAGGTTTGCAGTTTAGGATGCCATAAACAAGCCAGAGAAAAGTGGGAAATGGGGTAGAACATGGGGGAAATCCATATCCAAGTCAGAGACCCATTCAAGGCTCTTGACATGACCCCAAACCACTTACTCGAAGGGATAAACCAGTATACAATGGAAGTGCTTCCATTTTATGACTATACATTTATCCCCCACTTTAGCAAGAGTATGGACTCGATGCAAACTCTTGGTAAAGGAGATCGTGAAGAAAAGATAATCTTATTGAAATCAAAGGGTCAAAACAATCCTCAAGTCCCCAAGGACTTAAGTTTTTGTCAACCTAAGAATACAATAAGAGAGACATCACCAGTCAAAGGAAAGGAGAAAGAGAGAGAAGGTGTGATTACCTCGCCCAATGAGAACTTATGTCCCATTGTGAACCACACAAGGAAACATTACAACTGGAAAGATGGAGTCAAATTGCCTAGTGAATGTGGCTACCCACTAGTCAACCCATCAGGGATATTCGGTCTTAAGGACACCTTTTGAGATTAAGGGATCAAAACATTGTAAATTGAAACTGGAGGGATCAAGAGATCCATATAAATTTAAACTGGAGGGATCAAGAGATCTTATAAGGTAAAAATCCCTAATTTAAGGATTAGTCTTTAATCCATAAAGGGAAAAAGTTTTAAGTTTGAAAATATTTTGAAAGTGTGTGTGTGCAAAAAGTGAGTAGAGCGTATGCCCCCACATTAAATTCATTACTAACACTTTAACCAGAGCAATGACTTTAATAGAAACATAAACAACTCTACTGATTATGTTTCCACTACGAGATGCCCCCAAACGAAGACAAATCAAGGGAAATACCACATAAACATACAAAGAACACAAAAGGGATCTACCTACTGTGGGTTAGTATGATCATAAGATAATATGTATATATAGATATCATATTATTGCAAATGAATTGACATCATTCCACAAAGAAAGTATAACTACAACCATGGTGGAGGAAAGAAAATGCAATAGTTACAAAGAAGAGTCTTTTCGGACGACAACATGGAGACCAAAAATAATCAGTACTACCATGTCCCAAATCCAAGTAGAATACACAAGGAAAACATTTACGAATAATAATAAAGGTACAACATAACATGAAACAACATATAGAAGAATAGAGATACATATTAAAGAATTGTACAATGGGCTTGATTCCTTTATCACCTTGTACTAAAAAAGTAACAAGGGTCGTATAAAAGAATCTAACAAACATTTAGAAAACACATTACGGGAGAAGCACAATACAACATGCAAACACAAAAAGGGCTACCATGGAAGACAAGCGAATCAAGCGCATCACCTACTCTCCCCATCTTGGTTTATATTATTTAAGGAAGGTGGGTAATTTGCAAGAGGGACTATATCCAACATAGTAGGAATAATAGTCAGTTCCAAACAAGGATCCTCTTGAGAATCATGATGTTTGATACTAGGTGTAATTATCAATTGAGTTGAAAGCATATGAGGTAAATCAGTATCAATATCGATGGTCTCATATTCATCACTAGGATCGATAGGATCATCAAGAGTATCTTCCTCATAAAGATTAATTAAAATAGGATCTAGAATGCGGATAGAATAATCATAATCATTCATCTTAACACCATTATGAATATTAACTTCCTCCAACGCATCAGGCATAGGTTGTTCAAAAGAAGGTAAAGAATCTTGAAGAACAGAGGCACGAGACCTAGCATTAGCCCTACGCTTCTTATGATGTTCATTACCAGATTTTTTACGTTTCTCTTTGTTTGAAATATGTTGAGAACTAGGAGGAACAACAACAGGTTCCTTCACAGGTTCTATAGGAGGATTAGTAGGACTCTCAGTAGGCTGGAGAGTGATACTAGGAGGTTGAGTAATAGAGCTAGTAGTAATGGATAAAGGAGGTATAAAAGGAGTGGGAAAAAGACCGCGGTTAAGATATATCCGAGGCATTCTTAACTCGATAATCTTGCGATTTTTACAGGCTTGATATGAACAAAAAAGGTTATCAGGGCGAGGAGGACATGAATTAGGCAATGAAGGCCAAAATAAATCAAGAGTAGAAAAATCTCTAGGCCTAGATGGTTGAAACAAACTATGATTAATCATTTTCACTTCTCCATTATGAATGAACTTAATGCACTTATGAAAAGGAGAAGCAACAACATGCATGGTAGTTAACCAAGGAAAACCAAATTTGACTTAAAAGTGATCATAAGTAGGAATGACAATGAAGGTGGTATCTACAACTTTACCACAAAGTTCAATATGAAAGTTAATAGAACCAAGTGAAGGATAGAGAAAACCATTACAAGTTTGGATCCATGCATCAGATGTATCATAACAATCAGGTTGTAGATTTTTCATAAAAAGGTTTTCCTCAGTAATGACATTTATTAAATATGTGGGATCAACAAGACAAACATGTGTAGGTATCTTAGCAATCCTAGCATAAATATAAAGGGGGCCATCATGAGCCTTAATAGTCTCAGAATCATCAAAGGTGATTGAGAGTTCCCTAGGTCGTTTATCCTTAGTTTGTTTCTGAGGTTTAGGTGGAACTTGAAATTTAAGTGGAGGCAAAGGATCTTGACCAACAGGTTGAGATGAAACAGTGCTCTCCACATGATTAACAACGTGATTGAGATCATCCATCTTTGAATCGTAAACAATATCCACAAAAGATGGTTGAGCGATGGTATTAGTATCATGTGTAGGTAAAGGATTTGTATAAATTTGAAGGTTTTGATTAGGAGGAGAGACAAATTTGTTCCCACTACCATCAAAATCATCAATAGATAAAGCATTAGAATCAATTAAGTCTTGAACCTTATGCTTTAGAGAATAAAATTTTTCAGTATCCTGGCCATTGTGTCGATGGTATTGACAAAAAGATTTAGAATCAAAGGATTTAAATCCCATCGTAGTAGGGAGGAGAGGTTGAATAGGAGGAAAGGTAATCATATTAGTACTTAACAACCTACTCATAATAGAATGTAAAGATTCAGAGAGAGGAGTAAACGTACGATTCATATAGAAAGTAGTGGATGCAGAAGTGGCATTGTTGGATGCAACAACAACTTGATCAGTAACTGCATTCGCCTATTTATTTATCTTGACATAGTTGTTAGGTTCCAAAAACTTATTAGGATTAGGAGTGACATCACTCTTATCAACTGGAATAGGAGCCATTGGAGTGTTTCTCTCAAATTGACTCACTTGTAATTAATAATGATGAAGTGCTGCACAAAGTTGTTGAAAAGAGGTAAATTCAATAAGTAAAATCTTATCTCTAATATCCTTTTGTAAATTTGAAATAAACATATGCTGAATATCAATATCAAGAGCAGGATAAGAAATCTGAGCACACAAATGCTTAAATCTACCAATAAAATCACTCAATTTTTCCTTAGTGTTTTGTTTACAATGCATTAAATCAGTTAAGGAAACTTGCAAACCAATGTTATTTTGAAATTCATGGATAAATGTATTAGCAAGTTTAGGAAAAGAATCAATAGAATAAGGAAGTAAAGAACAATACCATTGCAAGGCCTTATCACAAAAAATTATAGAAAACAACTTAGCTAAAATCCTATGGTTGTGAGCATAATCACTACAAAGGATTTGAAATGTTTTAACACAAGTAACAAGATCTCCCTTACCATTGTAATTCTCAAGATGAGGAATATCGGCTTGCTAAGGGACAGTAGCATGAATAATGTCTAAGGATAAAGGACTACCCATGTCAGATGTAGGAATGCTAAACTTGGATTGGGTTAAGGATGCAAGTTGTTGTTGTAAAGATGATACAGTTTAATCCAAATTAATGATTTTGGAATCATTAGAAGAAAAATGTGGCATAGAAACATTAGGAATATTAGGAAAAGTGTAGGAAATGGCATGAATGGAAGACACAATTGGTGGAACACTTGGAATCATAGTTGGAAGAGGATTGGAATAGGTAAAAGGAACACTGTGGTAAGAAGGTTGTGAGGTAGGTAGAGACACTGGTGGAACAATCACAGGAATAGATGGAATTGGAAGAGATGTAGTCATTAAAGGAGGAGTGTAAGTAGGAATGCTAGGTAAAGGAATGGAAGAAGGTTTCCCACTAGTGACAGGAGGAGTGAATCCTAGATCTTGAGCCTCTTGAGCTAAAGGTTTAACATTCAAATGCACAAGATGAGTGATACCACACAAGAGATTAACACCTTGATCACTATCACGAAAGACTTTCTCAAGAGCCTCTATAGCTTGGATAGAATCTTGATTATGGTTTTCTTGAATAAGACAATTTCCCATTTTATCAGGTTCGGTTGAATGTTTTTGGACATGTTTAGGAGGAACTCTTAAAGCATCATCCTCATCATGAGATGAGTGAGAAGAGTTATGCTCCATAGAAGGATTGGAATCATGAGTGGTCAAATTATCATCTGGGATCCTAAGGAAAGGAGAGGAAGACTCAGGATTAAAGGAACCCATAAGGCTACAGATTCTTCTAAC
This sequence comes from Thuja plicata, assembly GCA_018584345.1. Taxonomy (NCBI): domain Eukaryota; kingdom Viridiplantae; phylum Streptophyta; class Pinopsida; order Cupressales; family Cupressaceae; genus Thuja; species Thuja plicata. The sequence goes on along the minus strand of MU227499.1, from coordinate 256,387 downwards.
TGGGATACTATAAGTAGGACTAAAAGTAGTAAAGCTCATACACCAATGCAATGAAAATGAACTAATTTAGGAAACACAAGATTTTTATTTTAAAAATATAAATGCAAGAACATAAAAGAAAGCTAATATAACATGCATGCAATATCTAACATAAAAATGTAAATCTAACACCAAAAAGAAAGAGTTGTCTATCGTGGGTTCACCAAAATGTAACATAAGAAAATGTAATATAAGAAATGTAAGATATGTAAATTGTATGTGTTATGTTGTTAAAATATAATAGATAAATAATGATGTAGAGAAGATAAGATTGTCCTCTTAATCCCAAATTTCATAAAGGGAAGATCCAAATTGATTAACCCCAAAGAAAGGATCAATGCATAAATTAATCAACCTATTAAGGATAGGGATAAAGAGAGAAACCCTAACTTCTGATTTATAGAAGAGAGTGTGATAAATTTAGGAAGATTAAAACTTTAATTGAAATGAATTGAAGACAAGTACTAACCTCAAAATGCTACAGATCTAAAGAATGCTATTTTTGGGTGTCTGCACCAAGTTTCTAGAAATTTTGCAACCGGATTTGGAACATAAACATAGAGATGAAGAAAACCCATAATTTTTTTTTGAATTTGGCTCAGTTCCAATTTTGACCCAAAAATGAATGTCACCTTTGACCCAAAATTTATGATTTTGACCCAGAACAGAATGTCAATTCTGACCCAGAAATGAATGTCACCTTTGACCCAGAATCTCCAATTCTGACCCAAAAATGAATGTCACCTTTGAGCCAAAATTTCTGATTTTGACCCAGAATGAAATGTCGATTCTCACCCAAAATGTTCAACAAAAGATCTATTTCCAGATCTCGACACTTTGCCAAAAAGGGTATATGAATTTGCACTCCAATTCGCTGTTCTGAACCTGTCCCTTCAAGAAAAATAGTTTTTTTGTTGGGGAGGGGGGAGGGGTTTACCTTGGTCAAACCTCAATTTTGGAATTAACCTTAAATTATAATTGAAATTGCATAAGTAAACAAAGTAAATGAATAAATTCACCTTGCTTGTATAGAAACCCTTGTGGCAGATTTGAATCCGTGGATCCACAAGTATGTATGAACCAAATGGATGTAGAATGTAGAATGTCAGATGTAGGATGTCTCAAATCAATTTCTCTTAGATCTTCAACACCAATCTTGAATGGATCTTTGGATAGGAAGAGGCTTGGAGAAATGTGGAGTGAGAAATCTTCAATAAGAGGGCACCATAGAGCTTGAATCCTTCAATGGCTACCAATGGATCTCCTTGATAAATTGAGTGCTTGAAAGTGATTGAATTCTTGAGAGTAGATGAATGCATCAATAGATATTTAGCTTACTACAAATCTTTCTCCTTAACTTCTCCTTCACACTTAGATTTCACGTTTTCAAGTCTTAGATTGTTTGATGATTTATGGTTCCAAGTCTTGGAGAAAATGAGAGGAGAAGGCTTCCTTATATATGAATCTAGGGCACAATATTCTAGAGAGGCCTTTATAGGATAATTAAATTCTAATTATACCTATATCCCTAAAAGAGGACCTATATTAAATATAATTTCAAGAGTCGTTGCTTCGAAGACCGAAACAGCCGACTTGGAAGTGAGAATTAAACCTTTCTGAAGCCCAGCATTCGGAAACCCCCAAAAACATGAAATATAGACCCTAGGTCATAATTGGGGTCAATTTATATGTAGTTCAAGGTCAAGGTCGATCTTGACCCAGAAAGGTTGATTTTGACCCCGAGGTCAAAAATCTCAGGTTTGCAGTTTAGGATGCCAGAAATAGGCTGGCAAAAAGTGGGAAATGGGGAAGAACATGGGGGAAAGCTAGATCCAAGTTAGAGACCCATTCAAGGTGCTTGGCATGACCCCAAACCACTTACTCAGAGGGCTAAATCAGTCCACAATGGAAGTGCTTCCATTTTCTAACTATACAAAGTTGAATGTAATTTTAATGACTATGATATTCATATCCTTCTTTGTTCCATCTCTATTTCTGTTCCATATCACTGAGACATTATTATTGACATGTCTTCCACCACATAACTTATCGCAAGTCTTGATGCCCTCGAATTTGTCTCTTACAATTATCAATGTCTAACCCATAACCATCTTCTATTATTAGATCAGATAAAAACTAGGTTATTCCTCCCCCCATATCCTTGTTGCCATCTTCTGATATGTACTCAATTGAATGAACAATAACGACTCTTGAATTAAGTCATTGTGTTTGTTATTTCTTTTAGTATTTAGTATTCATTTTTATATTTAAATGTTGGAATATGTTACATTTTTTATTAATATATATTATATTTATATAAATAATAAATCAAATATTTATTGTTGGTTAATATATTATATATATTATAATATATATTGATATCACACTATGTATTATGTTATATTATAATAACGACAATTGATATATTATTATAATATTTGATATATTAGGTCTATATTATTATATATTGGTTCATTAATATTATATTATATTATTCTATAATAGCTTATTATGATTTATCTACTAATTAATTTTGTTATTATTATTTTACTAAATCCTATTCGAGAAAGGGGACATTACAGTCCGTCATTCCCATAATTGCTTATCTTAAAGCAATTACCAATCCAATGTGAGTGGCTTGTGTTGCATGATTCTGATATCATCTTGACTTGCAACCTTAAATCCAGTAACCCTCAAAAGATAATTTCAACTTGAGGTGAGCACTTGTAATATATTTATAAATATAACATATGAAATCTGAGATTGTAATATTTAAAATACTAAGAACAATTCTAGATGAAATTAATCTTGATGGACTATAACACTTTATTTCTCCTCTATTAAGTTTTCCTTCTTCCAAGATGAGTTTTTAACGAATAAACCTAATCGTTAGGGAGAGTTCGTAATAAAATTCCAATATCTTTAGGGAGGACCTCTTGGTTCTCTAGTTGCCTCATATGGCAATTCTAGAATGATCCTCAAGAAATGTCACTATCTCATTACGACTTTCTCCTTCTAAGGCCTTATGCATATCCTTTACTTGGTATATCCATCTTGATAATTCTTAGGAGAGACTTTATCTCTTCCCGATCCTTATGGGATTGTTCTTGATTAGGTTCTTAACTCCTGTGGGAGGAATTCTTGGTGCTCTAGTTATCTCATAATCAACTAAGAATAATCCTCTAGCTATGATACCATCTCCTCACAATTCCTCTCCCATTAAGGCCTTATGGATATATAATATTTGGTATATACATCCTTCCTAGAAGATAGATCTATCTCTCCTAGGCCTTTAGAGGTGGGATCTCTTCCTTGTAGTAGGGTGCCTTAGCAGTTCTCCCTTAATCAAAGTGTAGTAGGGTGCCCTGATAGAAGTTCTCCCTTAACTACCACTACAATAAGGTGCATTTTTTGATTCTCCCTCAACTACTTCTATAATAAGATGCCCTTTGGCATTCTCCCTCAATCACAATGCAATAGGGTTCCATTCTAGTAGTTATCCCTTACCTGCCACTGCAATGGGTGCCCTTCATGTTTCTCCCTTAATTATAGCCTTAGATACTATTTTAATAGGATTCCCTAGCAGTTCTCCCTTAATCACAAAGCCGTACGGTGCCCTCATAGCCTTTCTCCCTTAAGTGCTACTACAATAGGGTGCCCTAGTGATTCTCCCTTATTGCAGCCTTGGGAAGCTGCTAGCAATAGGGTTCCCTAAGTTGTTCTCCCTGAATTACAATGTAGTCGGGTGCCCTTATAACGGTTCTCCCTCACTGCTATTGCAATAGGATTCCCTTCACAATTCTCACTTCATTGCATCCCTTTTCCCCCTTATTTATTTTATATCTATAAATGTCTATCAATAATAATCAAAATCACATTATAAAGTACATAAATATTAATCATTATTTCTACATTACCAAATTATTAGATTTTTGTCTCAACTAGGTTGAACTTCTTTGAAGCTTCATTGGCTTTCTACATTATTATTTCATAGTGAATTATTTTAGTATATCTTCTTTTACCCCGCAGGATGGCCGGATGATGATTTGATACCAGAGAAATGTTCCCTATTGGAACTTTACATAATTGACTCCTTAAAAGACAATTCAAACTTGAGATGAGCATTGCAATACACACACACACACACACACGCACACACACACACGCGCGCACACGCGCGCACACGCACACACACACACACACACACACACACACACACACACACACACACACATGGGTATGTGCAAGATCACGAGGGGCCAAACTATGCCCTTAAATGGCAATGAAAAATCAACAAATCAGGGTTAGTACACTTGACATGAAAATTTGAACTAGCTATCAACCTAATATCAAAAATTTGTAAGAATAGAATATGTCGAAAATTGAATGAAGTTTCTAAACTACTACACCTTTTCTGAAAAAAAAATTAATATGATTGGTGAAAAGTATAGATTTCAATGCAGTAGTACAAAAATTTTAGGAAAAAAATAAGAAGTAGGTGTATTTCTGACCACCTTAATCATAATAAAATGATAATATTTTTTTTATAAGATTTTATATATAAGTAGTAGACTCATTCCCGGATGTGATGCATATTTATTTATAATTTTATTCCAAAAAAATAATTTATTATGAATTTTCTGCTACAACATTTTCAGAATAAAAAACTCCCATGTCTCACGACCTTAACTCATTGAAACCTTTACAAATTTTTTTTTTAAAATCCCTTATAGTAGGCGAAGCATAGAATGTGACACATTTTTTCATATTTCAAAAATGTTATACCATTTGAAAGTTATAGTTGTTTTTCAATCAGTATATAAATCAACACTTTAGAGGTAACTCAATTAGAAAATAACTAATAATTACTTACCGAATTAAAAAATTGACAGCAATTATATCGATAGAAATTGCTGATAATCTCCTTAAGATACCCTTTTCGTTTCATCAAATTCGGGTGAAAAAAAAGTTGTCAACTACATGGTCAAGTCTAGAACTGAGAGAAAGAGGGGGAAAACACATTTTTGTGACATTTTTTAGAGTTGACCATGTAGGTTTGGTGTACAAAGCAATACCGAGCCTAATTGGGTACCCGAAAATCATAACAAAATTTTGATTTTTAAAATTTTCCCTCCCCTTTCTCCCTCCCATTTCTCCCTCCTTCATATGATATATTATATATCAAAAATTATATATTAGATTATGTATTATATATATTAATGTAGACACTCTAAAATAGACAGACTTGCGACTTGACATTAAAAACACTAATTTTCATCTATTAATTAATGTTTTATTTTAAATCGTTAATTAATCATCTATTTTCTTCTAAATTCATTTCCCAAATCATCTAATCAAATTCTTAAAATTAATTTTATTTAATTAATTAACCTTAATTGATTAATTACCATTAATTAATTAATTATTTAAATTCAATTTCTTATAGTTTAAATTGAAATATTTAAACTTACTAATTAAATTCTTCTAATTAAATTAATTTAATTTCATCAATAAAGCAATTCTAAATAAAAAAGAATTCAATTATCTCACATGTTGAAAAATTTAATTAAATAAATGAATTAAATATTCATTTATCTTCAAAGAGATAACTCCAATCAGATCACATGGGTTACT
>MU227499.1:230323-250664 GCA_018584345.1 Thuja plicata | reverse complement strand
GGTAACTCCACCCACCTCTTCAGTTCTAAAAGGTAACTCACAATTAGCTCTTCAGTCAACCAAACTCTATCTCCTCTTTACCAATTGAAGAGGTGGAGTTTACTGATGGCTTCTCTAGTTCCCTTTGGTCTTAATCGTTCATCTCCCTATCTCTGGGATTGATCTCAACTGTTCATATTATCCCCAATTCCTATATAATAAACCCTTCATAACCATTTGAAGGATCCAGGATTTCAAGCTCTCGTGCGCCACTACTCCGTCAGTTTGGTTCTTGTATTCAAGCCATCTTGCGAACACACACACATTTCAAGTATCAAATTCTCGATGCTTATCAAGTCATAGACGCTGCCCACACCAATACTGAGTATTAAAAATAACGTTTCAGAAGGAGTAGAGAGAGACAATAGAAGCTTCAAGCACTTTGAGGTTTGCATTCATTTGTTTTCCTTTCTTTGCTTGTAAATTTTATTGGTTACATTTTAAGTATTCATATTAGTAGTTTTGTGTATTTGATTTCTATCATTGTAAACTGGTGCTACTAACTCCCGTCTTTGGAAAGCTTGGGAACCACGAATACAAATAGACGTACATTTTGGTGAACCCGACGTGAACTTACAACTTGTGTGAAATTTTGTCATATCTTTCAAACTGCATGGAATGTTTTTATGAAATTTTTTTTGCAAGTTGACACTGGTCTAAGAAGGCCCCAAACAAAAATTCAGATTTTTCTGAGTTTTTTAAAATTTTTAATGATTTTTTTATGATATTTCATAAAAAATTGTTTCTGGGCACAAATCAAAGTTTATTTTCAAGAAAATTACATTTTTAGAAAGGTATAAAAATTATAGAGGGGGTTTAATCTCTGTGATTCTAATTTATGTGAAATTATTTTGCAAAAATAACAGATCTTTTAAAACTAGTTTTTTTCCTGATAAAATGGGTCCCTAGGGCACAAATTAAAGAATTATGATCTAAATATTTTTTTGCAGGTATATTTTCATGTAAGAAAGCTACAATCCAAAGTTCAGTTTTTAATAAATTTTTTATAATTTTTTTATGATATTTCATAAAAAAATAATTCTAGACACAAATCAACATTTCTTATAAAAAAAGTTACATTTTTGGAAAGGTCTTGAAATTATACAGAGACCTTATTCTCTGTTTTTGAATTTTTTCTGAGAAATATTTTCAAAAAAATAAAGATCTTTGAAAAGTTATCTTTTTGTGTGTTCTTTCTTGATTTCTGTGTAGGATTGAGCAAATGACTAATGGCCAAAAGGATAATCGGAGATATACCATGTGCTAGATCATTAAGAGTTGCAATAAGGAGAACCACCAACTATTGATCGCAACAAAGGGCTATTCTCACAATCATAGCTAGCTGAAATTTGTAGGCAACTTGCCACTGTTCTAAAAAGATTTCTTCTTGAAGAGGAATGGGAAAAGGCCTTTCCCATTAAATTAGGTAAGCTTTCATGCAGACCTATGGTAGATGCAATAAGTATAGGGAGTGACCTTTGGCACTTCGACTTCAAATTCTACACTGACAAAACAATCAAAAGCATATCTGGGTAATCTCATAGGTGAATCTTCAAAACCCCCAACCTTGATGTAGGTAAATTTAGCAAGCTGAATATAGAAACTTCCATACTTGGTCACAAATTCTTGAGCTTCTGGGCTGATTCTTTTAGCATAGATCCCGACCAACTCAAAAAAAGTTTTCCCATGAATGCATCATGTACCCTTCTATACTTTTTAATTATATTACTCCTCTGTAAGATGGGATAATATTCATAAACACACATGTCATCAACCCAAGGTTCATGAGGCATTTCATACCATTGTCTACTACAAGCCAGAAAATATATCAGATAAGAAGACATAAAGAAACCACTCCCAGCTAATTTAGGCATATTAAGCTACTCCCTCATAGAACTAGCAATCAACTTAGCCCAATCTAAAAATTTCTTTCCTTCTAAGATAATTTGAACGTAAAAGAACATCCAATCAAAGAAAAGATAGGCTTCCGGTGATCCTCTTACTCTGTGCAGCATTATCATGACATCATTGATATAAGGGTGCATATGATCCCTATTCAACTTCTTGGGTAATCGTGAGCCTCCCCTCTGTGGATTTAGTAACCAACTTTTATCCATGGAAGTTTGATTCCCATATGGATTCTCATTAAACTTAGCAATGGACTGTGCAGGAGAAAAAATAGAAAAGGTTTGTTCAGGGATTTAAAAAGCGAGAGACACAATTTCTCTATTGATAGACATTAAGATGCTACCATATCTTTTTCTAATTGTCTCAGTCCGTTGATCATAATTTTTAATACATTCAAAAATTAGTTCTGGGCATATGATGGTAGGAGGGAATGTTGCAAATGCACACAACCCACTATACAAAATTTCTAAGGCTGGTATACCCTCGAGGGAATTGACAAGGTGTCTTGATAAACCTTCTAAACTACAATTTTCTAGGTCAGTGTCTGTCACTACAGGACCATCGCAGACTAGGCTTGATACACTTCTGAATAGATGAAAAGGAGATTTCATGGCTTCAACAACTTACATTTCCTACAAGATTCTCTTTTCTTATATTAAATTTGAAAATACGATTGAAAGGGCATTCAAAATCACCTTGCTTTGTAGATTTCCCTAACTATTGGAGCTTTAATGTCCTTACCTCCATCCGCTTGTTTCTTAATAATGTTGTTATTTAAAACTTTAAGTGAAATGACCAACTTAAATAGAGGGAGCGTGAGAAACTTGATTATTAATTGCAAATATTTATGGAGGCAAAGGCAAAAAGAGATGATTTGACATCTCATGTATGCAATTCATAATTACTATTTACGCAAATCCCCATGTCTTAAAGTTTAACGATTGTTGGGACAGCTCAGACGTGCCTACTTACCCCACTATCGTTTAGCATTAAATGTACACCTTCCCATGGGACCTACCGTTGAGTTGTCAAAAGATTAACCTTTTAGTCATTCAATATTCCTTGTGAATATCTTTGAATGAGTGAACAATGTTCATGACGGTTCAAAGGTGTTCAATATAGTCCAATCCCTCATACTGTTAGGTTTACCATTTTGATGATTCATCTGCGCTGACATGTCTTAATCCCATAACTGATACTTCAACATTTCTCATGACTTATTGGTACATTAATCATTACCACCATCTTTATGTACCTGCCAAATTTCTTAAAAATGATGAACTAACTTTAACTAACTTGAACCGACTTGAATGGACTTCAAGCATGTTCAAGAGTGTTCAAGATTGTTTAAACAATTTGTTATCAAGAAATTTGAGACCTTTTAAATCATGGTAAGACCTAAGAGACTAAAGGTTTTGATAAACAACTGAACTTTGAGGGAAACTCAAAATATTAAGGAAAAAAAGGTGATTAGATTATACAAGGGTGACTCAGAAATTAAGAAGCTACAAGTGCCAAACTTGGACTAACATCGGTTCCGACTGGGGACTTATTTTGGCAAAAGGAAGAGAACTCAAAACTCTAGTTACGCCAAAAATTGAAAAGGGAAGGGAAAACTCAATAAAAATAGGAATGACGAAAACAAACTATCGGAAAGCAATCTAGACCTAATATGTACAAAAATTTACACAAAGAGAGCCTCAAAGTTTTAAAAGTTTAAGTCTTGTCCATTATAAGAAAATGGAAAGACTGTCCCATCTAGATAAGCCAAGTTAAAGGCATTAGATCCTAGTTCTTCTTCAATAAGGAAAGGCACCTTCCATAATGATTCAAATTTCCTATGCGCTCCTTTTGGATCTTTCCTCTTATCCTAGAGTAACACTTCATCTCCTTTCATGAATTTTTGAGGTCTAGCTCTTCTTTCAAAAATACTCTTAACCTTGGCTTTGTGTTCAGTGATTTTTTCCACCATTGCTTCTCTTTCTTCTTCTAGCTTGTGTAGGTACATAATCATTTTTTCTAAAGAATCTATGAAAGTTTGATCCTTGATAGCTATTTTTAATCTTGTTGGTGACAGTGTCAGGGGAAGTGACACTATGGAGCAACCACTCTATTTTTTGAGGTAGTTTATGGAGCACCCACTCCATACATCACCTCAAAAAATGCCATTCCAATTTCTCTATTGGGAGTTATTATGTCAGTCCAAAGAGCTTCAAAAAGGTTTTAATGCTAATTTTTACCACTATCATCCACCACTTTCTTCATGAAGGCAACCAAATTCTTATTACTTGATTCTGCTTGTACATTGCCTTGTGGAAAATAATTTGAGGAATGCGACAATGAAATACTATGATCATAGCAAAAAAGGGTTAGCTCTTGTGATGAGAAATATGTGGCATTATCCACTACAATATTTTGAGGAACTCCAAAGCATACAAGGATATTGTCTTTTAGGAAGTCACACACCACTTGAGAGGATATTGTCTTTCTGGTTGGAATAGCTTCAACCCACTTGGTGAAGTAATCAATTTCTATTAAAATGTAGATATGACTAGCACTTGAATGAGGATTAACTGGTCTAATAAAATTTAGCCCCCATTGCTTGAAAGGTTCATCCACCACAACATGTTTCAAAGGTAGATCTGCTAACTGAGGTCTTCCTGAAAATAGTTGGCATTTTTCACAGTTCTTGACATATGCATACTTGCATCTTTAAACATGCCTGACCAATAGAAACAATTGCGAAGAATTCTGAAAGCTATGACAGTTGAAGAAAAATGTCCTTCATAGGCCTCCTCATGAAAAGTTCTCAACAATTGTAATTTTTGGTCTTTAACCACGCATCTGAGGAAAGTTCCATCTATGCCCCTCTTGAATAAAGTGCCTTGCCATATCACATACTTGGCTACGTGGAGTCTTAAATTATGCCTTTCTTTGGGTGTTAACTATGCAGGATACTCTCCATAAGTTAGATAGTATTCTATATCACAAAACCAAGAATCAGTTAAGCTAACCAATAGTACCTCAGATACTTCATTCTCTGGTTCTTCTGATTCCTTTGAGTTCTCTACTATGAACTTACACAGACCCCTTCCTCTAACCAATTCGGTAGGTCTTATCGTCAGGTTGTACTCTTATATTTTGGTTACCCATACTGCTCTCTTATTCATTGCTATTTTTTGCTGAGTGAGTAAACTTTTCACAGTAGAATCAAGAACATACACTACAAAATGCGAGTGAAGGATATAAAACCTAAACTATTTGACTACTTTTACCATGACAAAAGCTTGCTTCTCAATAGAGGAATATTTAAGCTCATGCTTTTTTAGCAGATTACTCATAAAGGCAATTGGTGCTTTATTTTTGGAATCAACCTTTTGAGTCAATATCCCTAACAATGAATTATCATAGGCATAAAAATAAATAATAAAATATTTCTTATAATCTGGATAAACTAAGTCAGGAGGAGATGCCACAACAATTTTAATTTTATTGAAGGCCTTTTTTATTATCTTCTGTCCACTTGGAAGGTTGTTTTTCGCTCATCATCCCTACAATATGTCTAGTTAGCTCACAAAAATCTGGTACAAAAGCTCTCAAGGAATTGATTTGTCCAAAAAAATATTTAACCCCTGTCCTAGTTGATGGAAGACCAATCTGCCAAATAGCCCTCACTCTCTTAGGCTCAATCCTGATTCCTTCCTTGGAGTCAATATGACCTATAATTTTATCCTCTGTCACACAAAAGACAATCTTTTGGGGGTTGAGAGATATATCGTGACCTCTACACCTTTGAAGAACTGACTAAAGGTCTCTGAGGTGATGCTTTCATCTCCTAGAATAAAGTGTTAAGTCATCAAGATAAATCATGATTATCTTGTTCTTCATGTTAGCAAAGGAAGAGTCCATAGCCCCTTGTGTTGATCAAGCCGAAGGGCATTCTATTATATGCAAACGTTCCCCAAGGTGTAGTGAAAGCAGTTTTGTGTTTATCAACTTCAGCTACACTAACAATATTGTAGCCTGAAAATCCATCAAGCAGGGACATCATCTCAGATCCAACTACAGTTTGTAGGACATGCTCCATCTTTGGCAAGGCATAATTATCCTTCAATCTGGCTTGATTTAAATTGCAAAAATCAACGCAAATCCTTATTTCTCCATTTTCTTCCTCACTATAATGATGTTTGCAATCCATGTCGAGTGATGAATATGATACATGATTCTTGCCTTTATTGTAGTTTGTAGCAGGAATTTATTGTAAATACCTTAACAGGGTGAACACTACATAAGTGGGATTAAAATCCTCTAACAAGGCAGTTTGTAATAGGGCTGTTGAGAAGTTTCTAATAAGGTATCGATCACTCCAAATAGGGCGAGTCACCTAAAAAGTGACAGATTGTAAGCTCCTAACATAGAACTCTTTTCTACTGCAATGAGAAGATTGTGGGTTTCAACCCCACCGTGTTTTTTTCCCTCTGATCAAGGATTTCCAAAATAAAAATTAGAGTGTTATGTGTGTGCACGTGTTGTCATTTGATACATTGCATATTTACTTTTTAGTTATAGTTATATGCTTCATAGTTTGGAAATTTCTTTTGTTGCTATTTAAGGGTATCAGTAAAAGTCAGAAAATTTTATTAGTTCGTATTCACCCCCTCTCAGTACCTATTATTTATAACATGTCAGATAACACATAGAAATGATCCATAACATTCTCAAACATGTTGCAGATCCATAAATGATGCTAGGATCCTTCATAACATGCTACTCCACCAAGTCAGCCAAGAATAATTAAGAACATCAACACACTATGTGAAAATATTCAATTTTGATAATATAATTCAACATAATCCAGAAACACGAATAGGACATGATCAAGAAATAAGAAAGTAATATTAAATACCACAACATCAACAGGAACAACTCTGTCTTCATAAATCATACTCATCTTTGTATTGTTAATCAGAAACACTAAAACAACAACCACTATTATAAAAGAAAAATAACTTGCTAGCATCCCAATCATGAACCAATTGAACTAGGGACACATAATGATGTCCTTAACTCAACACCAGATTAGCAACCACTAATATTACATAACCGATCCACACCAATCCACACCGATCCAATAACTTAAACATTGTCTCAGGTTGAACAACCAAAATACCACACTCTAATAAATCCTTCATAGCTCACTAAATTCATTATGCAAACCTCTGTAAGTTGACATAGATCAACCACAAACATCAATGAAACTCTTTGTACCTTCACAACATATGATATTCAATATAGTATCCGTATCAAAGTGATCTTCTCACTGAACATCTTAGGAATACATAGGAACACTAACATCAACAATAGGAATATGTTGACATCAATGACCAAACATTAATGCTAGCACATATATGCACAATACTCAACAATATCTTAACAATAAATATAAATATAGAAATTAAAATAATACAATAATTAAAAGGCAAAAATATAATAAAGTTTGACAATAAGTAGCGTAAAAAATAATTTACAATTATATTTACAATAATTAGGGCTTTTGATCTTTGCAATTCAAATTCATAACATAAAAAGAAAACAAATATTTCCTCTAAGGTAGCTCTTAAATTTTTTACAAAAAAATTATATTCAAAATATTATTACCTTTATATCTCAATTGCGTAAGATAGTTGGGTGAGAATGGAATAAGATAATATGCATTAATATTGTTAGCAATGGTTGTGTTGTATGCTTGAAAAAATATCTTTAAATTTTATTTTAACTTGTGAAAATGATGTTTATGATACTCCTATGAGATAGTTTGTTGTCATTAGTTTTGTCAAAGTAATAATGGTCAATGAAGCTAGTTGGTAAAGAGGAAGAATACACTAAGGTAGACAGTCGGTAAAGCAGAGTATGAATGACACCGAACACCAAATAATAGAAAGTTACCAAGTTAAGTAGAGGACAGTTACCAACCAGAGTTAGTCACCGATTGGATGTTATGTCATCAAGAAAGATCAAAGCACATTACCAAACACACCAGAGCTGACATAACAATTAAAATTTGAATACACTGAACTTGGACGCTAAGCAGGAAAGCTTTCACAATATTCAAGATAGAAGCTAGGTAGAACATTGGGATTGCACTAATATGATTGCACATGATCACAAGGCATTTAAACCAATGATATTAAGTATAATAAATGTGTTGGGAATGAAACAAACCTTGCACCTCCTCACCTTGACCGCAGAAGGAGAAGGATCAAATTAGGTTAACCGCCTTAAGATCATATAAAATGAACAAAATAAAAAGATGACAAAAAGAAGGAAATATTAGAGAAAGAGAGAGAAGAAATTACAACGACATAGAAAAAGACAAAATGAAGAAGTTATAGGGTGCAAAACAGATAAGTTACCGAGTGCATAAAGAGCTAATGCATTTGCAGAGCATAAATAGTCTGAACAACATTATGATTGATGGATACTTACAGGCATTTTTTTAATAGTTTTTGTAATAGTTAAAAGAGTAGAAATCCCATTCAGTGGGTAGGCCCTAACAGGTCTTATTTTGTAAATCTTCTAACTAGGTTCATCTCTTAGATGAGAGATTGTAAAATCCTTTAACCTCTAAAACTCTAAAAATTCATGGACATTCAAAAATCCAAAAATTCCATGAGTAAAAAATGGCTATGTACAATAATGACTTGGTTTAGGAATTTCAGGGTTGTGGCTACATCCAAAACTCTAAAACTCCAAAAACATAAATTCTGAACCCCTAAACTTCAAACTTCAAACTCTAAACTTCCAAACTCCAAATTCCAAATTCTAAACCTATGAACCTCCGAAATCCAACCTCCAAATTTTGAACCTTTGAACCTTTGAACTCTAAACTTTGAACTCTGAACCTTTGAACCTCCGAACTCCAAACCTTTACCCTTTGAACCTCTAAACTCCAAACTCTGAAACTTTGAACCTCTGAACTCTGAACTCTGAACCTCTGAAATCTGAACTCTGAACCTCTGAACTCTGAACTCCAAACCTTTACCTTTTGAACTTTTGAACTCCAAACTCCAAATCTTTGAACCTCCAGACTTTGAACTATGAACCTTTGAACCTCTGAACTCTGAAACTATGAACTTTGAACCTTTGAACCTCTGAACTCCAAACCTTTGAAATCCAAACTCTGAACTCTAAAAATTTGAATCTCCGAACTCCAAAACTTTGAACATCTAAACTTTGAACTCCAAACTCTGAACCTTGACCCTTTTTTCATGCCCAAAATCTAGGGAAAAACACACAAACATTTAAAAAAAAATTAAAAGGTCATATCAGTGTGCAACTATGGTGTTGTGATAACTCTATGTTTACTAGGTTAGCTAACCACAAGTTAAAATGATTTGATTATTAGGGGGGATCATGACAAGCACTGACTTGTCAACATCCATGGTGTATCAAATCTGATTAGGATTTCTATCTTGATTAACTAGGTTTTTGTTTTTTTAATAATGCATGTCTTAATGAGGTGAGGTTAATCTCTAACTTAGTAATGATGTCTAATCCACAAGGTTTCATATTAACTTGATTTATCTCAAAAGCATAAACCTCTAAGAAAGTTCAATATAACTACGAATTCATTAAAGTTTTCATCAGGGTCCAAAGAGCTTCAATAGGATACCCTACCTAGTGTTGTACAAAGAAATCCAATAGTTTAATTTAATAAATTTTTACTAAAGTTTACCTAGTTTAAAAGTTCTTTACAATTAAACCATATATTTACTCTTTGATATCAATGATAATAAGGCTCGACAATTTAAAGGGAAACTTTAGGATTTGACTTAATACTAACCATTAATTAAGTATTAATTTACCTATAATATTATCCTTGCATTAATTTAATTGATAATTAGAAATTCCATTAATAATTCACCTCAAGTCTTATTCACTAATTAAATTTTAAAGTTCACATCATTATCCACTAGGATAATTTTCCCTTTATTTATAAAATCCATAGTTTTTAATGAATTAAAACATGTTTAAGTACATATTAAAATTGAATTACCATCTAACCGTTTTAATTAAAGACTTTACTAATAAGGCTTGCCTATAAAAAAAAATACTTTACTAATAAGGTTTAAAAGAAAACACCATTAAAATTAATCCTCCTAATTAATTTTAAACCCCTCTAATTCATTTATTAAAGTATAATATCCACATTTAAATTTTAAAAGATAACTTAATTAAATTGAGACAAAATTAAAATGCTCCCATTAAAATATTGAAAAGTTTAAAACAACGCCAATTAAGTCCCTCTAGGGTTAGCCCTAATCCTAATTCGAATTAGGGTTGGGATCT
The DNA here is from genome assembly GCA_018584345.1 of Thuja plicata. NCBI lineage: Eukaryota > Viridiplantae > Streptophyta > Pinopsida > Cupressales > Cupressaceae > Thuja > Thuja plicata. The sequence goes on along the minus strand of MU227499.1, from coordinate 240,368 downwards.
AAATTTAAATTTCAAATTTTCAACCCTAATGTTGTTTTTCATATTTAAATATCCCTTCAAACCCTAATCCCAAAAATGGAGGGTCTCTATTTTTTGATATACATATATAAATGTATATATATATACACCTTGGTATATATATATATATATATATATATATATATATATATATATATATATATATATATATATATCACTACAAAACTTAAGGAGGGTCTGCAATTTTTTTATAGCCACAACGGGCTGCGAAAATGTTTTTGGGCTGCATAGCGGCAGGTCAAATGGCGACCAGAATACCCAAGGGCAGCCGAGTATGAGGCAGGGAGGGTTTTACCCCCCCCTCCACTGTGACAAGCAACAACTCGCGGTTGGTGCCGCAGGTAGCGACCATGTTGTTGCCGCTACCGTTGCGGCTCCCCCGCAGGGAGGGTGGGAGCCAACGTCTCCCCGCGACCTTCTTCAAGGGCTCATGGGGAAGAGGCTTTACCTTCCCTCCCAATGTTTTTAAATTTTTTTTTTTTGTTTTTAAAAAAAATTTGTTTAAATAAGTTTCTTTTTTTAGTTTAGTTTTTTTTAAAGTTACATATAAATACATAAAATAATTAGCAGGATAAGAAATAAAAACAATATAAGTATGCATAAGAGGAAGAATATATGATATAAAAAATATTATAAGTGCATATATGTATAGAGAATATACACTCATATATATGCACACAAATATTTATGCAAAAGAAACCCTTTTTTTTTACATAAGATAGTTTTAAATGCAAGCATAAGGAAACATGAGGTTTTAAGTTTTCTACTTTATGTTATGGTGCTTTCATTTGATGAAGGGAAGGGAAAAATGAATATTTAAAACTAAGCATATAAACTAAAGGAAATAGTATTCAATGCCTTTTTTTAAAACAAGCATTCACCCAAAATAGGAAGTAGATTCATGGTTTATAAAAAATGATCTAATATAGGAATTTACACATCAATTCTTTTTTGAAACTTTCAAATACATCTATTGCAAGAGATAATGTTATATTACAATTACAACAAGAGTATTTTCAAGACAACATAAAAGTACACACATCTTTTCTTTTCTAGAAATCCAAATTTTCTTCAATCATTTCAACTCAATACACAAAGAAATCTTTTACAAAATTACTCAAGATCATAAGCTTCTCTTTTACAAATCTAAAAGTAAATACAAGGACTACAAGTCTTTTGTTCACATAAAAATCTGCATCATAAACTACATCAAAATCTATTCTTTCTCTCTACTCTTTCATGCCTTCAAGCTTTTTTTTCCATGATAAGAACAAACCTACAAGAACAAATAGGTTGACCATGGAGGCTCACCTCCCAACCTAGGTCTTTACAAGACCACCCCCGAGCTTGGGGAACCAAGAATGGATGGGTACAAACATACCAACACAAGAAATCCACAAAACATAATTATATATAAACACCCATTTCCCATGGTTTGCACAATGGATCACCTTGGACCCATAAAGAGGGGTGAAGGTAGAACATGAACCCAAATAAGAGAATTCCAAATAGAAAATAAGCATGCCTTCAACAAGGGTCAATATATCCATGAGCAATGTCTCACAAGGGCAATATCACAACAACATTCTCCCATTTCACATCCAAAATTCTTCCCTTATCACCCCCAAATATGTAGTACAACAAATGGAAACATGGAGCCGATATTCCATGCCATGTCCCTCTCCTCTATGAGGAGAAACTCTACACTATTTGGGAATTCTCAAAACCCTTCACCCTCAAGGCTCTCTTCCCTCCCAAGGGTGAGTATGGCCTTGCACACCCATAACCAAACAAAGCAAAAACAACCAAGAGGAAGACATATAAAGCCATGCACAAGCTTAAAGCTTCACAATATCAACATGATACAATACTATATTTGCACATACACAATACACAAAACAAGAAACATGGTTCGTCCATGATAGGAGCACCAAGCTTGCTCCAAGAAAATGGAAAAATAAAATTTGAGTTGAGCTTTTCCCTCGGCTTTTTTCCTTCCTTCACCAAAATCACCAACTTGACCTAGAATTCTCCAAGTTTGGAAAGTGGGCAATCAACCTCCAAATTCCTCCAAAATTCCACTAAAATGAAGAATCCTACTTAACTCTCTACCTAACTTGCAAGATGATTGGGCACACCTTTCAAACTCGTCATTCTCAAATAAGACACTTTTTGAAAGGTCAAAATTGAAGTTTGGGCATTCTATTGGCCAAAATTTAACCCCCAACCCATAGTACACCTATTGGGATATCTAAATCCAACACTAACTAACCCCTAGGACTCCATTTAACCTCCCAAAAGTACACTATGAGTTGACTTGCGAAAATACAAAATGAGATTTCCTCCAATGGCACAACAACCAAGATACCTAACCAAGGGACTCTACAAGATGACTCGAAGGTAAGCATCTAACCAAATCTAACTTACTTGGTCATGCCAACTCACATGTACATGGGTCAATTGACACCACAAAATAAAATACATCAAATTACTACACACATGGCATGCCAAGTGGATAAATAACAATTACTTAATTTATAAATTAATACAATATTCAAACATTATGTTTACTAAATAAATGCATAACAACGAGGTTATATCTCCCTTTGGAGTTAACCTTAGCTTAATATGGTATTCACATTAATCCATCCTTGATTCCTCGCATTTAAATTCCATGGTTAATTTCCTGCACACTAGATTGAAATATCAGTAGCTCATGAAAGGAACACACACACACACACACACACACACACACACACACACACACACACATGAAACACTAATGATAACATAAAAACCCCTCTATTAGTACTTTGCATTTTACAAAATTCATTGTAAATTAGGATAACACATTCTATTAGATTTTCACAAGCAAAAAGTATATAACTCATCAACTATCATTGAATCTCATCATTATATAATTTCCTAAAATTCATCTATCATAAGAATCCTTAAGTATTTTCATAGTCAAGACATCATAAATAATTTTGAATTGACATCATATTCACTTCGAATCCCATTTCAAGAATTTCATTTCAAATTAAACAAATGAGCAGAATGCAAATCTACACTCTAAATCATAACATCAAAATCAGTAATTACAAACATATAAAGTATATCCTAACATCCTCAACATAATAAAAATAATCACCTAAGGTCTAATGATATGAAGTCTTTATCTGAATAAGGCTAATGTATCAAAATAGTTTAACATCATGTAATATCTTATCAAATCCACTTCAGGGCTTCGTCTAATCATTATTCTAAAATTTAACAAACTTCTTTATTAATTGCATCATAATAGTCTTCTAATCTAGTCAAGCATTAAGCATCATTAAAAATAAATCCTAAAATATTCATCATAGGAATCATTAGTATATGTATCCTAAACAAAGTACAGAATCATTCATACGATCATATCCATCAATCATAGACATTAAGTACATGTCAAACAAGTCTAATTCTAGTAACCTTAGTGCATGTAATAATGATATATTGATTTATTCAATCCAAATATTACATGTATTATCCTTTTAACTATTTAATGAATATCACTACATACTTCATCTCAACTCAACTCAATCGATCGGTTTATGTTCACATCCAAAAAACCCTTTAAGTACCTAGCATTAAGCACAACTAACCTTATTGAAAAATCTCCATTCTCCTTGGACCAAATAACTCTACATAATACATACACTCAATTGAATTCTCATACTAATCAGTTGGATTAATTAACCTTAGTGAAAACTTAGTGCATCCCAGGCTTATCCGTATGAGTATAGAAAGAATGTGAAATGGTGCGGATCATGAAACCTTGTGGTCCCATCTCTGTCCACTACCATACATAATCCATAAAGCACCAACATAAGGAACTCACCTACCAGGTCTATCTTAAAGATATGATCTCTCAAGGGTCTAACATGATCATGAAATACAAGCATGGAAACCAAACCACACCCATTGGGGTGTCTGGAAGGAATGGAAATGGAGGAGGCCCTACACCTTTGAACATACAAACTCTAAACTCTAAACTCTGAACTCTGAACCTTTGAACCTCTGAACTCCAAACTCTAAACTCTAAACCTTTGAACCTCCAAACTTTGAACTCCAAGCCTACAAACTCTGAACTCCAAACCTTGACCCTTTGAACTTCCAAATTCCGAACTAAAAACTCCAAAACTTTGAACCTTCAAACTCTGAACTTTAAAAACTTGAACCTCTGAACTCTAAACCTTTGAACCTATGAACTCCAAACTCCAAACTCTGAACCTTTGAACCTCTGAAATAAGAACTCTGAACCTCCAAAAATCTCATGACTAAAAAATGGTTAAGTCTTCTGGCAGGATCTTGGGGTGAGCTTTGCAGAATCTCTTTGCAACTTCTTGGACTTCATCAAAATTGAGTAACTCCATAAAGTAAAACTTCCCCTGTTGCCTCTCCCTAAAATTGGAAAGACATGCTTCAAACTTCTAAACTTCTTCAATGCATCCATGCTTTGTTTCATATTTTCCTTGAACTAAAACATTATTCGCAAATCATCTTTTGAATTCACCGCGGTCACAATTCCCATGAATTTTTGAACAATGTTCTTTGTAGAATATCAATTTCATTTGTTCTCATCTTCATAGAATTGTAATTTAATCCTATTGAAGACTTTCTCTAACTCATCAGTTCATAATATGCCACATCGAGATTCTTAGTTTTGCAATCACAAAGGAGGCCTCGTCAGCAATATTTAATGAAACCAGGAAATTAACATATAACAACTAAGTCTACATGAAAGAAAATTAAATATAACTCTAAAAATGAGACAAAGAAATCCCTAAACCTGACTAAAACCCAACAGAAACTGAAGAAAAACCCTTCACTACATCTTCCAGACTTGCCTATAAAAAACTAACTCTAAAAAACACACAAACATAAAAGAAGCCAAAGGGGGGAAAAAAGAGGACGAAAAAACACTAAGATTTGACTCAATTGACATCCAACTATCGGGACCACTTGGCCCACAATATGACTCACCAGATGCCTAATCAAATTGACCAAAATGCTGAAAGACCCCAAAAAGGGGGTCCCCATTAGGCCAAGTGGCCAAAATGGGGCGTGTATTGTGGAATCCACAACAATTCTTTTTATGTTTTATGTCTTATTTAGTCTAATCTATATGTTTGATTTGATTTAGTTGTTTGAATGCTTTAACTATTTCACCTCATACATTTTGGCACGCCGCGTGGGACTCGCTCCATGAGTCTTTTTGTTCTGTTCATCCTAATATTTATTGTTTTTTTAAAAGTTTTTGCAAGCTTTTAATTAATTAGTCTCATCAAATTTTGGAGGATTGAAGGTTGGGAGCAAGCACAACAAGTCTCAAATTTTACACAACAATTAGTTTCAACTCCTGTAGAAATGCTTTGTGTTTCCATGGGTTTGCAAGAAAAATTTGTAGGAATGTGACCCCACGGGACTTCTTGCATTCTATTTTTGTATTTTAGCAGGTTCAACAGGAATACCTGCAAACTTGAGTTGGAACATCAATCAACAAAGTTATGGTAAAACCATTTCTATCTGTTTATCATTAATAAATTTTAACAGAAGTCAATTATATCGAAAACACTTGCAAACTATAGCGTGAATGCTAGTGACAAAATTCTAGTAATTAAATATTTATTTTCTTTCTATTTTTAAGTCTTTATTTTTCACCAAGACTAACTCCCGCGAGATCACTTTGATCTCTTGAAGGAATGTTGATAGTTATTTTTTTGTTATCTCTGTTTCTGTAGGCCTAGCAGGATGAAAATCGAATTTCTGGGGGCTCGCTGGTATAGTTTTTGCTGTGGGAATGCTCTGTGGTCTTGTTGGTTTGTAATTTTTGGTTTCATTTAAATCAATTTTTTGGGCTTTTTAGGAAAGAAATCCCACTAATCTCCCCTTTTAGTTTTCATTTAGTTGACATTGGTGCAAAATTGGACTGTCAAAGGGCCTTGTGAACTAACACTTTTTGTAGGGGTACATTTTTAAACAAACAAACTATCTAAGAACTTTTATTTGGGCTTAAAAAATGAACCTCTCTTTTTTGTTTAAAATAAATGGTCAAAGCTTTCGTATGTTTCTTTAAGGTAGGCACTAGTAATTTTAGATTGAAAAGAATCCCATGTTCGAAGTGTTTGATAGACTTGCAATTCGTAGAGCGGTCCTACTGCTAACACACACTATCCTATCCCCTTCCTTTTGTGGAGAGGGAATGACCCAATCAGTAACAAGCCAAGGCCGAGCTTTTTCAAATCACTATATAAAAATTTAGTGCTTGAATAAAATTCATACTAATGAGTGACATTATGCCAAGGTGAAGATATCTCTTAGTAACTGTGTGGTGCGTTAAAATCTATAGAACATGTTTTTTGTAGGTTGAGAGATCCCCTTATTGGGTCTAATCTGCCGCAAGTATAACCTCTCAAATGGATGTTCAAACTATGAACCAATTGTTATAGAATACAAAAACTCCTACTTGTTAACATAAGGATTATGATATGTGTAGTCTCGAAGACACCCCTTATGCACTCCTCAACTTGAGATAGAAAATTTATTAGGATTTCAGGATCCTTAGAAATTTGATGGTTGGTGCGCCCAAGAAGTGTTTGTCATGTAAGGGGGAACCATTGCCTCCAAACATCTATTTATCCAATGAAGATCAATGTTTTATTCTAAGGGGATTTCACAAGTATTGTCCTTGCCAACCTAAATTGTGGAGTTTTTGTTACAAAAAAATGTGTTTGTTGTGCTTGTTCACATTGTATATTTTTCCAAACAAACAAAGTAAAAAGTTCACCAAGGTTTGAATTTACCTGTCAAAATCAAATCAAAACTCAATACTACAAGATCTTTGTCTTAGATCAACAAGAATGCTAGGAAAAATCATTATCTCAAAACTACAACAACAACGTTGGTCAAAAGGTCAACATGGTAAGCTTAGTGTAGTCACTACCATTATGAACTCTCATGGGATCACTACCTAGGTCCAATGGGATTGACAACAACAAAGTTAACCAAATTATTTTCAGTCTACCATAATGATAAAAATACTATTTTTTCAAGTCTAGTGGGAATGCTTGTAAAATCCTATGGGAATGTGCGTAAAAAAAAGTTTTTCCAAGTTTTATGGGAATGCTTTCAAAGTTTCGCGGGAAAAAATGTAAATATTGTTCTTTAAAACTTCCGCAAGAACACTGGTTAATTTTGGCGGGATCGCACTTATGACACCTTAGGATTTGTCATTTGTCCCATAACACCATTATTATTGTCCACATTGGTCATTCTCCCTAGGTATAACACATCTCCTTGAAAAATGTTTGACACGATGAAGGATAAGAAAGTCACCATGAAACAAGCACCTGAATATAGAAGAAAGAAAGAACAAGAATGGCTCAACAAAGATTTCCAACGTATATTAGAGGTAGAGAAAACTATTGCCCATGGTTTGGAACACACCCAGCTGATGCAATGCCATCACATTTTTGTTTCCTATTGAGCTAAATATAATTTAAACATCAACTCCATTGACTTTTACAGTGATGATTTTTAGTTAAGGTCATTACTAGAAGGGTCCACACCCGAGCAATGCTCACTTGATCAATCCAAAAGTACCTCCCCTTGCAAACACATTTGTCAGTCTTCCACTCTATTGGTTGTATTCCTAGTTTTGGCCTGTTTCCCTAAAGTTTCATAGGTCCTCATTTTGGTTTCATGTTTAGGGATAGAAATATCTCAGTTTATTTGTCATCTCCCTGTTAAAGTCTTCAGATTTTCAGGTCAGAACCCATATAAAGTTGCAAAACCTCGAAACCCTAGGTCTTGTTTGGTGTGTAGAAATGAAAAGAAACCCCAAGACTTTCATCTCACTTCTATTTTGATGTTACTTTTTGGATTCACTTAAGTCATGTGTTACAAATTTGATCACCTAGTCGCATAGCCCGAATGACATATTCCTTTTTCCTTCTAGACTTGGCGATTAGCTTGTGTCGCATAGTCTCTCACAGAATTAGAATATTCTTTCAGATTTATATGAATTCATGATTTCTTCATATCACATAGCCGTGGAATGAGTAACAGGTCAGTTGTATATGAAGGGACCCACAGATAAGTCGTGATGTCGCAAGAAAAGGATCAGCAGTCAAAGGTTCATCACAATGCTTGGTGATTTATGGTTGTCGCTAGATTGAAATGATGAGTCAGCTTTCTATTCTATGATGCAAAGACAAGTAATCAATGAGACACGTGTCCAAGGGTAAGTTGACTAAAGGTTTATCATGTGGTCACCAAATGGTAAGAAATTATTCAGCAATTATGAGACTAAGTATAAAGGTCTTTGCTTTTCACATAGTCTCCAAATATTTTGAGGGTATGATAGATTACTTGGTGATCTAGTGGGAGCCGTCAGATGAAGTGATTAAGAGATCCTATGGTAGTTGAAAATTCTATGAATAAAAGAGTCCAAAAGGAAAAGTGCTTGCGACTTGGAGATAAGGGTATGTCGCGTAGTCGTCAGATGGGCCGAAGGGTAAAACTACCTATCGCATTGTCTCTAGGGGATTTTTACATTCAACATTTGTGTTATGAAATTAGGCAACTAGGGGTAGTCGCAGGGCCTGGTAAAAGAAAGAAAACACTCAGCGATTGGGCGATAACCATGAAAGCCAAGGATAACAGTTAGTCACGTAGTCTTTGAAGTGGATGTGAGTTAGTTCTAACATCCAGCAACTTTGATTTCTTCACTATCGCGTGATCGCCAGATGATAACTTTGGTTAACTAAGACAAGGAAAGTTACATAGTCACTGACTCTCCAGAAGAATCATGTTTTAAGGACTTGGGTCAGTGACAAAGAGACTATATAAAGTCGCGTGGTCACCTAATATCAAATATTAAGAAAAGGCGGCAGTATTTGATATGACAATGTGAGTCATTCATTATCCAATGACAGGCTCAGATATTGATTACTGTGTAAAAAAGGGTAGCTGAGATGTATGATAGAGAGCCAATCACCTAAAGACATGTCATCTCATTCAAATTTTATAAGGTTTTTCTGAGGATTCAAATTTGTGAATTTGATTTCCTGTCACGCTCATCGAACTACGGCTAGGTTTTCAATTAATTTTGTAGCATGCTGAATTGAAGATAGAATTGATGTTTTTTCAAATGATGAGCCATGTACTGGGAACAACTACCATAAAGAACTGATTGAGGATTCATTTTAACTTACCTTGCTTTCAGAGTTTCAAAGAAAAAAAGTGCTAGGTGTTCTGAGAAGAGAGAAGAAATCAGAGAGTTGCAGAGTTTTCCATTGATCAATAGGCTTTGAATTCCTAAGAATTGTGCACAAAGGAGTACGTAAATCTTGGAAGATATATTTATTTCAATATCGGTAAAAGAAAAGGGATTCAAGCATATAAAACATGACCAGAGCAGTTAGTGTAGCTTCAACCAGTGGCAGGAGTGAAAAGGCAGACGAAGAATCCAAGGGGAAACGAAATTTCTCAGATGAATTCCTCAAATTATTGCCAGGTTCAACTCAAAACAAGAGGGCAGATGCTAATCTACTTAAAGATGACTACTGCGGTATCAGGGACGCTAACACTCTGGGAACAACAAGTTTTTCCCTCTTTTTTTACTTTTACAAGAATTCTGATAACGCCATGCCAGTGTCAAACCCTTGGACCTGTGGCCTGGCTAGGTTAATAGTTCCTGATGTCTACATAGATGTAGATTTGTTCTTAGGCCTCGTCAGCCATTATGATGTTTTGTCTAAATCAATTAAAAGGGATGATGGCACTGCCTTACTTATGCTTAATAGGAATTCTTTCATGCAAGCTTTTGTCTTGTATAGTGTTAGGAACCTATGTGTTCCTTCTGTTTATTTTGTTAGTGTAGTGTTGTTGGACGCATATGCTTTGTAAGTCGTCCCGTGAGTATATTTTATTATCCCACATGCATAGGTAGTATTACTTTTCT
>MU227499.1:207310-219291 GCA_018584345.1 Thuja plicata | reverse complement strand
ACTATTTCAGAAGATAAAGCTAGATGAAGAGGTATGTCTAGCAACTTATTTAAATGCTTTTGATTCCAAGATGGGATATGCTCTGAGAGATAAAAACCCTAGAACTCTTACTGATGCTTATAAAATAACAGTCACTATTGAAATGAACAGAAGAGTATCCGGTAAGTTAAATAGAAGGGATGATGCAAGGTTTAGTAAGAGCAATCTGAAAGAACCAGAATATAAAGAATATAGAGCTCCTCATAATAATAGACTTTCTTATAATACTACTTACAATCCTCAGAACAGAATGCAAAATCACCCGTATGGAACTCAGTTCAAAGATGGGAAGCCTGTTACTACACCTAAAAAGGAAAAAATAGACAACAAGACTCCAGACCCCCTACATAGAAATTCTGTCCATTTCTACAATGAGGATACTTGGTGTGAGGCTTGTAACGCCCCTCATAACCCCAATTTTTGTGTTGTCTCCTTGGATTTATGGGAAAGTGAGGAATAGGAAAAGGATGAGGGGGAATAGTGTGATCATAGTATGAAAAATACTTTTTCATTCCATGATGTTGATTCAAACAGTGAGGAGGAAAATCATGATTCAAATGTCTCACAAAAGAGGATTGAAAATCATCATCAACAGATATTATCTGATAGTGAAACTGATGAAATTAATGACAATATAAGATGTTATGCTCAAGATGGTCAGGATGTTCCACTCATAAGGAAATCTTCAGATGAAGAGAAGGCTAGAATCATTGTAGAGTTAGTAAATAAAGCTAGAAGCAATTACCACTTGAGGAATAGGGTGGTAGGTGGTGCTGGTAGCCAACCTTCAGGTGTCTTTATAAAGGAAAATAAGGTAGACACTAAGTATGTTCAGAAAAAAGAAGGACCTGGTGAAAGTGTAAATAAACATAAGGTCAAGATTATTACAAAAGCCATAGAGCCAAATGTTGTACAAGAGGAAGAGATGAAAAGAAAAGAAAAAATTGTTCCTACCCAAAAGATAGAAAATAAAAAGCTAAAAGAGTCAGTTCAAAAGGAACACAATGAAGAAAATGATGTTATTATTGACAAATCAAAGTGTTCAGATATGAGATACACTCCAGTGGACATGGGTCAATGCCTGTCCCAGATGATAGTTAAGGTCCCATTTCTAGAAATGATGAGGATCAAGGAACATAAGGAAAAGGTAATGTCATTATTAAACAGTGTACCCACAATAAAGGTTCAGAATCCAGCGGAGGTTTCTAAGAAGTCAACTACCAAGGAAAATGAAGTAGAGGTGTTGACATTTGAAATTCCTCAAATATTCTTAAATGCAACTTCTTCTCCAAAAGTTGTTGACCCATTTTTTCTATCATTGATAATTAATGATAAAATGGTCAAGAATTGTATGATTAATTCAGGAGCCTCTAATATAGTTATGCCAGTTGAGATCATGAGGTCAATGGGGCTACAAGTTGATACACCTTATGGAAGATGCAGAGCTATGGATTCTAGAGAGGTCCCTATAATTGGTACTATTGAGGCTATGCCTTATAGACTAGCAGTTTTCCCTGATGTAGTGATGACTATGAATGTTCTTGTGGTTGACATACCACCTCATTGTGGCATGTTGTTATCAAGAAAATGGAGTGCTTCAATGGGTGGTAGTATACAAAATGATTTATCATATGCTACTTTCAACATTGCTGGAGAAAATGTTAAGGTCTTGAGGGAAAGCAGAACTTACCACATGATAGAAAAATTTGAGGATACTAATGTAAACTATTGCATTGACATAGACATGGAAAATTTCAGAATGCAAAAAAGTGAACTTTATTGTCAAGATCAAGAAGCTGACCCTTTGAATAGAGAATTAATCTTGTAGGAAGATGGATTATGGAAAATGTACTTTGATGGTGCTTTCTCTAAAGAAGGATCAAGGGCAGGAGTGTTGTTGAAATCCCCATTAGATACAACTTTTAAGTACTCATTTCTGTTAGCCTTCCAATGTCAAAACAATACTGCAGAGTATGAGGCTCTATTCTTAGGACTTGAAATTGCTATCAAACATGGTATAAAATGTTTAAAGGTTTATGGCGACTTTGAGTTGGTGGTAGCACAAGTCAGATCAAAATATGTTGTAAAGAATGATAGATTGAAAATGTACAAACATGCTATTTGGGATCAACTTGAAATGTTTGATGCGTTTGATATAAATTGGTTAAAAAGGTCAAAAAATATTATGGTTGATTTTCTAGCAAATGTTGCTTTGAAAAATGATGATTTGACCTTACATGGAGTATCAATACTATAAGTCAAAACAAGACCAGTTGTTTCGGACAACATATACAACTGGCAGGTGTTCCAGGATGATCAAGATATTTTGAGGTTCATGCAATGTTTAGACCATTATGAGAACCAAAGTATAGATTGTAGTTCCTTGCTAGAACATGATGATGGAAAATATTACATCTTTGGAAATGAAGTTTTCCAATTAAGTTCTAATCAAATTCCTAAGGGTTTGGTTGAGCTTGAAGCATTGTTTATAAGTCAGCAAAATGATACATCAAAGTTAAGCAATGCCAATATTGAGGATCTAGAAGAAATAAACTTAGGATCTGAAAATAATCCTCAAATAGTTTATATTGGAAAGGGTTTGGATTCTCATGTGAGAATAAATCTGATCAAGTTACTGAGAAAGTACAAACATGTTTTTGCTTGGTCATATGACGACTTGAAAGCATATAGAGAAGACCTTTTTCAGCATGAAATTCCTTTAAAGTCAGATGTGAAGCCATTTAGGCAGAAATAGAGGCCTATTAACTCCTTGGTGGCTCCCAAGATGCAGCAAGAGTTGATGAAACTCAAGGACACCGGGATAATCTAGCCCATTAGACATTTAACGTGGGTATCAAATCTAGTGCTAGTTAGAAAGAAAAATGGTGACATCAGACTATGTGTTGACTTCAGAAACCTCAATATTGCTTCATTGAAAGATAACTATTCATTGTCAAATATGGAAGCAATGTTGCATAAGGTGACTGGTTGTGAATTGTTGTCTATGATGGATGGCTTTTTAGGTTACAACCAGGTCTTAGTTAAGGAGACAGAGCAGTATAAAACTACATGTACTACTCCATGTGGAACATATGTGTATATCAGGATGCCTTTTGGATTAATAAATGCAGGGGCAACTTTTTAGAGGGCCATGGATGTTGCTTTCAAGGAATTCATAGATCTATTCATGGTTATTTATCAAGATGACTTGACTGCATATTCCAAAAGGGCTATTGATCACTGTGATCACTTGGGTAAGATTTTTAACAAAGCATTGGAATATGGTGTTTCGCTAAATCCTAAGAAGTGTAATTTTGCAGTCAAAGAGGGGAAGTTGCTTGGACATATAGTGTCCAGGGAAGGGGTAAGGATAGACCCTAAGAGAGTGGAAGCAATTCAAAGAGTGATTGCTCTAAAGAATTTAAAATGTGTGCAATCCTTTTTAGGAAAGATAAATTTTGTCAGAAGATTTATAGTTAATTTTGCAAAAATTGTTAAACCCATTGTAAAATTGCTAAAGAAAGATGCTAAGTTTGTTTGGAATGAAGAGGCTCAACTAGCATTTTAAAGAATAAAAAAGGTAGTGCAAGAGGCTCCAGTTTTGAAATCTCCAGATTACACTAAGCCTTTCTCTTTGTTTTCAATTGCCTCATTTCATACAATTGCTGCCATATTGCTTCAAAAGGATGAACAAGGATTTGAACATCCCATAGCTTTTTATAGTAGATCCTTGCAGGCTGCAGAGCTTAACTATGAAATAATGGAAAAGTAGACTTATGCATTGGTAAAAGCTGTAAATTCTTTTAGGCCCTACTTGGTTTGTGCTAAGGTACAGGCCTATGTTCCTCATTCAGCAGTAAAAGATATCCTTACACAGTTAGAGGTAACTGGTAAGAGGTGCAAGTGGATTTAAAGAATTCAATAATTCAATCTTGAAATCAATATTACCAAATTAATAAGAGGACAAGGCTTAGCAAAGCTTATGACAGAAGAGAACCTAGATTTAGTACAGCTGAACTAGACAGAAATACATGACCAAGCCATTACTAGTATAGAGAGGCAACCATATTACACTGATATTGTTTTCTTTCTAAAAAATGCTAAGTGTCCTGATCATTTGTCTGAAAATCAGAAGAGGAGTCTGAAATTGCAAACTCAAAGGTATATTATGATCCAAGGTGATTTTTTTTGGAAAGATAAGAGTGGTGTACTATTGTTGTGTCTTGATGTATACCAAGCTAAGAAAGTTCTGACTGAGATGCATGAAGGAGAATGTGGAGGTCACTTTTATGCTAAAACCATCGCCCATAAGATTTTGAGATCAGGGCATTATTATCCTACTTTGTTCAAATATACTTTTACACATGTCAGGAAATGTGAACCATGTCAGAGGTTTTCCAATAAATTGAAATTTGTAGGTGCTCTTTTGCTGAATCTAGTGAGTACTGAGGCTCCTTTTGCTATGTGGGGGATTGACTTTATTGGTGAATTTTAGGAGAAGTCTAGTGCAGGGCATAGTTGGATATTGGTTGCCACTGATTACTTTACTAAATGGATTGAAGCTATCCCTACAAGGAGAGAAACCAACAAGGTGGTTACTGAGTTTCTCATGGATAATATTTTAACTAGGTTTGGTGTGCCTAGTAAATTAGTAATGGATAATACTATGAGTTTCAGATCAGAAGAAATGACAAGTTTCTATGAAAGGTATGGGATTATAATATCATAATCATTCCCATATCACCCACAGGCTAATGGACAAGCTAAGTCTAGCAATAAAAGCATATTGAAGATACTAAAGAGGACTCTGGAACAAAATAAGAGAACATGGCACACAAAATTGAAACTAGCTCTTTGAGCTGATAGGATAACACTCAAGAAAGAAATTGGTAAGTCTCCTTTTGAGTTAGTATATGGTTTACAAGAAAGATTGCCAATTAACAATCTATTACCTATTTGCCAATTCATACAAGAAGAACATTTAGATGTCTCTGACAAGATGCAAGACATGATGATATAGTTGATAGAATTAGATGAAACAAGGAGAGATAGTCAGAGGGAGAACATAAAGTTACAGGAAAAAATGAAGTATCTGTTTGACAAAAGGGCTACTGACAGAAAGTTTCAGGAAATTTGAGTCTTTATGGCTAGGACCTTATATTATTTTAGACCCTTTTGGCAAAGACTCATATTTATTAAAAAATATGGAGGGAAAAAGTTTTGAGTTGCCTGTGCATGGGAAATTTTTGAAGCCTTTCTTTGAGTAAGAATCAAAGTAATGCACAAGTGAATGTGTACCATATTGTAGATATCTTTCCCTATTTTAAAAGTTTTGTAAATATTTCCCTTTCTACTTTAGGTTTCTCTCCATTTTTTGAAGTGGTCTACAACCACAGATTCTGTGGTTCTTTGCCATAAACTATGTTTAGTCAATCCTCATTAGAGCCAATGTTGGTTGTATTCCCAGTTTTGGCATGTTTCCCTAAATTTTCGTAGGTCCTTGTTCTAGTTTCATGTTTAGGGATAGAAATCTCTCAGTTTATTTGTCATCTCCCTGTTGAAGTCTTCATATTTTCAGCTCAGAACCCATATAAAGTTGCAAAACCTCAAAACCCTAGGTCTTGTTTGGTGTGCAGAAATGAAAAGAAACCCCAAGACGTTCATCTCACTTTTGTTTTGGTGTTACTTTTTGGATTCACTTAAGTCATGTGTTACAAATTTGATCACCTAGTCGCATAGCCCGAATGGCATATTCCTTTTTCCTTCTAGACTTGGTAATTAGCTTGTGTCGCATAGTCTCTCACAGAATTAGAATATTCTTTCAGATTTATACAACTTTGTGATTTCTTCATATCGCGTAGTCGCGAAATGAGTAAAAAGCTAGTAGTATATGAAGGGACCCAAAGATAAGTCATGATGTCACAAGAAAAGGATCAGCAGTCAAAGGTTCATCATGAGAAATGGCAATTTCTGGTTATCGCTAGATTGAAATGATGAGTCAGCTTTCTATTTTGCGATGCAAAGACAAGTAATCAATGAGACACGTGTCCAAGGGTAAGTTGACTAAAGGTTTATCGCGTGGTCACCAAATGGTAAGAATTTATTCAGTGATTACGAGACTAAGTATAAAGGTCTTTTCTTGTCACATAGTCTCTGAATATTTTGAGGGTATGATAGATTACTTGGCAATCTAGCGGGAGCTGTCAAATGAAGTGATTAAGAGATCCTACGGCTGTTACAAAGTCTGTGAATAAAAGATTCCAAAAGGAAAAGTTCTTGTGACTTGGAGATAAGGGTATGTCATGTAGTTGTCAGATGGGCCAAAGTGTAAAAGTACCTGTCGCATTGTCTCTAGGGGATTTTGACATTCAACATTTGTATTCTACGATTAGGCGACTAGGGGTAGTCACGGGGCCTGGTAAAAGAAATAAAAAACTCAACGACTGGGTGATAACCGTGAAAGCCAAGGATAATAGTTAGTCGCGTAGTCTCCCAAGTGGATGTGAGTTAGTTCTAACATCTAGCAACTTTGATTTCTTCTATCGCGTGATCACCAGATGATAACTTTGGTTAACTAAGACAAGGAAAGTTACATAGTCACTGAGTCTCTAGAAGAATCATGTGTTAAGGACTTGGGTCAGTGACAAAGAGACTATATACAGTCGCGTGGTCGCCTGATATCAAATATTAAGAAAAGGCGGCAGTATCTGATATGACAATGTGAGTCATTCATCGTCCAATGACATGCTCAGATATTGATTACTGTGTAAAAAAAGGTAGCTGAGATGTATGATAGAGAGCCAATCACCTGAAGACATGTCATCTCATTTGAATTTTATAAGGTTTTTTTGAGGATTCAGATTTGTGAATTTGATTTCCTGTCACGCTCATCGAACTACGGCTAGGTTTTCAATTAATTTCGTAGCATGCTGAATTGAAAATAGAATTGATGTTTTTTCAAATGATGAGCCGTGTACTGGGAATAGTTACCATAAATAACTGATCGAGGATTCATTTTAACTTACCTTGATTTCAGAGTTTCAGAGAAAAAAAGTGCTAGGTGTTCTGAGAAGAGAGAAGAAATCAGAGAGTTGCAGAGTTTTCCATTGATCAATAGGCTTTGAATTTCCGAGAGTTGTGCACAAAGGAGTAAGTAAATCTTGGAAGATAGATTTGTTTCAATATTGGTAAAATAAAAGGGATTCAAGCACAGCAAACATGAGTAGAGCAGTTAGTGTAGCTTCGACCAGTGGCATGAGTGAAAAGGCAGACGGAGAATCCAATGGGAAATGGAATTTATCAGATGAATTCCTCAAATTATTGCCAGGTTCAACTCAGAATAAGAGGGTAGATGCTAATCTGCTTAAAGATGACTACTACGGTATCAGGGATGCTGATACTCTGGGAACAACAGGTTTTTCACTCTTTTCTTACTTTTACAAGAATTTCGATAAAGCCATGCCAGTGTCAAACCCTTGGACCTGTGGCCTGGCTAGGTTAATAGTTCCTGATGTCTACATAGATGTAGATTTGTTCTTAGGCCTCGCCAACCATTATGATGTTTTGTCTAAATAAATTAAAAGGGATGATGGCACTGCCTTACTTATCCTCAATAGGAATTCTTTCATGTAAGCTTTTGGCTTGTATAGCACCATGTCCACCAAAATTGACATGACTAAACAAGAACAGAGATATAATTTGAAGCCTGGTATTGCTAGATGACAGTTGCGAAAGCATATGCTATAGGAGGTGAGGAAATATTTGGATCCTATGTCTGGGACAAGCCCTTATTATTACAAGGACTTGCACTTCTACATAAAGTACATTGCCTATGCCCTATGTAGAGTACTACAGATAGATGGGGAAGCAGAGAAGATCAATGCTGGGATATTGATGATGGTGTTGGATTTATAGGAGGTGCATTCTAGCACCAGTTATGATTATATACAACATATTATAGACCAGATGCATGAGGGCTTCATAGCAACGTAGAAGAACATGAAAGAACCTAAGGAAAAGGAACCCAAGTTCTTCCATAATTCCATCCTCATGCATCTACTCTTATACTTTAATTTCGTGATCATGGATGAGAGTAATTTGGCTCCTTAGAGGTTTTATCAGGATGGACATAATCCTATCCAATTTTGGGTGAGGGTTTGGAATTATACATCTAAGGACTGTGATTATTGTGCTTTCCAGAATTGGATTGTCTATCCAATAATACAGAGTTTAGGCATCAGTAGAACAAGGGTCCCTATTAAGGTTATGCAATTGTTAAGGCCTTGTGATTACTCGGATAAATGGGAGGGAGACCATAATTGGGGAGATTTCCTCCTAGAAGAGAACTATACCATAATAAGGGTATATGGATGTATTCATCCCCCTCATATCTTGCCTTAACATGTACCAGCAAGGGTGGCAGAAATGGAATTCATTTGGCAACTATTGTTAACAAATAATGAGCACTTTGCACCACATAAGAAGGGGACCTTGACCCCTAGAAAATTCAGAATTTTTGATTTCACAATTGGTAAAGATGCTATTGATGTAGTTAGCCAATGGTTAGAAGGGTGCAGAATGGGGGCAGAAACTTACAGATATATTGACCCTGAAGGATTCATGGCAGGAGTCAGGAAATTGTATACTCCCACAATCCCCAATACCAATGTCCATTGTGAATGTATTGAGGAGGATGCAACAAGGAACATCCTTGATGAACATGAGATTAAGACAAAAAGAACAAGGATTTAGGAGTTGCTAAACCTTGAAAGGAAAATCAAAACAAATGGGTTAGCTTTTGGGGGTTTCTACCCTAATCTCCCATATTTTGACAAAATAAAGGCCATTATCGATAATTTTTATGTGCTCAGTAAACAACTTGAGACTGTTCTTGATAAGAAAGGTGCCCAAGGGCCAGACCATTCAGAGTCTAAATATGATAGCAGTAGTGATAGTGACTATGCCTATCCTACTATATATTTTCAACCTCAGCAAGATGTTGCTGAGATGCCACAACTCCATGGAGTAGAGGGCCACATTGTTGACTTAACAGTGGCCACACAACTTGATGATTTAGAAGAGCCTGCTACTAAGAGGCAAAAAATGGAGATAGGTCAGCCTTCAAGTGAGGGGAAATAGAAGAAAAAGGATAAAGCAAGAGCCTTGGTGCCAGGAAATAGGTTATATGACCATAACCTAAGAAAATTGACTAGGAAAGGCAAAAAACAACAACCTGATTTGGAGGAGAAGGTTTAATTGCCTTTTAAGGATGGTTTTGATGAAAGATTGATCCATCAACAATAATTTTTGAGTGATGACAACTTTGTCAAAACTGAGGAGTTTAAAGACTTCCTAAGATGGTATAAGAAGGAGCAGATAAGATCTCAATTGACTATTGATGGAAAGGAGACAATAACAAATGAGGCCTTAGTGGCCCTGCAGTCTTATGATCCAGAAAGTGAGGACATCTCACCTGAGGAAGCCAGGAAGTTGGTGTTGGACAGTGGCATATTATTGGCTGGGGGATGGGACTTAGCATCTGCCTTCATAATTGACCAAATAAGAAAGTAGCCTGACCTGAAGATGGCCAGTGAAGTGCAGATGGGAGATATAATCAAAGGATTTGGGTATAGCCCAAAATCTCAAGCTTTTGCAATGTGGAGCCTATGCCCAAAGGATCAAAAGCCTCAGCTAGTAAACATTCAGGAAAACATGGTAGGCAATCAGATGGTCTGGTCTGTGTAGAATATAGGGGATTTGGAAATATCCCAAATCATGACACACTAGGCTCACTTAAATGAGGACAAGACTAAACAGTTGTCTGATAAGTGTAGCACATTGTTAGAAGAGACAAGTGCATTGGCTAAAGACCAAGAAATGCGCCATATCCAGCTACACCAGCAAGATCTGGTGATAAAAATATTAATGAAGGAATCAGAAGAGAAGCTTGAGGTGATGTATGTGCCTGTACAACCACAGCCATTGCAAATTGAAGACAAGGCAAAATTAGAAGAGGTGGTTGAGAAGGAGGATATAGGACAAAAGAAGAATGAAGTTACCTTGAGAGCATTAAGAGGTATTCTAAAACATAGAATTGAGGTCTTGAAGGATAAGACTGATGTTATACTTAATTCCTATAACAATTTTCCAGATTTGCATACAGAGGTGATAGGGTATCTTGCTATCTTAAACCCCTATTTTACAAAGTGGTCCACTAGGGTACAATTGTTTGAGAAGCTTGCATCTCTACAAGCCCTGAGGTCAGATTTGCCAGAGATAGTGACAGAGGTGGAAGATGAGATAAAAAGGGTCAATATTGCTCTCTCATTATTTAAAGGCAAATTGAATCAAATAGAGGTTAATTTAAGCCTCTTTTCTACTGATTTTAATAGATTTGTTCCTTCCTTAAGGGGAGATGATGATCAAGTAAAAGACTTAGATGTCTGGAGGAATGAATTTGACAGTAAAATGCCTAGTGATGAGGCATTTATTTTATGGTTAGATGTGGATATTGAAGGATTCAATAAGATCTTGGATGAAGCTTTCAAGGTAGAAATTGATATCAATAAGTTTCTAGTTGATGTTAAGAACATCATTGATGTCAGATGGGATAGGAAAAAGGTACAAGTACAGGGCACTCAAGATTTCAAGTGGCCAACCGATGATGGAGTGAAAGCATGGGAATTGATGAGCATGCCTAAATGAAAGAAGCCAGAAGTTGAGGAAGAAGTCTTGGACGATAAGTAAAGGTGAACACTTGGCACCTCAATATTAAATATAAGGAAGTCAATTATTACTAAAGAAAAGTGTAGGTGAGTATATAATCATGGTCATCCAGACTTGACATAAATACTACTAGCTACTATGTATACTATCAGAATGAAGTCACCAGATCGGGTGAAGAACAAAGAATATCTAATTTCATCTCTTGACTTGGTCGTTCAACCGCTTCTTCTCTCTCTCTCTTTTTGTCTTTTCTGTATTTTTAGGGTTAGGTTTTCTGAGACCATCTGAAGCTTGTTTCATCCTAAAAGAAAAGGATTCCAAGATGGTTAGAAACCTATAAATAGAAAAAGTTGTATTTTTGTAAGAGGATGAAATATATTGTAAAATTAGACTTTCTAAATTTGTGTCTGTGTTTTCAAGCTTTAAAGCTTTTTCATGTATGAAAGAAGGATCACATCAATAAAATACGGTGCAATTTTACTCTTCTCTATTGTTGTCTCTTTATTTCCTGTGTATGCTTTTTTACGCTTAAGGTTGTAAGGCGGTCTGAAGCATTTTGGTTACAAGGTAACTATTTAATTATTTGCAAGTTTCTTTCATGTAAAGAACTAAGTTTTGTGAGTGGTTTTAGGAAGCATATCAGTATTTAAAGATTTGATATAGTATTTTAGAGGTAACTAGATAATTTGTAAGGAAGATTATCTGAATTACATGTAGGTTGTAAGACAGCTTATAGTGTTTTTTTTATGTGAGATTTGGGCTTATTGACTCTGTAAGCCAAAGGATAGGCACTGATCTAGGTCTTAGTCTGATAATCTATCATCATCCAAGTTTTCAAAACTATTAAAAATTATTTCAATAAAAACACTTCTGTTACTAAGAACAAACAAACTGAACTCAGTAAGGACTCATGTAAGCAGGACAATGTCCATTTTAGTGATTCCTTGAAGAGTGAATCATTAGGTTATCCCTCCTAAAATCAAAAGGAAGAAGGATGCAAATCCTTTTCTTAATGGTTCATGTTATCAAAACCATAGCCTGGCTTATAATACCCTATTTCAAATTAATCATTGCAATCTCTAAAGTATTCTATAAGTTGTTACAGTGAGGTTTTAGGTACATAACCAGTGAATGAATTAATCCACCAAATACATGGGCTGAAGTATCAGTAATCTTTAAATAGGTAATACCTGCCTGAGTCTGTGGAGCTCAAAAAT
>MU227499.1:193276-207260 GCA_018584345.1 Thuja plicata | reverse complement strand
AATAGGTATCCCCAGTGTTATCAAATACCTCAGCAATTAGCCTTTCTCTTGCCTAAAAGAGGTTGCATTCAAGTATATAAGGTATACTGTCATCATTAGGTAAGTGTTGCAAGAAAAAGTGCTAACACACTCCTAGTATTTGAATTAGTCTTTCATTACCATACCCCTATTTCTCATATTGCACATCAAATTAAGCCTCATTTGCATGTGATCAAAGTCAAAGTATCATCTAAAAATAAAAAACAATCCATAAAATCAAAAAATCTAAATCAATAATCCATGCTTGATCTCACATTATTGAGTTGACACATACCTACTGTGATGTATGACATGGTAAGAAACATAGAAGATAATCTAATCCAATTCATTAGACACATTGAATTACCAAACCTACTAAAATCCATCCCAATCGGCACAACCAAGGAGTAAGGGTGCCAGTTCTAGATTTAGACTCCTTAGGGTTTCTATTCCTTTATTTATATGATTTGAAGATTAAATGCTAATAATGAATCTAATATAAAGGAAGTTAGATACAAGGAAAAATGGGAGAACACATACATTTGGAAATAAGATGGAGAAATTGCACTTTGAATCCAAATTTCTTGATTGTCAGAGTCATAAATTAAGTTGTTTCTGATAATCTGGAACACCAAGACATGTAACTGCCCACCCTTGAAATTTCATTGCAAACATGGAGGAACAAGTTGACTGGCTAATTTTTCTTTGGTATAGGTCGAGTTTCACCTTGTTCCTAAGGTTTTCTAATCAAATTTTATGGGAAGCTCTATATCAATCTTGAGGAGGTTCTACTAAACTAATAACTCAAGCCAGGATCATCTGCACTTTCAAATGTAGAGTTTTGTGTGTGTGTGTGGCTATATAGGGGTTTTCCTTGGTCAACCCCCTTGTTTTAGTGATTCCTACCTCCATGGATAGCCAATATAACATAGGTAATGTGTGATGCTCGTGAATCTAGAGTATTTCTAAATTGCTATGAGCTAAAATGCATATATGTCTAGATCTATTCTATGTGTGATAGAATGAAACATAGTATTAAAATCTAACCAATGGACGTGATTGAGTGCATGCAAAATGAACATGAAGATCAATGTCTAAATATGAAGCACAAATGTATAGATTTTAAAATGGTAAGAAACAATACCTAACCGTAAAGGAAGAACACAAGACAATCATAAATCGGTGATCTCCTAGCCATCTTCATAATTAATTTTTGTCTTCATGATGTAGAAAAGACATCCTTGAATGCTTGATAAAATTTATTGCAAGAAGTCCTCACTTCATGGGATGTCTTAAAATTGGGGCTTCACCCTTGCAATTACTTTCATCATGCCAAAATGAAATGTGAGGGTTGCTTTTATACTAAATTAGGAGGTAGAATTGGGTAGGCCGACCATAGATCTGGAAACCCCGCAAATACCTTGAAACAAAACCCTACCCCAAATCTGGCCTCAAAACCCCAAGAATACATCAACAATGAAAATATGTTCCAGGAACACATCACCAATGGTGATGTGTTCCACCCTAAATAGGCCAAAATTTGGTCCAGGGGTTTTGGTAAGTTTGTAAATGCATAATTAAACAAACAACTCAGTATGGTATCAGGACAAAATTTCAAGGTCATAAAAAGGTCAAAAAGGGCCTTGGAGATGAAATAAATTTTGTGATAGAAGAAAAAATAGTGGAGGGCACTTAGAAATAAGGTCCTACCTCAAATTTGAACAAATTTGAAGAGATTAGAGGACCCATATTCAAATTAGGTATCCATTAAGTGTAATCATGAAGTCCTAGAATGCAATCTATAATGTAAATATAGTAAGGAAGGTGGTAAACATTCATTAAATTATAGAGCACATAGGTGCTTACAATTTAAGATGATACATTAGCCCCCACTTTAGTGGTATATATGATACTGTGCATATGAAAGCTAAAGTAAAATAAAATTACTAAATGAAAAGGTGTACGCCTCTTTTCGTGATTCGTGGTTCCCAAACTTTCCAAAGGTGAGGGTTAGTAGCAAAGGTTTTACAAATGATATAAATCAAGCACACAAAGACTACTAAAATGAATAACTTGAAACGTAACCAATAAAATGTACAAGCAAAGAAAAGGAAAACAAATGAATGCAAACCCCAAACTGCTTGAAGCTTCTATTGTCTCTCTCTACTCCTTCCGAAACACTCTTTTTGATTCTCAGTATTGGTATGGGAAACGTCTATGACTTGAGAAGCATCAATAATCTGCTAATTGAAACAGGTGTGTGATTGCAAGATGGCCTGAATGCTAGAACTAAACTGACATAGTAATGGCACACGAGAGCTTGAAATCTTGGATGCTTCAACTGGTTATGAAGGGTTTATTATATAGGAATTGGGGATGAAATGAACGGTTGAGATCAATCCTAGAGATAGGGAGATGAATGGTTGAGATCAAAGGGAACTGGAGTAGCCATCAGTAAACTCCACCTCTTCAATTTGTAAAGAGGAGACATATTTTGGTTGACTGAAGAGCTAATTGTGAGTTACCTTTTCGAACTGAAGAGGTGGGTGAAGTTACCCATGTGGACTAGAGAGGTGGGTGAAGTTACCCATGTGGACTGGAGAGATGGGTGGAGTAACCCATGTGATCTGATTGGAGTTATCTCTTTGAAGATAAATGAATATTTAATTCATTTATTTAATTAAAGTTTTCAAAATGTGAGATAATTGAATTATTTTTTATTTAGAATTGCTTTATTGAATGAAATTAAATTAATTTAATTGAAATTAAGTTAATTGGAAGAATTTAATTATTAAGTTTAAATATTTGAATTTAAACTATAGGAAATTGAGTTTAATTAATTAATTAATGGTAATTAATCAATTAAGGTTAATTAATTAAATAAAATTAATTATTTAATTAATTTTTGGAATTTGATTAGATGATTTGGGGAATGAATTTAGAAGAAAATAGATGATTAATTAATGATTAAAAACCATTAATTAATATATGAAAATTAGTGTTTTTAATGTAAAGTCGCAAGCCTGTCCATTTTTGGGTGTCTACATTTGCCCCTCTTTGATGCGATATGACTTGTCGTAGTGTGTCAAAGAATTTTCAGATTTGATCCTGCCCCAGCTTGCCCTGGTGATAGCAAGTGGACTATATGCCCCCTCAACAAATTAAGCATAGAAAATGCGTCAGATGAGCATTAATTTGTTGACAAAGTGAATCATTATATGATGATGATGAATGCATTCCTATGTTAGTTATGATGTTATTGATGATGGATGCATTGATTATATGATCTTCTATACACATGTTTTGGATTTTTCTTATGCAATAAATGAATGCAATCTACCATGCACAAAATTTTTGAGTAATGCATGTGTTAGTTAGAAGGAAGTTAGTTTGTAATGTGATCTCTGGGATTGATTGATAGATATGGAATGATAAAAAAGAAATTTTTGATTTTTTGATAGATATGATTTGATAGAAAGGATGAGTGTCCCAAGTCGCTACCCTTGTTTCCAATATTTGTCATCATTGCATCTTTTTTTTTTTTTTTGAAATTTTGAAGAGCGTCCAATGTATCCAGATCACATACCACCTGGATACTGCCATGACCTCTTGATAGCAGAAGGAGTAGAGAGATTGAATAGAAAGAGAACCTAGTGCACCCAAATATTGACCATCTGGGATCAACTATGTTCCTTGTTTGAAAAGAAAGAGAGCCAAAAGCACCCAGATATTGACCATCTGGATATCTCTTTGTCCTCTGAAGAAACTACAACAAGGATATCAAGATAGAACTCCTATGCACCCAAAGTCCATCTGGATAACACTGGAAGCTCTTGATTCCAAAAGGGAAAGCCAAAGAAAACAAGATAGAAGTCCTACGCCCCTAGAGTCCATCTGGATAGCATCGTGAGCTCTTGATTGCAACATAAAGGGAAAGACCATAGAAACCAAGATAGAACTCCAACACACTCAGAGTCCATCTAAATAGCATTGTGAGCTCTTGATTTTATAAACCAAACAAGAAAATAAAAGAGAAGGAATGTCCAATTATTTCTCAGGGTTAAGCTCAGAGCGTGGAACTGCGCGACTGCAGATAAGTGATAGCGCCTAACGCATTTATCCTAAATCATCATGGCCCTAAAATTGAAGTGAACATTCAACATACAACAATCAAAGAAAATAATATGTCATAGCTACTCTCCTCACATGGTGGATCCTGGAGTAGCGTAAGAACACAATCGCAAAATATATACTGACATCTGACCAACTTGACTGACCTAGTCAACATTTTTGGCTGGTTCCTTGATGTAGTTGGATTCTCTTGATTGGCTTGACTCTTTGGATAGGCTTTATTGGCTTGATTGCTTGAGTGTGTTTGGTTTCAGTAATAGATGACTCATATAAGACTAACCTATCTGGTTTGATCATATCCATCACTGTATAAGATGATTGATATGATTGATTGATTGATTGTGATCATTTTGGCAGCTGATCAAGCTGTGTCAAATGGGCCCAATGCTGATTCACAAAGCTCATGATTGTGACAATTGATAGATTGGCTTGGTTGCCAGTTGCTTGCTGATTGATTTGATAGATTGATAAAGCTATGTTATATGATCCCAATGCTAATTCACAAAGCTCATGATTGTGACATTGATTCACTGGGCGTGATTTCCCTTTTCTCTCTTAATAACCGAGTTGGTTTTATTGGTTGGGATTTTGCAATTTTTTTATGAAGATTGATTTTCTCAGAACATTTTGATATTTTAGGATTTTTGATGAGTTTTCCAATTTTTTGGATTTTTTCAGGATATTTAGAATTGCCCCCTAGTTTGGTGGACCAGTAATAACAATGGGTAATTGCTTTGTGCTCATAGGGGTTTGTGCTTCTGGATATAGCTTGGGTAGCTAGTCTTGCATTTCAAATGTACTCAAGCTTTTGGGTTTCATTGATGGTGAAGCTGGATTTAAACACTTGGCACTTGTTTGCCAGGTTTTCACCAAGGTACCTACTCAATAGCGCCTATTTGCCAAGTTTTCACTGAGAGAGTGATTTTGTTTCTCTTTATTTTTTTGCTTTTTTTAATTATTTTTTTTGGTATTTTCTGGATATGTAGATAGGTTCCTTAACCATAGAGATCTCAAGGGTAGAACCTCTTGAGGTGCATGTTGTTGATGTATTTGGGGAGATGATCTCCTTTTGGTGTCGCTAGTATGAATGCCACACTCTGAGTAGAGTTGATAATGACAAATGGGCCTAGCCAGTTAGGCTCAAACTTTTTGGGTTTGACTCTTTCTGCTTGGTTCTTTTGATTTTCCATGAGGACAAGGTCTCCTACCTCAAATGTTCATGGCTTCACCTTCTTATGATAGTTTATTCTAAGAAGATTCTAATAGCCTTGTAAGAGGTTGAAGGCATGATGTCTTCTTTCATCTAGTAACTCAAGTTCACTGAGCCTTGCTACTCTGTAGTCCTCATCTATAATAAGGTTCTTCAAAGATATCCTTAGGGATGGGATTTCCACTTTAAGGGGTAATACCACCTCTAATCCATAAACTAGGGAGAAAGGAGTGGCTCCTGTAGGTGTTCTCACACTAGTTCTATATGCCCATAATGTAGGACTAAGCTATAAATGCTAGTCTCACCCTGATTCATTCACTATTTTCTTCAAGATTTTCAAGATTGTCTTGTTTGTAGCTTTGGCTTGGTCGTTCCCTTGAGGATAATAAAATAAGAACCCTTGCTTGATATGGAATTGTTTGCATAGATCTTCAACATCCTTGTTTTTGAAAGGTGTACCATGATCTGTCAGGATAGTTTGAGGGATCCCGTATCGATAGATAATGTGGTTAAGTATGAACATTGCTATTTGCTTTCCAGTTATGTAAGTAAGAGGAATTGCTTCCACCCACTTGGTGAAGTACTTTGTTGCTACTGTGATGTATTTATGTCCATTTGCTGAAGAAGGTGTAATTTTGCCCACTAGGTCAAATCCCCACATAGAAAATGGCAATAGTGATGTGATAGGGATTTAGTTCCTGGGCTGGTGCATGGATGAGGTCTCCATGAATCTGACACTGTCTACACCTTTGTACATGTTTGTGTGCATCTATCTCTATTGTGGGCCAATAGTATCCCATGCGGATGGTCTTCTTAGCTAAGTTGTTGCCACCTCTATGTGTTCCACAAATTCCTTCATGTACCTCATACAAAGCTCTCTAGGATTCTGTAGAAGTGAGACATCGTAGTAGCATTCCGTCTAGACTTCATCTATATAAATTAGTTGAGAGGATGGTATACCTAGAGGCTTGGTAGATGAGGGACTTTATCTAGTTCCTAGACAAGTTGGGAGGTAAGACACTATTTTGGAGGTAGTTATAGACATCTTGGTACCATGGGTTTTCAGGACCAACAAGGATACATGCTGATTCTATGATAGATGCTTGATGTGATGGCACCAAGAGTTTCTCTACTAGAAACTGGAATCTTGTTTTATTGCCTGGCATATCAATCAATGATGCTATGGTATCCATCACATCTACAGCTTTGTTCTATGCTCGTGGTACTTGCTCAAAGAAGATGTAATGGAACTTGGTGCGTAGTGTTTCCATCTGTGCTTTGTATGGTATGAGCTTCTCATCTTTGGTTGTATAATCATTGTTGACTTGACTGATGACCAATTGTGAGTCTTCAGAGACCTTAAGGTTCTTGATTCTCCATTGAATTTATATCTTTAGACTGATGACTAGTGCTTCATATTCTGCTATGTCATTTGTGCATGGGAAGTTGAGTCTGAAAGAGTTTGGAATTGTATCATGATCTAGAGTGATAAGCACTATCCCTGCCCCTGCACCATGGTTCGTGCATGACCCATCAAAATAGAGTTGCCATTCCTCGATTGTTGGTTGTAGTGGCATAATAGATTCATCAGGAAAGTTAGAAATAATAGGCTGATGATCCTGAATGGGTGCCTCTTCTAGTTGATCCGTGATCACTTACCCTTTGATGGCCTTTCTATCTACATACTCAATGTCAAACTCACTTAAGATCATTACCCACTTTGCAAGTCGTCTGGTGAGTGCTGCTTTTCTTAGGAGGTACTTTAAAGGATCAATATGTGTGATCAACTTTGTTTGGTGACTCAACATATAATGTCTTAGCTTTTGGGAAGTGAAGACAACTACAAGGCATGAATTTTCAATTGGTGTATAGTTGAGCTCATATCCAACCAATGTTCTTCTTAGATAGTAGATGGCCCTTTCTTTGCCTACGTCATCATGTTGTGCCAAGAGTACACCTAATGCTGACTTCGTTGCTGAGATATACAAAAGCAATGGTCTACCTTGGACTGATGGCACCAATATAGGAGACTTGAGGAGGTAGTCCTTGAATATTTGGAATGCTTGTTCGTATTGCTCGGTCCATATGAATTTGACATCTTTGTGCAGTAGATGTTGGAATGGGTGGCACTTGTCTGCTAGTTGAGCTATGAAGTGCCTGATTGATTGGATCCTTCCTTTTAACCCTCTTAGTTTCCTTAGGTTCGATGGTGGAGGCATGTCCAATACTGCTTTGACTTTCCCTGGGTCTACTTCGATGCCTCTATGTGACACTATGAACCCCAGTAGCTTTCCCGCTGTGACATTGAATGCACATTTCTTTGGGTTTAGACAGACCTTGAATTCCTACATTCTATCAAAGATTGGTCCCAATACTTGTAGATGATCCTTGTGAAGCATTGACTTGGCTAGTATGTCTTCCACATAGTCTTCCATTATTTTGTGGATGAGATCATGAAATATAGTTGTCATAGCCCTCTGATATGTCATGCCAACATTTTTGAGACCAAATGACATGATGTTCCAATAGTAAGTGCCCCAAGGACATGTGAAAGTTGTTTTATGTTAGTCTTCTGGCATGTCTAATTATACCCTGAATAGCCATCCATGAGTGATCACATTTGATGTCCATCGGTTAGATCTACTATCATATCAATGTTGGGTAAGGGAAAGTCATCCTTGGGACAAGCTATGTTGAGATCTCTAAAGTCTGTGCAAATTGGTATCTAACCACTGTGCTTTGTAACTAGCACCAAGTTAGATATCCAGTCTGCGTATGGTATTGGTCTTATGAACTTGGCATCTAGGAGATTTTTCAACTCTGCCTTGACTAGCAATGCAACATGGGGATGCATCTTTCTCAGCTTCTGCTTGATAGGATTGGTGTTGGGTAGCAATGTGAGATGGTGTAATACTAGCTCTGGATCTAACCCTGACATATCTAAGTAGGACCATGCGAACTTGATCATCCTTGTTTTAAAGAAGCTGATAAACTATTCTCTCTCCTCAGGGGTGAGTGATTTTTCCAAGTATATGTTCTTTGGGTTCTTGTCATCTCCCAAATTGAATTCCTCTATTTCTTCTGCTAGTAATGCCATTTTTTCATTTTTCAAAGGGAGGAGTTCCTTCTTTCCATCTTTTAGCACCTTAGTGAGGTTTTCGCTAGAAGATACGTCTTGTTTTAGCTTTTTATCATTTTTTTGTTCTTTTTTCTCTTGTGGACTGGAAAGAGGAGCTACCTCCCTGAAATATGCTGCTTTGTCGAGGTCAATGGTGAAGCCTACCTTGTGGTCTCCTGATGGCATGCCTTCCCTAAGTCCCATGAAATTAGCAATAGCCTCATCATTCTCGAAGACATCTAAATAAGGCAGTCCTTGTTGATCCCACTCTATTAGCTCTGGGTGTACAAGACAGATACTTTTGTGGTTATTTGACTCTAGTTGATTGAAAGGGACTACATATATGGTTCCTAAAAAATTGGACTGTGATGTGGATGCACCACTAGAGGAATGATAAATGACATTCTTATCTATGCAAGGTTGTTCGACAATGGATAGTTGGTCAAATAAGTCTTCTAGGTTTATGATAGTGTCTGACCGAGGGGAATAATCTGGGATCGACGGTTCAGAATCATGAAGGGACCTCCACTCATACTCATGGGAGTCAGTCTCGATAGAATGCTTGTCAGATGTCTCACTTCCTTTGTTATCATCAATTTCTATGTGGAGGTCTATTTGGGTTTGTGTGGCTCCATCTTCGGTGGGCAACAACTATGCTAGTATGTTTCTTATCAAGACATGTTATGTGTTGTTCCCCAGGTGCATCTCTGCTATTTGTTCCTGATCAACTTGGATGTCTTATATTATAGGACCAAATATTTGTTTCCCATAGCCTAACCCTCTCTTGTTTCTCAGGGTTGGCGGGAGAGACAATTCTATTACGCCTCATTGTCTTGCCCCCAAGCCAGTTGTACCATCATACCCGCATCTTTGTAACATTGTATAACCATTACCATAGTTTGATAGGGGTAGGGTTTGTCAGATTGTCTCTTGTGGGTCTTGGTATAACCATGTACTGATATCTTGTTCAAATGGCTTTTCTTCTGCTATGTCTCCCCATCTGATGAAGGTTGTGAGCAAACATCTAAATAGAACAAGCTGCGGAGTTTCTATTATAATAATAGGTTGTGGCATGCCATAAGTTCTTAGGCTCTAAGGCATGTGCGTGATGGTGAAAGCCTCTTCATATCTGTGCTCACCAAAACCTTTGTCGGTGATGGATATTTTTCCCACTTTCCGTGTGACATCCTTAGGATTTGAATCTGAAGAGGAGGGGATACTCACATCTTGGTTAATGGCTATCTTTCCTGTTTTCTATGTGACATCCTTAGGATTTGAATCTGAAGAGGATGGGATGCTAGCATATTGGTTTGAGGGTACATGGTTATCAGTGCTGATTTGGATCGCATTACAATATTGGAAAGGATTGGGATCTCCCTCTATGATGATTTCCTCTCCCTGGTGTGGGAACTTGATGCATTGATGGTACATCAAAGGTACAACTTGCATTTCATGTATCCAGGGTCTCCTTAGTAGCATGTTGTATCCCAACTCAAGATATAGGATCTGGAAGGGAGTGTTTTTGACCACTGGACCGATATAGAAAGGTAGAATGATAATACCTTTAGAGGACCTTTCCTCTTCATCATAAGCTTTGATATTTATCCTCCTTGTGACATCAATGCTTGATTCTAAATAGCCTAGTTGCTTGACTAACTTTAAAGTATAGGTGTTTAACCCAGCTCCACCATCAACAAGGACCCTACAAATAACACTTTTGTGGACCTGGACCAGTAAGTGTAAAGGATCATTATACAAGGGTTTATGCAGTGGCACATCATGGTCTATGAATGTGGCATGTTTGTTAGCAGCTATATGGTTAACCATCATTTGGAAGCTCTCGGGTGTTATGTCCCTTGGAACAACTACATTCTGAAGGGCTTGGTCAAGTACTAGTTTATGCTGTGGAGATATGCGCAATAGGTCAAACATGGAGATCTAGGCAAGTGTGCACTTTAGTTGATCTACTATGCTTGGCTATGGATCTGAGTTTGATTTAGGATTGGAAGATATAGTAGATGAGGGTGGTAATCCTTTCAAGATGACTCTAGCATGATGCATTGTTACAACACATTTGTTACCTTGGTCTTTGATAGTGATAGTAGCCACATGGCTATCTGAAGGATTGAGGCAATTGATAAAATTATCACTGTCGGCATATGTATAGTTGACTTGTTTTATCTGTCTGCTAGACCCGGAGGCTTTTCCCTTGTTGTGATGATGAAAGGTATCATTGAAGATAGTGTGATCAGTTGTGCCTTTGGTTTGGGTGTTTGTCACATCGATGGCCCCTGTGTCAATCAGATCTTGGATAGCGTGTTTCAAATGGAAACAGTTAGACATTTTGTGCCCTTTCACCTGATGAAACTTGCAGAAGTCTTTGTCATTATACCATCTTGGTTTGTTTGCATCTTGTTCAAATTCCTTATTTTAGGGAGAGTGATAGTGTTTGATTGTATCAACTTGCATAAAGCTGATTCTATCAGCTCTCCTAATGGTGTGAAATCTTGTTGCTGGAATTGAAACCATGGTCTGCGTTGATTTTCTTGTTGACTGTTTGACATAGCGGCCACTTGTACAGTGGGAGGTTGGTTTTGGGTGTATTATTGTTGAGCAGGCCTTGTGGGCTGTTGGTTGGCCATAGGTGTGCCTTGCAGTGACACCTTAGGTTGTGCATAGTTGACTATCTTCACATCAATGACACCATCACTAGTGATATTTTTGTTTTTGTTCCACCACTTAGCTTTGTCCGTTGCATTTTTGTTTGTATTTGTTTATGTTGGATCTGCAAGGATTCCTCGTTTGACTAAGTTTTTCTCACAATGAACTCCTTGTTTGATGAGTTGTGTGAAGTTTGGAGCTAACTATAATTCTGTTGTGAATGACATGTCTGGAATTAGATTGTCAACAAACATGACTATTAGGTCTTATTCGGGCACATCATATGTTATGCAGTTTTCCGTATTCCTCCATCTTTGTAGGAACTTCACAAAAGACTCTCCATCCTTCTATTTGATATTGCAAAGGTCCTTGATGCTAACCTTGTGCTCGATGTTATGATGGAAGTGAGCTATGAACTTTTCAGCCAGTTCACCCCAAGACTGAATGCCATGAGGTAAATGTGAGAACCATTCCATTGCTGGTCTGGCCAAGCTTTGTGGGAACAATCACATTAAATATGTATCATCATGGGCGACTTTGACACAACTAGCAAAAAACTCTCAGATATGTTGAATAGGGTTGGTATTACCCTATATTTATTGAATTTCAGTACCGAGAAGTGATTTGGGAATGGAGACATGTGGAGAGAAAGGTCAAAGGGGTATGGGTATAAATCCTCTGTGGTGTAGGATTTAGTTTGCCCCTAATTTTTCATATCCATCCTTTAGGTTTGAAGGGTTTGCATTTGTTGCATTAACATGTCTGTTTGATATTGAGGTTGGTGTGTGAGGCCGTTCCTCTATACTCTAGTGGGTATGAGGTTGCGCCTCTATGTCCCTTGAGTAGGAACATAGGATTTCATCTGGGGGACTAGATATTGATTTCCCACCAAGTGATTTTGAAATGGGGGCACATGAGTATCCCATGGTGGGTTTTGATGCATTTGCTGTTGGGATTGGGAATGTTGTTGTGATTGAAATTGGGGTTGATATTGCTGGGGTTGATATTGTTGCTGCTAAGGTTGGGGTTGAAGCTGGGGTTGCTATTGCTAAGGTTGGAATTGAGGCAACTGAAGCTGGGGTTTCTATTGCGGGGGTTGGTTTTGAGGTAACTAAAGTTGGGGTTGGATTTGAGGCAACTAAAGCTAGGGTTGCTATTGTAGAGGTTGGTTTTGAGGAAAATGAGGTTGGGGTTGCTGTTGCGGAGGTTGGATTGATGCCAGAATGGGAAAAGGTATAGCCTTGGGTGGGCATTGATCATAAGTTGTACCTATAGAGATGGATCCCTATGGGCATGAGGTATTGATTCCAAGACTAGTATGAGTTGACTGTAGCAGTGACATAGTTTCAGAATAGTTGGTGTTTGGTGTGATGGAAGGCATATCTTGAGAGCTTGATTGCCCTGGCCATGTGACCAAAGGTGGGAGCATACTAGTAACCACATGTGCACTCAGTTGCAAGCTTTTCATGCTTTGAGTGGAAGATGTGCTGGCCTGGTTCGTGCCATTGGTTTGACTGGGTATCGTCTGTGTCAATGTGGGTAATACCAATGGTGGGAAGATTTGAGAGACAATAGGAAGTATCTGAGGAGGTTGAGTAGTGTTTTGACCCATGAGAGGGTTTTCAGGCCATATGGCTGATACACTAAATTCAACAATGAGTTTGACTCCCTTCTTTATCAGCATGGCTAAGAAGCATTCGAGATTCCTCTCTACAACAATGTAAACTACTTGTGTGGAATAATCATCTTGCTTTATATCCTCTAGTTCCTCTTCTGTGACATTTTGGAAAAGAGCTACCCCACGGGGTTGTTCAAGGAATATAGTAGAACTGATATTTATGAAAGGATTGTTCTCTTGCTCTATTTCCCAATCGGGGAATTTGTTGATATATGACTCATCATTTTGTGTTCTAGCCTTAGACCTTATGTAAGGCCCTCCATGAGGTGTTTGAGACATACTGTGGTCTATATTTTGTAACTAAAACAAGTGATATAAAGAAAACAAAGAAGAATATCCTTTCTAAGGAAGTCTGATTTATGTTTTAAACAAGGGTAATTCTAAGGACAGATTTTGATATAGCTTGATCTCAAAGTGGCGATGATGTAAAAAGATAAGATTTGTCGACCTTTGCCTTGGACAAAGTCACTTTGATAAAGATGATGATGTTTGATATGATGAGATCAAGGTTTTTCAAGTCTGAGCTTTTGAACTAACAATGTTTTTGACAATAATCATGCTTTTCATAGAAGGGATGATCTTTAATGTTTTAGAGATTCACATAATGTTCTTCGCATTTTCCTAGGATAGACACTAGTTTTGGACACCAAATGAAGAGTTATCTCAAGGTTTTTAGGTTTAAAATAGGTGTAAAATTATTAGAAAAATAATGAAATGAAGAGCAAGGAAATTGTTTAATCTAAGAGTTAGGTTTAAGAAGTGATACCATGAATAACGCAAAACCAAGTGCATACACCAAAACAACAAGGCAAGGAGACAATATTTTGAAGGGGGAAAAGCGTAAAAAAACCCCCATGATAATATTATGAATGGGTAAAAAATACCTAGAAGAAAGAGAGAGAGAGAGCTATGCTCTTACAATGATATCCAAGAAGAAGAGAAAAATTGTGTCAAATATGTTAGAGAGAAAGAGAGCCATCTCTTTAATAGAGAGGTGAGGAGGGAGTTACATTGTAACTCCCATTTCTATGGATGCCACACATCATAAGTGTGTGAGACAAGTGTAGGATTCCTCATAAGGAGGAATATCTAAGATTACAAGAATAATATAAAGGATACCTTGGTTTATCCTAGTAAATATAACAACCAAGGAAAGATTAATTCTAAC
>MU227499.1:164587-181335 GCA_018584345.1 Thuja plicata | reverse complement strand
TTCTCTGTTTTCTTTCCAGCAGTCTTTTTGTTCCTTTTGTTTAGTTTGTTTAAGTTGCTATTTCTGGGTTGTGACCCACTGTTGATTGTTCCCATCTCTGGGTCAATCTGATGCTCTTAGGGCTTTTTTAGTCTCTCCTCTCTTTATTTTGTAAAAGGGTTTCGGGGTCCCCTTCAAAACCTGCTTTTACCGTAATAAAAAACAAATGGTGTGGAAATCATAGCATTCTAGCTCAAGTTATGACTAATTGAAGGAATGAATTTACTAACTAACCCTAATGATTAATTAAAAGATAAGTTCAAAAGGTAAAAATTTGACCTAAAAGTGACTTTAAATATAATGTTATGTTTTTGAAAAACTCATTCTCATTGTTACCTTTTTCTTGTTCGTATGAAGGAGAAAGAAAATGTCAATGAAGAAGGAGGTGAAGCTGACGAGGATCAATGTCTTGAGACATGCATTGGAGGAGGGGAAACCCCTTGATGAGCTAAGCATTGATACACGTATTTGAATTTCTTTCCTGGTATTTTGACTTTCCATAGTAGATATAATATGCATTGTAGACCTATTATGCCACTATGAACCTTCCGAGTCACCAAATCCTAGAAAGTCAACCTTTACTCAAAAAAGTAAACCTATACCCACAAAGTTGATATGTTCTTGAGAAGTCTACATGTCCTTGAAACTCAACCCATTCTAGAAAATTTGACTTGTACTTGAAAAGTCAACCTGTCCTAGAAAAGTCGATGTGTACCTAGAATCTAGATTTTTCAAATTTTTGATCCAATTTGATTATTTTTTATGATTTGTGTTTTGATACTGTCTTTTTGATTTGTGATTACAGGAAATTCCAATCATGTGAGAGTGCATAGGTGTTAAGGTGATGTCATATCTGAGAGCATGATTGCAGAGTCAGACCTTGAGGATCTAGTCCTATTGAGAGATGTTGGCCTTTACTGGGCATTCTGCTTGCCATGCATGAGATACCATTGTGTCATGTTGATGGCTCTCATGGATAGATGGGATGAGAATACCTCAACAATCCATTTTCCTACCAGAGAGATCACCTTTACACTAAAGGATGTATATCATATCGTATAATTTCCTATTGGGGGAATAACAATCAGGTGTGTTGAGTCACAATTTGATGCAAATATTGTGAGAGATGAGATATATTGCCTAGGTCATACTCACCCTAGTGTCATCATCATCAGATATCCTTGGAGGTACTCTTATTTATTGTAGAGGACATTCCATTGTACAAAAGGTGATGATTAGACTATTCCAGTTATAGTAAATCCCAACTTTAGAGGGACTACCTTTCTAACACCCTTAACACATACAATTTGGAGAGTGGAGGAGCATCAAACAATCTTCTCATGGGGGAGAATTATACTAGCCCACTTGTACTTTAAGTTGGGTAATTTTGTTCATTACCATCATAAGATCCTCACTACTTGAACCTTACTATAGATATAGATATTTGAACTCACCGCTTGCACATGAACTATTGGTTTCACAGTTGAGATACACAATACAAATCCTTAAAATTTTTCTTATCCATTGAGGACCATATGGAAATGGGTAGACTTGCTATATTAGAGAGTCACCATGGATTGGTTGCAACCAACATATATCACACAGGCAAATACGAGTCATTATTTGAGATGCATGGAGAGATATAGGTTATTGGAGGTGAGACAGAATTTGATTGTGACTCCTTATTATTTTGACACGGTTAGGAGACACTTAGGATTCCCAGAGGGTGTGCCTCAAGAAATTTTGATGTATTCATATGGGAATCACTATGTTTAGAGGCCATGGGCCCAACTAAGACCCACACCTGATAATAGGGAGGATACATATTCATCTTCAAAGAATGGAAGAGATAAATATGTGCCAGATTTAGCAGTGGATGAAAGGATGCTGAGAGAGTATCTTAGATACACTAGCATTCATGGAGTGAGACACATATTTTTGATGGAATACCCTATGGGAGACCAAAGCCCTTGTGGTAGGACATGGCTAGAAGTAGTTAGAGATTAGGAGCATACTAAGGAGAAATATGAGAAGGATGAGCAACCTAGAGCTGCGGTAGAGGAGCCACCAATAGGTGGTGACTATGGAGGAGCTGAGGATGAGGCAATAGAGGAGATTGATACTACTCTCCCAAGAAGAAAATCACAGAGAGCCACATCAGAGATACCACCCTCGAGGGGGGTCACCATCCGAGAGTGTGGAGAGAGTATCCATTCCATGCCTCCAACAACATCCCAGGGTAAAGTCCTACATGTTCCAGTTGCTGATGATCCTAAGTATCAGGAGGGAGATCTAGGTAAGAAATGTTTAAATTGAAATAATAGAAATTTTTTTGTTTGACATGTTATGTTATTGAAATTAATTTTGAAATTTTATAGTGGGCACTAGCAGATGGTGCAATTTTTTTAGTCAGGTTGTTAGAGACATGACCCTTGTAGGATGGATTTCATCATCCTCGTAGATCACCTATGCATCACAGTGAGACCCTAGTTGACACAAGGACATATTTGAGCTTATACACATAGAGAAGCAGATAGGGAGAGAGGAGTGAGAGCATCTCTAGTGCATTGTGACGCAGATGGAGAAGGAGCTAGCGGACGCTCAACATGAGCTATAGGAGCTATAATGTGTCATCCAAGGCTATAAGATGCAAAGCACTTCCAGGAAACAGTCATGCACCATGGGATCTAATATACCATCATCTATGTCTTGGGCATCATCTTCTCATCGTAGGGTAGAGGGCTTTGTGATCCACCACCCTATGGATGAGAGTTGATTTATCATGTTGGATGTTATATTTCTGATTTTAATATTGTTATGATTGATTTTTAGTATCAAGAATATAAGGATTAAAATGATGTACATGTAATAATGGAATGCATGTAGATAGATAATCACGTAGCTAAAATATTTAATCAAACACTAATCTATCAAAAACATAAGATATGAAAGAATTAAGCAGTGCGCTTATATATAAAGTAACATTTTAATTAAAATGATAAAAATATAACAAATGAATCCAAGACAAAACATATGTACTTTTGTCATGAATGAAGCCATACATGTAAAAAGGAAAGGAAAAAATTGACTATCTAGCATATATGCATTAATATAGAGATAAATATACAACTAATTCAAAGAAATATGAAAGAAATTATATAGATCCAATCTTGCACACTCAAATGAGGGTTAATAGCACTGATTTTCAATGGGGGAAAGCAATCAAAATTACTAAGAATGAACCTACAAACAATAAAATAACAAGCAAAATAGAGGAAAACAAATGAATGCAAACCTTAATTCTTGAAGCTTCTATTGCTTCTCTCTGTTGTTTCTAAAACACTATATGAATGGTGCTCAGTTTTTCTATTGGAAACATCTATGACTTGGGAGTGTTGAGAAAATGAGATCAATGTGATAATGATTTCACTCGATACTTCGTACAAGAATCCTACAGAGTAATTGTGCACAAAGCTTGAAATTCTGGATCCTTCAAATGGTTGAGAAGGGTTGATTATATAGAATATGGAAAATGATTTTGACACATGAGATCGATCCTAGAAATTGCAGGATGAGTGGTTGAGATCAAAAGGAACTGGAGAAGCAATCAGTAAACTCCACCTCTTTAACTGAAGAAAAGAGGGGATAGTTTAGTTAATTGAAAAGATGATTGTGAGTTGTCTTTTAGAAATGAAGAGAAGGTGGAGGAAATTATGTCATCCCAGAGATTTGATCATGAGTTCTCTTTTTGGAATTGAAGAGAAGATTTATTTGAATATTTAATTGATTTTTTGGAATTAAAGTATTCAAACATGAGATAATTGAGTTGCATTTTGATTTAAATAGAATTTTTGAGTGAAATTAATATAATTAGAAGAATTAATTAATAAGTTTCAATATTTAAATTTAAACTTTTCAAAATTGAATTAAATTAATTAATAAATATTAATTAATTAAGCTTAATTAATTATTTAATTAATTTTTGGGATATAATTAAATGATTTGGGGAATGGTTTTTAGAATAAAAAGATGATTAATTAATGATTAAAAACCATTAATTAATAGATGAAAATTAGTACTTTAATGTATGGTCACAAGTCTATCCATTTTGAGGGTGTCTACAGAAATAAGAAGAGAAGAAAGAAAACGGAAATGAACAAACATGAATGAGGTGTAGTATCAGTGTAAATGCGTAATAGAAAGAACTTGATCTCTCCAAACATAGACATATCAAACTCTTTGCTCATCTCATTAGCAAATGATTTGCATAGCATATCATTGCCTCCAAATATGATGTCATCAACAAATACCTCAACAATCAAAATGTTAGCGTCAGTATCTTCCTTCAAATAAAGATTACTATTTTCACTAGTCCTTACAAATCCAATACTTATAAGATAGGAAGGAAGTCTTTCATACCTTTAAGAGGTATATCATCCATATTAGCTAGCTTGTATGCACAAAAACCATAGACTTCTATTATCAGATAGGGACTAAGCCAATTATCACTGAATTTACCTCTTTCCTCAGGTGCAGCACAAGTATTGCACTGTTTTTCATAAAGAACCAAATCTCCAACTGAGAAAGATCATTCCATTAATTTGTTAGTATATTACCTCTTTAAGGATTTATGATACGAGTGAATATGTTCAAGGGTATTAATTCTTTGTTTGACTAATATTTCAAGTTGTTGAAGATGTTGTTCTCTATAAGTGTCATTATCAATGGTGTCATTAATATAAATCCTAAGCAAAGGGATTTCCAACTTCACATGTTTTATCATGTCTGCACCATAAACTAAGTTATAAGGAGTTGTTCCTATATTAGTATGAACATTTTTCCTATATGCCGATAAGACATAGGTTAATTGAATATGTGAATCTTTAGCATATTTTTAAATAGTATTCTTAAGAATATTCTCAAGTATCTTGTTAGATGCCTCAACTTGACCATTAGATTAAGGATATTGAGTAGAGAAATGTTGTTTAATATGGTACTTATCCAAAAACTTTGTTAATTCCTTATTTTTGAAAGGAGTATTAGATATGATTGTATGGAGAATACCAAATCGACAGATAATATTATCTAGAAGGAAATTACAAATCACACAAACCATAGTAGAATGAAGAGGAACCACTTCTACCGACCTAGTAAAATAATTTGTGGTGGTCATGATGTAGGTATGTCCTTGGGAATAGGGAGGTGATATTTAACCAATAAGATCCAAGATCCAATGTTTAAAAGGCCATGAAGCAACCCAAGAATGGAGTTGATGTGCAGGAGCATGGATAAAATTCATATGATATTGACATTCAGGACATCATTTGACAAAAGAAAAAGAGTCTTGTTCTATAATTTTTCAATAATATCTCATGTGAAGGAGCTTATTAAATAAGTATTTTCCCCCAAAATGATCACCACATGATCCCGAATGAGCTTCTTGAAGAGCTATAGGAATCTTAGTTTTGTTAAGATATTGTAGGAGGAGACCATTATAAGATCACATATAAATAATATTTGAAAGAATAATGTATCTTGTAAAAAGTTTGTGAATTAGAGCTCTAGTGTTCCTTTTAGCTAATTTAGGGAAGGTACCATCTTGTAGATAATGAAAAAATGTGAATACCATTCATTTGAATTAAGAGAAATTCAACAAGTGTTATCACTAGAAATTTTAGATATAGCGAGACTGATAAGATTGTTTATGATGAATTGGTAACTAACAACGTTATTATCTAATGAGATAAGATAAGTCACACTTTCCATAGCATCTGCATGCATATTATCCTTGTGAGGTAAATAGGAAATTGAGTAGGAATCAAATTTATTGAGCAAGCTGAGAGCAAGATCGCATTATTGAGTCAACTTAGAATGTTTAGATTTATAAGTTCTATTAATTTGTTTGACTATCAATTGTGAATCCCCAAAGATATGAATATGTTTCACCTTAAGGGTTAAAGCCACATTTAATCCAGAGATAAGGGATTTTTATTCCACAATTTTATTAGTACAAAGAAAATTAAGATGATGTGACAAAGGGATATGTTTCTTTGAAGGAGATACCAGGATAAGACTAACACTGGAGCTAGTTTGACATCTAGATCCATCAAAATATAATTCACATATATCATCATTGTCAAGAGATATGAAAAATTCATCAGGAAAATTCATGGAAACTAAAGTAAGGCTTGTTGAGGGAGCTTTAGCTAGATGATCAATCAAAGCTTGCCCTCTTATTTCTTTTTGAGAGACAAATTTTAAACCAAATTTTCTTAACATCATAACCCATTTTGGAAAGCGTCCTAAGAGATATTTGTTTTTAGAAAAGGTGCTTTAAAGGATCAAATTTAATAATAACATTGATTTCAACATTAAGAAGGTAATGTCTGAGTTTTTGAGTAGAAAAAACTAAAATGAAACATTGCTTTTCTATTAGAGTATATCGAGTTTCATAATCTAACAAAGTATGGCTAATGTAATACACTAGCCGCTCTTTTCTTTTTTGATCTTGTTAGGTTAGAACAACTGCCAAAGTATTTGAAAAAGAAGAGGTATACATGAAGAAGGGTTTATTAGGCTGGGTGTGTTCTAAGATGGGAGGATTAGCAAGATATTTTTTGAATTGTTTGAATGCCTTGTGACAATCATCATTCCATGAAAAGGTACTACATTTTTTTAGCAAGGAAGTGAAAGGAATTGTGCAATCCATCAAATGTGACACAAACCTACAAATAGATTTAATTTTTTCTTGTAAACTTCAAAATTATGTCATATTTAAAGGAGGTAGCATATTGACTATGGTATCAAATTTTTTAGTATCCACTTCAATACCCCTATTTGATATTATGAAACCAAGAAGTTTTCTAGTATCTACACCAGAAGCATATTTCCAAGGACTCAAGCGCATGTTATATACACAAATTTGTTCAAATATTTGTCTAAGGATAGGAAGGTGATCCTTATGGCCAATGGACTTGGATAAGATATTATCAATATAATCTTCTAAAATTTTATGGATATAATCATGAAAAATAAGCATCATAACACATTGATAAGTAGCACCAACATTTTTTGAATTCAAATGGCATAACCACCCAACAAAAATCTCCCTAATGAGATATGAAAGTATTTTTGTATTGACCTTGAGAAGGAATAAAATTTTTATTATAACCAAAGAAACCATCCATAAAGGATAATAAAGCATGTCCAACTATGGAATCCACAATCATGTCAATGTTTGGAAGATGAAAATCATCTTTTAAAGATGTTTTATTTAAATATCAGAAATTGGTACACATTTATTTTTTTGTTCTCACCCCTAGATATGGTTACAATTTTTGAGATCCAAGGAGAATATTATATAGGATGAATAAAACCAACATCAAGAAGTTTTTCAATTTTAACTTTTAGCATTAAGGCTATGGCTTGGATTCATTTTGCAAAATTTCTTCTTTACAGGCTTCACGTTAGGAAGGAGGACAATGTTATAAGTAACAATTTTAGGATCAATTCTAGACATATCAAAATAATCCCAAGTGAATATATTAGGAAACTCAAGTAGAAGAGCAGTAAGATCTTTTTGTTCATTCTTGTCTAGACATTTCCCAAGTTTTGTCATTTTTTGCATGTTATAACAATCCATTTGTACATCAATGGTATCAGTAATCAAAAGATTACTCTGCTAAGGGATATCCATGGGAAAAGGAGGTTCATGCAAATTTTGGGGGTCAAGATCTTTACCAAAGTAAGCTTTAGCATTTAAACAATAAGGAAATCTATGATTATGACGAAAATGAGGAAGATCATCGTATGCACCCAAAAATTCAGCTAAAGAATCACCACTACTAAAAGTATCAGAAGAAGGCATCTAATTAATAGCTTAAAAATCAATGAGATGAGGGTCACACGAGACAAGGGTCCTAAACATATAACATTGACAATATGAGGAGGTTTATGATTTTTATTATAAGGTGTAAATCCTAAACCAAAATAATGGTCATGCCCCTCATTTCCCAAGAGAATTTTAATTCCTTGTTCATGTATACCAGATCCATTCCTATTGAATCCTTGTTTTGATAACAAATGATAATGAGACCATAATGAGAAGCTATGTCAGAGAAGGTTAACAAAGATTCATAAGTCACAATGTCAAAACAATCAAGTTTGATAGTTTCCAAAGATTCATTAGGATTAGAAGCAAGAACAAAATTGTTACTAAGGTCATTGGAAAGAGGAGTTCGTATTGGAGGTTCTTGATTAGGTTCATCTTGATCATGTTATAAAATTGGAACTTTATATTCTCCAACATAGGTTGGTGTAAACTCTAAGGATCCCCAATCATCATCCAAAAGGATGCTAGGTGGAGAAGGATCATCCTTAGGCACTAATGTTGATTCTTGTTGAACTTGGGTAAATGTCAGTTTTTTGTTAGATTCCACACGTAAACAAGTTTGAGCTCTATCATTAGCCACAAGTGTGTGCATTGTGTTTTTATATATGAATCTTACTTTACAATGAAGCATTCAAGGAACACCATGCATAGAATGTAACCAAGGTCATCCCAAAAGAATATTCTAGTTAAGGGATCCAGGCATCACATGAATAGGAGTAGATAAGATG
The DNA here is from genome assembly GCA_018584345.1 of Thuja plicata. NCBI lineage: Eukaryota > Viridiplantae > Streptophyta > Pinopsida > Cupressales > Cupressaceae > Thuja > Thuja plicata. The sequence continues at coordinate 172,677 of MU227499.1, read as the reverse complement.
AAAAGACCTACCTTAACAGGTAGAGTAATAATACCCAAAGTTTATTTAGCAACATTTTCAAAGCCACGAATAGGAATAGAATTAGGATTAATAGTTGAAACATCTTGATATTAATTTTGCGTAAGAATTCATTACTATAGACATTTAGGCGAGACCCATTATCAATTAAGGTTCTACGAATAAAATTGTTATTGACAAGAATGACAACCATGAGAGAATTATGTTGATCTTGAATCTCCTTAGGAGGTAATTGATCTTGAGAAAATACGATTTGAGCCTGAGAATTAATAATATATATACATTCCAACAAGGAATTAATGTTGTCTTGTGTAGTAGACGAAATTAAAAGATTTTCTAGAGCTTTTTGTAAAGCTTCATGATAATTAGGGGAAGTTTTGAGAAGTTCCCAAAGATAAATCTCTGTAGGGGTAGCATGTAATTTTTGAAATAGATCATATTCCTTTCCAAGATTAGGAGATAGACGTAGTGCTGGAGGAAGCACGAGTTAAGAAGATGGAAGATATGTAGATACAACCAGATTAGTAGGTTGGATATTGTTTCATTTATTGTAGGTATGAGCCACCTTGTGATAATCTTTAATAAATTCCAAAGAACTCTTAGATTTTCCTTTTACTATTATAATTGGTTTATTCAGAGTTTGGAAATAATTTTGTTCATTACACACCTTAATAGTAATGACAGGGTTGCTGAAAGTTCCATAAGAGTTTTGTTGATTGCATCCATTGACAATAATCACAAGTTTTTTAGGAATTTGAAAGGAGTTATCATGAGCAAGATGAACAACTACTTTTGGTTTTTCAATATTAAAAATATAACCACTCAAGGGAAGAAAACTAAACAATTTTTGACAAAAGATTTTCTTAGGAGGCAAAGAGGTTTGTTTAGGAGAGGTAGATGAAGAAGTTTGTTTAGGACATTATAAAAAAGATATGACTAAAAATAAATGCATTTTGTTTTTGTATTTTCTGAAAATATAAATGCAATGCAACTAATGAAAATTAAAAAAAGACAATTATTATTTTTTGTTCTTTTATGATTGGAAAATGCAAACAAACAATAAATCCAATTAACCACACGAAAGGTAAAATGCATGAAAGAGATAGGTCCACAAAATGTGATGTATGAAATGGGAAGAAACATAGAAGCTAGTCTAATTCAATTCATGACACATTTTGGAATACAAAAATGACCATAAGCCAACCCGATTAGCACAACCAAGGAGTAAGGGTGACAATTCTAGATTTAGACTCCTTAGGGTTTCTATTCCTTTTTTGATATGATTTAAATATTTAATGATAATGATGAATCTAATCTAAAGGAAATTAGATACAAGGGAATAGTGGGAGAACACATGCACCTTGAAATAAGATGGATAAATGGCACTTTGAATCTTGATTTTTTGACTGTCGGAGTCACAAAATAAGTCATTTCATATAATTCAAAGCATAGAGACCTATAAGTTTCCACACTTGGAATTTAATTGCAAACAGGGAGGAATAGGTTGAATGGTTGATCTATTCTCGGGTACAGGTTGATTTTTTCCCTGTTCTTGAGATTTTCTGCTCAAATTTTCTAGGAATCTCTATCTCAGTCTTCAGGAGGTTCTTCTGAACTAACAACTCAATATGAGATCGTCTGCACCTATAAATCTAGAGTTTTTGATGCAGATCCCTTGGTATCACAATAGGATTTCAAACAAGTTCAATGTAATGAAATAAAAATCCTTCCAAAAGGCTCTAACACCCTATCATCACTCCTTTCATCTTCTTTAGTCTCTAGGACCATGAATAGGTCTCTCTCCAAAGGAATGGTTTCTCAAACTTCAAAAATCACTCTACTAATGGTGAATTAATTCTTCTTAGAGATCACTAGGGTCATATGATACTTTTAGTGTCACGACAATCCCCAAGTTCAAGTTTTGTACTCCCTCATAAGCATCTTCAAGTCCTAAGGGCTAGTAGTCCTAACCAGAGAGTTTTTTGAGGATAACTCATAAAGTTTTAAAAGGATCTATTGAACAAACCACATATTGAGACACCCTTTAAGGAGATACTCCAAATCCCAAATTTGTAGGCCTTAACTCCAAGTTCACACCTAGATGATACCAAGTACCTACTAGGCCTAATAGCCATATTAGGTCACTTTTACAAACAAATTACTCTACAAAGGGATAGTGTGACTACCACACTATTAGGGACAACAAGGAGGACATAAAAAAACTAAATACAAAGCCTCATACCTAGAATCCACCATTTGTTGAAGTTATGCTCACTGTTATACTTGATTGGACAGTCACATGATGATGCTATTAGAATAGTCCCAAAGGATAACTGAGAGGGGGGGGGGGGTGAGTCAGTTATCAGTAACTTTAATTCTTTTTTACTTCCTTAACTTCAGAATACAACAAAGTAAATGCTTAATCAGATAACACAATACACAACACACAATTTGATTACGGGGAAACCAAATGGTAAAAACCCCAGTGGGAATTAGCACCCACAATGAACTATAATTGTTTATAGTAATCCCTATTATAAGATATTTAAACCCTGTTAGAGTTGTACTTTACAATGCAATAAGTATAGTGACCTGGTTAAGGGGTAGACCCTATTAGGAGTCTTTTACAAATAACCCTATTAGGGGTGGTGGACTCACTGTCCAAAAGCTCATTGCTTAATGGTGAAGGCTCCAACCTTCTGTATAACAGATATGCACTATATTTCATGATTAACTATAGAGTAGACCTACTGTCTTGATCATTTCTAGTGTATTACAATCTTTCACTTCTTCTTCACATAGACTCTTGATGAATGAACCACATCTGATATTCTGCTCTGTACATCTTTTGTCTCTTTTCGTATCATTCAAACTTAGCATATCAAAAATGACTTTCTATAAGTATATTTCTCAAAGTATTAGATCATGGGACATTTAAGACAACTCTTCATAACATTCTTGTTGGTTCTACTAAGCACGCAAACATAATTACAACCACGCAAGTATAAACTGAATAGACGTGACACTTCACTAAGTCGGCCTCACCAAATTAACTCTAACTTTGCAATCTTCTTGAAACACGTTTGGAACCTTTAGATAACTATCATCAACTCATAAATAATAATTAATATACACACACATATCTTGAAGATAGGAAAAACTTAAGAAACATGTTACATACGTCGGCTCTGAATAGATACTCTTCCAAAACTGTAACTGCCAAAAATAGAATTACACAACTTGACTGAAACAACATATCTGGATCTACGTGTATGAACATAACATAATAAACATGTCAAAAACATGTATCTAACCATGCAAGTCTTTATGTCACCATTTTTATAAGTACATACAGAATCACTACTGTGTATTATATGTTGTCATCAATGACAAACCTACAATCAGTTAACTACTCAGAATCAAATCTCCAACAATCTCCCCCTTTGACATTGATGGAAACATATGATACTAAAAACATCCTCTATTCATGGTGTCCTCTTTCTTTTACAATCTTCTCAATATCCTCATCAAGGATTCCTCTATAATGCTTCAGTTCTTGTGACTATTTTTATACTCCCCCTTTGAAATAAATGGCAAAGGGAACCATAAATCATTAGGCACAGGTACTACTCTAGAAGTAGAGTAGTTAACCATTCATCAGTCACTTAATAACTAGTGTTCTTGTTGTTTCTTCTAAATAGACTCAGGAGAAGGAATTACTCCCAACTTCTCCCTGAGATACTCAAAAGTATCCTTTGATAAGGGCTTTGTGAAAATATGGGTCAACTATTCTTCGGTGCTCACATAGTCCAATTTCACTTCTTTGTCTACAACCTTTTCTCTTTGAAAATGGTACTTGATCTCTATGTGTTTTGTCTTTGCGTGCATCACAGGGTTCTTAGACATGTTAATAGTGCTAGTATTATCACAGTGAATAACAACAGGATAATCAACCTGAATACCAAAGTCTTTAACCATCTTCTTGATCCAAACCATGGTTGAACAATTTAGTGCTGCTACAACATATTCAGCTTTTGCTATTGACTGAGAAATACAGTTCTGCTTATTTCTTATCCAGGAAACCAAACTGTCTCCAAGAAATACTTCTCCTAGTGAAGTTCTCTTCCTATCATCAATACAACCTTCCCAATCTGTATCTATATACACATGAAGTTGTACATTCTTTGATTTAGGATACCATAAACCATAGTATATAGTTCCCTTTAGATATCTGAATATCCTCTTGATTGCCATTAGGTGATTCTACTTGGGTTCAGCTGCAAATCTTCCAACAATGCCAACTGCATTAGATATGTCAGGTCTAGATTGAGTTAGATAAATGAGTTTACCAATCATAGATTTGTACAATGTCTTATCAACTGCTGTGGAATCATCTTTTGAAAGCTTGCTTCTTGTTATCATGGGAGTGCATACTGGCTTACAGTCTTCCATTTGGAAGGTCTTCAATATTTCCTTCACATATTTTGACTGATTAATGAATATACCTTTATCTGTCTATTTTACAATCAGTCCCAAAAAGTATTTTATACGACCAATCATGCTCATTTCAAATTCATTCTACATTTCTTTTGCAAATGTTGTACTAAGCTTGTCATTACCTCTGAAGATAATGTCATCAACAAATATGGCAACTAGTAGTAGTCCATCAGGTGTCTCTCTCATGAATAGGTTACAATCTACTACTCCTTTCTTCAATCCAATCTTGGTAAGATAACCATCAAGTCTCTCATACCAAGCTCTTGGGGCTTGTTTAAGACCATAGAGTGCTTTCTTCAATTTGTATACCATGTCTAGTTTATCTGAAAGATTAAATCCTTCAGTTTGTTCTATGTAGACTTCCTCCTTCAAGTCACCATTGAGAAAAGCTAACTTTACATCCATTTGATAAAATTTAAAGTATTTGAATGTTGCATAGGCCAAGAAGAATTTAATGGCTTCTAGTCTGCTCACAGGGGAAAATGTATTAGTGTAGTCTATTCCTTCTATCTGCACATATCCTTTACATACCAATCTTTCTTTGTTTCTAACTACTGTACCATCTTCATTCATCTTGTTTCTCAATACCCACTTTGTTCCAATCACATTTTTGTCACTGGATCTAGGGACTAATTCCCATGTATCATTCTTAATTATCGGATCTAATTCTTCTTTCATTGCATTCTTCTAGTCAGAATCATTGCAAGCATCTTCAACACTTAAGGGTTCAATCCGTGAAAGTAAACATACCTCTTCATCCATTGCTAGACTTTTTGCCTTTGATCTGGTCAAAACATTGTTGCTCTGATCTCCAATGATATCATCTTTAGAGTGGTATCTGGATGTGAATTTAGGAACCTTAGGTGTGACGTCTTCTTCTGTAATCTATGATTCTTCTCTGCTTGATTCAGGGTCATTGCATGAGACGTCAATGCAACCAAACATTTCTTCAATAACAGTATCTTTGCTGCTAGGCCTGGGTTCATCTTCAATCATAGGTGCATATTCATAGTATCTCTCTTGAACCATAAAATTCTCATCAATTTTTACATGAGTAATTTTAATTATCTTTTTCAATCTCAAATTGAAACATCTATATGCTTTTATTTTTGTAGAGTAACCAGGGAAAATACCTTCATCACTTCTAGCATCAAACTTACCAACACCATCATCTCTCTTGATGTAGCACTTGCTTCCAAAGATTCTAAAATACTTCACTATATAGGTACATTACCAAACCAAAGTTCATAGGGTGTCTTATCTATGCCTGGCCTCAATTGAGTTCTGTTGATAGTATAGACTACTGTATTTACTGCATCTCTCCAATATGTGTGTGCAACTTTTCCTTCAATCATCATAGTGCGCACTGTATCAAGTATAACCTCGTTCCTCCTTTCTGCAATCCCATTCTACCAAGGGGTTCTAGGAGCACTTAACTATCTTTTTATTCCATGTTCTTCACAGTAATCATAGAATTGATTAGAGGTGAATTCTCCTCCTCTATCTGATCTCAGACATTTCAGTTTTAATCCAGATTCATTCTCAACCTTAGCTTTGACTATTTTGAACTTCTCAAAGGCTTTATATTTATCCTTTAAGAACGCAACCCACATCATCCTAGAAAAATCATCAAAAAACAAAATAAAATACCTTTCTCCTTAGTATGATCTTGTTTGGGTAGGGCCACATAGGTCTATGTGCACTAGGTCCAATTTGTTTTCTGCTGAGATCTACTTGCTTATGAAGGAACTCCTTACATGCTTTCCCATAACACATTCCCTGCATATTGTGTCAACTGGTCTTGCAGTACTAGGAAGGTCTCTGACTACCTTGACATTACTTATCTTTACTATGTTATCAAAATTGATATGACATAGTCTCTTATGCCATAATCAACTGTCATCTACTTTTGCAACAAAACAAATTACATCTAAATTAAGCTGAAAAACATTACCTTTTGTTTTAGAGCCTGATGCAATCATGTCTCCATCTTTGTTTTTAATGATGCACTTGTTGTCTTTGAACTCCAAATGATAACCTTTGTCAAGTAGCTGTCCAATACTTAGCAAGCTATGATGTAATCCATCAATATATAGAACATCATCTGTCTTGTTCTTTCTATCCAAAGTGATAGAACCTCTACCTATGATAGGTTTAGGAGTGTTATCTCCAAATCTAACCATACCACCTTTGTATTTTTCTAAATGAAAAAAATCTATCTTTGTCACCTGTCATGTGATGAGAGCATCCACTGTCAATGATCTAATCAGTTCTAATGTCTGCTTTGGAAAGTAGGGCTAACTCTTGTTCTTCTTTTTCATCTGTAATGTCCATTTCCTCGAGAAACCTTTCCATGTCTCTAAGGGAAATGAATCCAATTTCATCTTCTCCTGAATCTTCATCAGTTACACCTTCTTCAGCGTGATAACATTCCTTCTTATATTTGGTTTTGTAATAAGATCTGAACTTCTTGACTCTTGTGGGACACTTAGATGCAAAGTGACCAATTTTGTTGCATGAAAAAAATTTGAATGGTAGATGTCCTTCATATTTTCCTTTTCCTTTCTTTTCTCTTTTAGAAATCATAGCAATGATCTGTTCTAGTTCTTCATCAACTTCTTCTTTCTCATTATGACTAGATATGTGTAAGGATTTCTTACCATGGACTGAGGCTTTGAAAGCTATTTCACTTTTAGGTTAAGTCTTCAATCTTGATATCTCAAATGCAGAGGTTTTTCTGATCAAAGTCTCTCTCTTGAAGTCTTGTGAGAATTGCATGGTTTCCTCTAGAATGCTTATCTTGTTTTCATAGTTTGATGTTAAAGTAGTTAGTAGCTTGTCCATTATGTCTTCATCTGATATTTCTCCACCATTGTTTCTGATTCCATAGACTCTTCATTTATCCTTTGATTGTAGGCTCTAATGTTCTCTTCAGGTAACATATCAAGACTTTTGTATTTCTTTTTCCATGTCTTCCTACGTGCATTCTTTGCTTGAATATCTCCTTCAAACATCTCTTCTAAATACTTCCATATGGTATGTGCTCTGTCAATTTTCTTGATCTCAAAAAATTCGCTGTCAGATAGGGCACTGATTAGGGCTTCTTTAGCAATTGCATTATTTGTAAATATTTCCTTTTGTCTATTAGTAGCATCATCCTTTGTAAGGTATTTCAAAGATGGAATTACAACTTCTTGTGTAGCAATTTCAAAGATCTCAAAGCCAACACACTGTAGATGTGTTATCATTTTGTTCTTCCAATAAAGATAGTTCTCTCCATTGAACTTAGGACTTTCTTTTCTGAAAAATGCCATCTGATCTACCTTAAGCTGTTAGAATTTCTCTCCAAGGCACTTGGCTCTGATATGCTCTGTCAATTTTCTTGATCTCAAAAAATTCGCTTTCAGATAGGGCACTGATTAGGGCTTCTTTAGCAATTGCATTATTTGTAAATGTTTCCTTTTGTCTATTAGTAGCATCATCCTTTGCAAGGTCTTTCAAAGATGGAATTACAACTTCTTGTGTAGCAATTTCAAAGATCTCAAAGCCAACACACTGTAGATGTGTTATCATTT
>MU227499.1:114507-125549 GCA_018584345.1 Thuja plicata | reverse complement strand
GATCTCAAATCTAATTGTAGCTTCTCAACAAGCTGTAGATTATCCTTTGTGAAAAATTCAACATCACATAATTTTTTGTACAAAGAATAAACATTGGTTGTAACTTTCTCTAAAGTTTCTACAAGAACAGAAAGTTCAACCTGTTTAGTGGCAATCTCTTCTAAGATCTTCTCTAGAACTTTGCTCTCAAATCTTTTCCTGGACCATTATAGAAGCTTCTCATTTTTGTATATGTCCTCATCAGTTACCTTCTGTACAATGTTGACTATCTAATCAATGATTGAAGCTTGAGGCATTTCATCCTCTAAATCAAAATCCTTTGCAAATATGTCTTTAATGTCATGCAACACCTGCTTTTGCTTTTGTTATATCTTCAACTCTTCCTGTCTATTCTTCCTCTTAAGAAATTCTTGAAGAGTCCCTATTTGTTCAAAAGATAACTCATTGGGATCCCATTGTGGAATCACAATGACTTCATCTAATGTTACATCTAGAATCTGAGACTTCTTCTTCAAGATTTTCTTCTTCTTCAATTCTGGAGAACTTATGCTCGGCAGCATAATATCTTTCCCTTTGATAGTGTCAATATCCAATGCCTCTTTTAATTCTCTCAATATTGTTTGTGGATTAGGCATACCACCAATTTTAGGACCTGTAGGAGTGGATGATGCAGAGTGTGGTAGATCAACCAACACTTGCATTGCCTCTTTTTCTTTAGGCTTATCAATAGTATCTGTTATCGATACTCCACTATCTAAAACTGTTTTCACAATTTCTAAAATAGGCAGATTCTGTGAAGTTACCTCTTGTTCATTTGTTTGTTGTTTCTCTTCACTTTGCTGATTATTGACAACTTCACTTTTCTCATCAGATGCTATGGACTTTTCTTCTTCAGTATTAGTTTCCTTAATAGGCTAATCAATGTCTTTACCACTCAACATCTCTTGTTCCTCGACATTCAAATTGCTTGGATCATCAAATATATAATCCAAAGGACTGTCTGCAGTCAGATCAATAAAGTTTGTTGCATCTAATGCATCTTTGGTTTTGTCTTGTTCTATGGCAATTTGATCTTTAATTATTTATGGTTCAGGGGTAGTCTTCACTTCAAATTCTTTTGCTTTTTGCTCAGATGTCCCTTCACCAGATTTCTTGTCTTTTGGAAAATCTAGTCCAAAGATCTCTTTCCAAATCCTTGTACTTTTCTATACTACACCTTCAATGTCATTTTTCAAAACATCATAGCCTCTGAGATTAGGAGAAAAACCTATTCTTGTAATCTTCAATGAATTTGGCTCTTTGCTTTGAGGTTAAGTCGGGTATCACCTGGGCTAGAGTTCCTTCCCTGATGTATCTTTCTGTGGACAGTGAAAATTCCCATTTTCTTGACATAAAATCATAAATTTCATCTAGCACATGATTTCCTATCTCTGTAGGAGTTAATTTGAAAGTACTCATCATGTCCAAGAGTGCTTCCTATACTTTGTGCCTATCTGCTTTATTCAACTTTTCATACTTAATGAACTTAAAAGTTGCTAACCCTGCTGAATTCCTCAAAGTGTCACATACCTCATCAATACTTTCTGGTTTCTTGAATTGAGTTGTAGGTACGTTGTTAAGTTCATCAATTTCTATCTTCTCCTCATCACTATATGTCCCCAAATTTAATCTCCTTCTTGGTCTCTTTGCTGGCTTACTCGGCTCAGCCTTAGGAGCAATCTTTGCTTCCTTTCCATAACTACTTTCTACAACTTTCCTCTTACCATACACTTTTGTTTGTACTTCTACTAGGGAAGTGATAGTAGATGCTCTTGTCCTTGAATGATTAGCTGTAGGAGGTATAACCTTGGGTTTGGATTTGCTTGGCTTGGTTACTATGATAATTGATGCTCGACACCTATAGTGCAATTTTCTCATCTCGGCATTTTGTCTTTAAAATATGTCTTGGTGCATCTTAACATATGAAAATATGGACTTTTGTACATTTCATGTTAGGAACTGATGTAAGATAAGAATTTTAAATACAATTCCTTACATACCTCTTTTACTTAGTTGGAGATGATGTGATCACCTGATCCATTGGATTGGGTGACCTCAGCTTCATTGGCTTCGCTGCTGCATGGTTCAGACTTCTTAACCCATGTCTTGTTCATCTGTGCTCTAATTTGCTCAACTATAGGAGCAGGTACTCTAGTTTTACAATCTTTCCTTGTATTTCCAATTTTCAGACAACAGTGACAAACTAGGCTTCCATTCATCCAAATTTTAGACTTTCCTCTGAAATGTGTCCTTATGCATTTTTATGGAACATGTCCATACTCACCACAGTAATGAAAACTATGCCATGTATTGTAATCCCAATTGTAAGTATTGCCTTTTCTTGGTGATTTCTTTTGTACCTTTGATGTCCATTGTTGTTTACCTTTAGATCTGCAATCTTGTGCTAAATGACCATATTTGTGACAATTATAGAAATTACCATTGAGTCTAGGTGTTTTTCTTGCCTTTGTTTTACATTCATGTGCTTGATGTCCAAACTTATTATAGTTAAAGAAATAACCATTAAAGTTAGTTTTCCGATGGGACTTACCATTCTTTCTTCGGAAAATGTTTGCTATATGACTTGGTTTCCCACAGTGGTGACAAACAGGTTTGTTGTTTCTCGGCTTTGCATGCCTTCTTTCACCTATCTTAGATGATTCTCCATCTTCAGTGGTTGTATGTTGTTCAGTGTGACCTAATCCAGCAGAATCTTTAGGTCTTCTTGATGCATCCACCAATTGTTCAAAGTAGCTCATAGCTGGACTCAGATCATTCACTTTGTTATTAAGTTCTTTCTTAGATCTCAATTCATCTTTCAATTGACTATTCTCAGATCTAAGATTTACAATCTCCAAGCCTTTCCTGTTGATCTCTTGATTCACAAGTAGTAGTTGATTTTCCATGTCCACTTGATTGACTGTCATTGTTTGCACATCATGTGTTCTTTCATCAAGTCTGGTAGCCATCATTATTTTGTCTTCTTCTGCCATAGCCTTGTCATCTTTGACTTTCTTTTTCTGTTCAACAACTTCACACATTCTTATTGATTGGGCTTCTTGTTCCTTTTTCAAGTTTTTGACTTCTTCACATAGTGCACTGTTCTTTTCCAGTTGATCTACTATTGCTACATCACTCTCAGTAGAATCTCCATTCTGAAATAGATTTATAGTGTCCTCTTCTTGATAATGAGTGTCATTCATTAGTTTGGCCAAATCTTTCCTTGCAGTCAAGGACTTCTTTAATTCTTGTCTGGCAGTCTCAAGCTGTTGTAGTGAAAATGAAATATCAATCTTTTGATTCTCAATGACTTTACCCATCTTGTAGATCTCCATCTCAAGATCTGTATTCTCAAGCTGATTATAACTTTTTAGAGAACTCTGCTCTGATACCAATTGTTGGAAATACAATAATGGGAAAGTAAGATACTGAGAGGGGGGTGAATCAAATCTTCAAATTTAAACACTTAAAACAAACTGATCCACATTCATACATAAATGAATCTAATGTAATCTCAGATAGCATCCACACCATGAAATAAATAACACATAACACAATAACTTGGTAACCCAGAAACCCAAATAGGTAAAACTTGGGTGGGGATGACACCCACAAAATTCTCCACTACTGCAATAATAAAGTGTACCTATTAAGGTTACAAATGTTGATTACAAAATGTAATCTACCTTGTTAAAGGTTTGCCCGATCAAGATCTTAAGATCATTACAATCTACCCTGTGAAAGGATTTGAAACTTACAATGAAGTAAGCACTCTATTAAGAGATTTAAGAAAGGTCTACTAGAACCACTCTATTAAGATATTTTCACCTGATACAATGAATAGAATGTCTCAAGTATTTATCCTTCATTATGCACTCTGATGCTGATGACAGATCTCCTCTTTTCAGTACCTTCTATGATCTCATAATCTGATATAGATTTTCTCTGTTGTTCACCGTGTTATTTCTCTGCTTGATCTCTGCTTCTTAACAAAATAACCCTATGTGCATTTCACTTCAAAATGCAGTCTCTAGACAATTTCTCTACTATCTCCTCTCACACAAAATAGGGTTTCAAAGCAATCTAATATACCCGTTCAGATCTAGTAGCGAGATCTAGATCAATGATCAAGATCTAATACCCATACCTTGATGGTATTACAATTAATGTTTACAATGAGTCATGCATAGGATAAAACAATTAAATGCATAACTAAATCCATAGAAGAATATTAAATGCATACATAAGTCAGCCCAAAAAGATTATACAAGTCGGCCGGATCACTTACCCTTGAAGTTTGTATCATTCTAGACATGTATACAAAAACTATTCTGCTCGGCACTTGACTTCTCTATCGCTCAACATTTAACATCTCTGTATCCTACTCAGCTCGGCAATGACTAGGCAATTTGAAAACTGTTCGGCAATGTTGCTCGGTCATGCATAGTTTTAGCTCGGCCACAGTGATAACCAACTAAAATTGCCTAAGTGAATGACTAAGTGTTGGTCACTAATCATCAACAAAACTTGTAGATTAACAGTTTTAAGGTATAACATTGGCTGCCAATTTTTTTGAAATAACTTACATTTAGTGTGTATCCATACCATAGCTCATAAGGTGTCTTTTTGGTGTCTTTCTTCAATTATACTCTGTTCAATGTATAAACAATAGTACTGACAACTTATCTCCAAAATATTTGGGTGATCCCTTTCTCTATCATCAGTGTCCTTGCACAATCAACTATGGATCTGTTCCTTCTTTCAGCAATTCCATTTTGTTGTGGTGTTCTTGGTGCAAAGACCTATCTTCTGATTCCATGCTCATTACAAAAGTTAGTGAATTCATCTGAAATAAATTCCCCTCCTCTATTTGACCTTAAGCATTTTAAGTCTATACCACTTTGTTTCTCAACCATTGCCTTATACCATTTAAACATCTTAAATGCTTCTGATTTATCTTTTAGAAACATGACTGCCATCATTCTAGAGTAATCATCAGCAAAGAGAATAAAGTATCTATCTCCATAATAAATGTTTGTCCTCATAGGTCCACATAAATAAGTATGGACTAATTATAGAATGGCATCAGATGTATGGGTTTTGATTTTGAAACTAGACTTTGTCATCTTACCTTTTTGACAATTCTTACACATGATGTTGTCGGGCTTGGTCATTGTTGGTAAGCCTATGATATTTCTCTTTTTGCTAATCTTTATCATGTTGTCAAAGTTCACATGACACAATCTTTTGTGCCACAACCATATGTCTTCATTTGTAGCAATCAAACAAGTGGTGTCAGTATCATTCAGATAGAATAAGTTACCTTTTGTCTGCTTACCAGTACCAATCAAATTTCCTAATTTATTGAAGATCTTTGCCTTCTTATTTTCAAATGCTAATCTTTGACCTAAATTATTCAACAAAGAAACACTCAATAGATTATAATTCAATCCATTTACCCAATAAGAATTTTCACATTTTATCTGGTTATTCAACATTATGGTTCCTCTACCTTCAACTGGAAAAGGTGTGTCATTACCCATTCTTACTGAACCACCTTTATAGTATTTAAAAGTCTCAAAATTTTTCTTATCATCAGTGATTTGGTGAGTGAAGCCACTATCTATGATCCAGACATCATTTTTACTAACTTTAGATATGAGTGTAGTTTCTACATACCTTTCTTCATCATCATCTGAATCATCCTTTATTGCCACAAACACCATCTCGATGTATTTATCAGATTTGGTTTCAGTATCACGATCTTTGCATTTTTCTAGGTAACTGACCTTCTTTCCTTTGTCCTTGTAGTCTTGGGTATCTCTTCTTTCTAATTTTTGTTAGCTTCTATAATCACCTCTGTCAGACTTCTTTTCAAATGACCTGTCATTACTTCTATTAGGACATCTTGGAGCAAAGTGTCCAATCTCCTTACAATTAAAATAAACAAGTGGTAATTTACCTTTGTATTTACCTTTGCCTCTTTGCATTCTTCTAGCCATAAGCACTTCAATTTAATCAAGATCATCCTTTTAAATTTCATTATCACTATCTTTTCTCATAGTGTTTTTGTGACTTGATTTACTTATTCTCATAGAAGTTTTGAATGCAAACTTTATATTTGGTAAGACACTATTATCAAAGTTATTCATCTCAAATGAAATCAATCTTCCAATCAAACTGTCTAGAGTAACATTGATATTTTCTACTGCTCTCATTTCTTGAATGGCAGATACTCTAATAGCATAAGTAGGCAGTAAGGTTCTTAGATTTTACTTACCACTATGTCTTCTTCTATTACACCTCCAACTCCTTGGATAACATTGACTACCTCTTTGATTCTTGTGTTGTACTGAGTGATGTTTTCACCTTCTTTCATTTTGAGATAATCAAACTTTCCTCTAAGGCTTTCTGCCTTGGCTTTCAAATTTTTTTTTTTCACCACTGTGTACAAGCATCAATTTGTCCCACATCTGCTTTGATATCTTCCAGGTTTTTGCATCTTCAATTTCAACATCGGAGAGTGGGGAAGCAAGCTCTATCATCATGTAATTGTGCTCATGCTTCTCTCTCAATTGTTCAACTATTGGTGCACCTGTGGGAAACACATATTCAACATCTAAGTATTGAGTAACATCATTACCAATACCTAATAAGTAGAGTATTATTCTTCTCTGCCATGAAGCAAAATTATCTTTGTTCAACTTGGGCACATCTCGTCCATTCATCTTGTGATCTTTAGCTTAGGTCTTGAAACCTTCCTTCTAAGCAGACAAGCTCTGATACCAATTGTTAGTAATAACTGGGGGGGGGGGTAAATTAGTGGCCTCAGAAATTAATCCTTAAATCAACCCTTAAAAATTATAACCATAGATTATGTCTCAAGTTATCTTCTGTCCTACAAGATGAATGCCTTGAATTACTTTTATAAATTTACTACTTGTCAGATTTCTTTCTTAATCTCTCTTCTGTATGATTACCAATAATGAGTTAACTATTTACTGAAACATAGTAAATATGTAGAGTATATCGATCAATCAAGAATTGCATATGTGAAATGTAAAATAGTAAAGTAATAATACATAAACACACAACACATGGATTTTTAATGTGGAAACCCTGTTAAGGGAAAAACCACTGGGACCGGTACCCCAAATTTTCACTCTTCTAAAGTGAGCCCTGTTAAGAGCCAACCTTGTTAAAGGTTACAAATACACTGTTAGGTGTGACCTTGTTAGAGGATTTAAAAATAGTTTGTCACCTAGTATCTAGCATCTAATGCTACCATCATTGATCAAACACTCACTTGGCCCATCAATAGGTATTGGGCATATCCAATGCTACTTTTATGATCAAATTTTTTTGATAATCCTTGGGATGTATCTCAATTGTAAAAGACTTTTAAGTCCTACTCGGTTAAGAGGCTTTATGCTTCAATGGTTAAACTGAAACACTAATGATCTATTCATACATACAACTCAATTGAAGATTTCCAAATCTATTGTAAGTCCATTACCTCTCTGATCAATATAATCACTTATACCTTTGCTCCACACTGTTCTTCTTAGTGATGCTATCTCACCATTTGTCGGTGTCTGTAGAATCTAGCTCTTTCCTCAGCTTGTTGATCATGACTGAAAGAAGAATTTCTTCTCCTTTAGATTCTCTTTAGCATCTTTCCTCTATTATCTTTTTCACCCCACACATCAATTCGTAATTAATTGGGTTTGTCTTTATATAGACATGATTTCCCCTTTTCTTGGCTTTCTTGATTCTTGGCATGTTCTACAATTCTCGCCAATAGATTTAAAGAAAATTCCTGATTTATCTCAAAGAGATCTTCTTGCCAACTAGACAAATCAGCTTTAAAACAATTACTTATCTCTAGCTTTATCTTGATGATTATAACAATGATAAGTATCTGTTAAATCTATTTATAGCTCTTGACAACTAAGCATTTTGTCATTTCTAAACTCTCTATTCTGTCAGTCAACACTTCAGGTAATCATTGGTAATAACTGATTGTTCCATAGGTGTGACTTTAGTTGTCATCGAGATCTCCATCCTTGTCTTCTCCGTAGGGCAACACTAAAATTTTTTCAGTCAGGGTACTCTATGTTTTGATCGTCGGGAGACATTGTAACTCTGCTCATCGATACTGCTGTGTATTTTCTTGTCGGGTAACATTGTGACTCTGCTCTTTTACTCTGACCATCAGTGTGCACTCCGTCACTATATGCAGTCACTTAGTGAATACTTGACTTGTATGCATTACTGATAGCATAGCCTTGATTCATCGGTTCTTTGAAGTCTTTTGCAGTATTTCAATGACCATACAAATTATATCAAGTTGACATCAATGACAATACAATACATTAACTGATTTAATGCCTTGCATGATCATCAACTTAACATCTTCAAAACATTCAATCAGTTACATGTCATCATCTCATACTATCTTCATGATCAAACTTTTTGATACTCCATTGGATGTATCTCAATATAGAAAGGATCTTTAAATCCCGTTTGGTAAAGAAACTTTTTGAATCAATGGTTAAACTGAAACAATATGATCTGTTCACATATACAACTTATACTTGTAGATTTTCAGATCTATTGTAATCTCATAAAATAATCTGATCAATATATCTCTATTATACCTTTGCTCCACTTTGATTCTTCTTGGTGATGCTATTCTCTATTGCTCGATGTCCACAGAAAACTTTAGCTCTTTCCTTAGCTTGATTGATCATCACTGAATGAAGTTGCTCTTCATCAGTTTCTCTTTAGAATCCTCTTTTTCATTCTCTCCCCACACACTTCGTAATGAATTGAGTTGTCTCTTTATAGACATGATATCACCGTTGTTAGGTTCTTGATTTTATTGATCTTGGCGTGATCCACAATCTTAGCCTATTAGAATTAAAGAAAAACTATTGTTTTATCTCACTGAGATCTTCTTGCCAACTGGAAAAATCAACTTTAAATCATTCACTTATCTCTAGCTTATCTTGTCGATGAAAACAATGATAACAACCAGTTAAGTCTATATTTAGCTCTTCCAGCTAGATATTTTTTCATTTGTGAACTCCAGTTAATTTTGGTTTAACTCTTTGATAGCTTTGGTCAACACTCCAATTCTCCTCGGGCTTCTCCATTAGTTTACACTATGTTTCTGGCCGTCGGGTATGCTTTTGATTCTGCTCTTTGGTAATGCTCATTAATGTTCTTGCTCGGGCATCTCTATGACTTTACTGTCGGTGATCTCTATATGTCGGGATCCACTGACCATCGGTGTTTGAAGTCACATTGTGAATACTTGTCTTTTATGCATTATAGAAAGCATAATCTTTATCTCTCTGATTCTCTGAAGTCTTTGACACTTTTTATATAACCGATTATATTATATCAAGTTAACATCAATGGAAATACATTCCATTAATTGATTTAATGTCTTGCATTATCCATTTGCATTTTGGTGATCAACTTAACATCTTCAAACATTCAATCAGTTACATGTCATCAATATATATAGTACTTGAAAATTTGTTTATAAAAAAGGTATAAGGATTCAAGAATAAGAAAATGAAACTTTGAAATACTAGAGTAACTAAATGCATAGCATTGAACAATGAAAATGTTAAATTTGAAGCATCAATATGTTATATTAAAGATGATGATTACATTCAAAATTCAAATACAATTGGTTGATATCCCAATATCTCTAATCATCCCCATAGTCTAGCAAAACTCCTCATCACTCAAATAACCAAACTCTTTTAAGTCAAGTTGCTCCAAACCAAAACCAAAAAATCCTATTTGTGTCATATTATTGTCAACCTGTGTTGTCTCCTCTAAGTCTACATTTTTTTGAGCTACTAAACTCATCTTGTATGTAAAAATGATTCAATTAATGAATCACAAGGCACTATGTGTAACAACAATCTTCACCACCCTCTAGAGGTAAGCATGTTCCACTTTATTGACTGGATACAACTAAGAAAAGGAAGTTCCTATCAATAGGAGATAGACTAGAAACACAAGACAACAAAAAAATGGCTAGTGTTGTTGTCAAAAAACAAGGCTTTAATGCATTATTCACCACAAAATTGAATCCACCTTTGACAGACTCCCTCTACCCATTTTGGCCTCTGCTAGATATCCCCTAAGAGTGAAAATTTTTGTCTACTGAATATGAATAATGACACTATCTTCAAGACTATACATCTTCTTAATAGTCTTCGTGAACCCTGCCTTCACTCAATATCCTCCATAGGGATAACTCTACTAGATCTTTAGATATACCACTTCATATTCAATGCTTAGGCAACCACATGCAATGAAGTGTGAGCTTCTCCCATATCCACTAAATAAATTGCTAAGTGTGTTCACGATAGAGCTAAATGTGTTATGTCATGCCCCGCAAGGGAACCGGGGAAGAGAACAGAGATTCTCTTAAATAAAAAGAAAACCTAAGTAAAAATTCATGAAATTCTTTTTTTGAACTTTTAAAGAATTATGTGAGCAAAACTTAAACTTAGATTCCTTCTAGGGTTCCCTTCTAATTTAATTCATGATTCATTTAAGTTCAATAAGTAAGCTAACAACAAGTTTTACTTCTCAAAGCAAACTACATCATATCATTATAAGATTCTTTATTAAGAAATGCCTAAGTACTTTCATTTCAATTTTCCATTTAAAACCATCTATATTCCTAAGTATTCTTTATGAACAATATAACCTTTAAATCAAATGGAACCATCAAAATCATTTGATACATTGAAAATAATACATTTTTTCTTCAATAGCCCTTTTTCACTTAATCAATAATAAGAAACATTCTACTATACTTGAAATATTACCAAATCCTTTTCCTTTTTCCAACATACATCTTATACGTAAATTTCACATCTCCCTTTTCCCTTTTTCCTAAATCTACCCATTCCAAATACATCATTTTAAATTACATCAATGATTACATTACATTCATCTCCTCTTGGGAG
>MU227499.1:100403-112149 GCA_018584345.1 Thuja plicata | reverse complement strand
GTATAATAATAGCTACTACTAAAGATAAATTACTAAATCATACCCTCAAATAAACAATGACTCACATCAATAATCAAAGTTGAGCATACCAAGAAGACAAGTACTAGCTACAAGATCCACAAATTCATCAAACTAAGAGATCACATAATACATCCACACAAGGGACTGACTCGGGAACTCCCCACCTAAGGATAGAAGGATCAGAGGCGGAGTTTTCTTCCTGTGGAACCTGGTGATATCTCCATAACAACAACAACGATCGAGGATTTTGAGGGATCACTCAGACCTGTGAAGCCAGGTGGAGATGATACCTGGTACCTGCAATCCTACATCACCAAGAAGAGATACATATATATACATATGGATATTCATACAAATCATATATATGCAAACAGATGACCAGGATCGATACATCGTGTGGACCTCAACTAAGTGAGTAACTACGACTTCATCCTGAGCCATGAAAACACATCAGACACATATCCATGAAACATAAAATATCATGATAATGGTTAGATCCATAAAACATATAAAAATAGATGGTTTTCTAATCTCATAAACATATAAATGATAACCATAAATGAGCATATCAATCATATCATCATCCACAAAATATAAATGTAAATGTATAGTTCTAACCATCATAATAAAATGTCCAAGTCAAAAGTCCAAGTACCACCATAGGAGAGGGTATTACATGTTCATGATAGAACTGCAACATAGAGTTCTCTGCAAACTATCCTTCATTAGGTGAAGCATACTATTAATGCACCCATGCACCTCTCCAAGGCTAGATTCATGTAATGTCCCTTTTTTTGAAATAGGTTTTAATAATAATTAATAGTTAAGAGAATTAGAACGTTAAAAAAATAAAAAAAATAATAAAACATAATTACTAGTTAGTAAAGTTTAATAAAAGGTCAAGGGGCATGTAGTGAAGAGTTGTGACTCACTCAACATTAGATATAAAATGGAGAAGATTTCATTTGAAAGGGGAGGTAAATGGAGAAAGGAAAATTGGGAATAAAATATTGAATAATCAGGTTGTATTTGGATAAGAATTCATAAATAAATCTGAATTAGAAATAAAGAAATCAATTAAGATTAACTATGGAGCAATAAGAAAGTGAAAGAATGACCACTCTTGAAAAGATATATTAAGAAGTTGTAGAGTGAATTTGAGGGGGAGAAAGAGTTTATATCAAACTTACATTTCTAGATCTGCAAAGAAGAAGCTAAGGAAGATCATCAAAGAAAGGTTGAAGGCATAATTGTAAGAACAATATATAGTAGAATATATGTAGATATAAAGGATGAATAAATGCAGATAGAAAAGAATATGCTGATGCAAATTAAGAAGGAAAGTCTATGCAGACTTAAAGCATAAGTATAAAGAGTAGACATAGTTTAAAGGTTTGAATCAAGAAGGAATTGATGGAGAAGAAAGAATAAGAAAGTGACTACAAAAGGAAAAGGGTTGTGACTCATTCAAAAGGTTTTAGTTATGAAAGGTTGTGACCCTTTCAAAGTGCATAAAGGATGAAGGGTTGTGATTCTCTTGAAAGGTTATAATAATGAAACGTATTAACTCTCCCATCATAAATATATAAATATGAAGAAGAGTCATTTGGTGAAGGCATGGAAGAAAGGATCATCCAAGGAAGGTAGTCATAGTAAGTTTTGTTTTGAGATATAAGAGTGTTTTGATTTGCATAAAGGGGAACATGGGAATTTAAGGAAGGATTAATGGAAGAATAAGGTAGAAGGGGAAGAAAATAAGGAAATTGTAACTTATAAAGGGGAATTAATTATGAAGGGTTTTGATTCTTTTGAAGGATGGAAATTTTGAAAGGGTGTGACCATTACAAGGGGAAGATATGGTGAAAAGATGTGTCACTTCCTCACATTGAAAGGCATAAAGAGGAGAGAGTTTCATTTGAGGAGGGCATCCAAGGGAGATAAAAGTTGGGGAATAATATTGTTCTCGAATGCCACAATAGAAATTGGTAACTCAATTCTTATGAAAGGTGGTGACCCTTTCACCAATAATGTACAAAAGAGATATTATTCCAAGTATTCAAGGATTTTATCTATCATCACTCACCAATACATCAAATCAAAACTCACTCAATCTTCACTCCTCAATCTATGAATTTGACATTTAATCAATTAGAATTCATCAAACATCAATTGGGAATCAAGAAAACATACGTGCAATCAATTCTTCGATCACTTCAATATGTCTATAGTAATTACTCAATCATTAGTAAGAAGAGAAAGAAGGAAAAGTACAGAAAACAATCATAAGAATAGATATATAACAATTCACATATATCTATGATATCTGCTATGAGTATCTGATGTGTATTCATGACATAGTGTTTACGACTGGTCACCACTAAGTGCATATAATTAATACTTGTGACTACTTATATTACTCATAATATACAACCATATAGTGGCATACTTCTGAGAATTGTTGGAATTATATTGAGATGATGTACTGAGAGGGGAGGGGTGAATCAATACCTCTAAAAATTTTCTATGGTTAGCCCATTAACCCTTAATCATCAGTTTGTAAATTATCTTGTCTAACTGTTCATCTTTCTTTATGCATATGCAATCATATCATAAATTCTTTAGTATGTAACCATAATAGAAACATTCATGAAAATAGATACCACATGACACAAGATATGATATCACAGAAAACTCCTATTAGGAAGTAAAAATTGTGGTGGGGATTGTTACCCATAAGACTTCACTATCTGCATATAAGAAGGGGCCAGTTAAGGCTTACAATTGGTCACTTCTGATGAACTACACTATTAGGAGTATTACAGTGGAGACCTATTAAGATCTACTTCGTTTGAAGCTTTAGCAACACTGTTAAGTGTGCACTCTGTTAAGAGATTTGGAAAGAACAGTTAAGTCCACCTTCTACAAAATGATTTTAGATGTGATGCACTTGTTAGAATGCAACTACATAAGTCTTTGATTTGATGATAAATGCAATCTTTAATTGCTGATAACATATCCTATGAAGCTTCATACATGTTAGTAATCATCCTCCCATGATTGAATAATACCTTTATCTACTTATCGGTAGCCTCTGTGTGTTCTTGATAACTGATGTATTTTGTTTCTGAACTTTGCATGAATTCTTCCTTTTGCTCCTTAGATGCTCTTAGTGGCTATCAACAATAGTGAATTCATATACTCACAATTGAGTTTGAACATCTATTTATACTTAATTAGACTTAGTTCTTGATTCATGCATCACAAGTTAACTCTAGATCCAAGGTTTACAACTTGACCTTGATCTTTAGTTAGATATGTTTTAGATTCGTTAGGATGCATTAAAACATTTACATAAATCTTGCTTGACCCTCAAGTTATGATTTAAAACAAATAAAAACTCTATAAATAGAATAACATTGCTTTATCTGTCGTGTAAAAATTAGATCCACAATTTGTGGGTTCTTTAACTGACTTTCAGTTTTCTTGGTCGTCGGTGTTTCTTTCTTGAACTTGTCATTGGGTATGCCTTTTCTGTTCTTGTCAGGTTAGTTCTAAAAACTATGTCGCTGGTGATGCTTGTGGTCACCGGTGATGCTTGTCGATTCTATACTTAGCATTTTTCTTGTGACCTTTGTATTCTGTCAGGTATGCTTGTTGTTTGTTGGTAATGCTTGTAATCTATCAGTGATGCTTGTAGTCTGGCGGTAATGCTTTAGTCTGTTGGTGATCTCTGTCAATGTTTTTCATTAAGTGTACTAATGGCAAAATAATATCATCAAAAGTGCATTATTGTTTACATTTATATGTATTACTAATTCATTATCTATGATCAGGTCTAATACATGGAATATGTTACTGGAATGTGTATTTAGCTACTGTAACAAGCCATGGTACTGGAAATGAGGTAGTCTGAAGAGGGAAAATGGTGATGAGGTTTCCTTCGAAGCACACCACCTCATGTTGGATGAAGGAGTCTCATGGGGTACTGCCTTTGGGCTTAGGAGGAGGGGATTTGTAGGCACCTTGTTGTATATTCCTCATGATCTTTACCATGGTGAATAAATGTATTACAATGAAAAATCATTGGAGATGAGGTAGAAGTGACAAGGATGAGGGAAATGGTAATAGGACACCACACTTGACATACCACCTCATTTTTATTTCAAGGGCCATATGAGGCCAAGAGAGATGGTATATCCATTCTTGGGCCTAGGGTTGGGGGTCTCTCAAGCACTTCATCAAATCACCCTACCTTATTACTGCCATGATTGAGACAACTTAAATATTATTTACGTAATCTATTAATCTGATATCTAATTATTTATAATGCAAGAATATCCAATTATAAATTATGATTATAGTATTTCCTAACTTGCTTGGAGGATCTCAATGAAGATAAAAAAGATATCCCTAAACCCTACTTGACCTTATTGTAATCTAGGTCAAACTTCAATACTAATAACTAGGGGACATTATAATTCATTAGCATCCCCATACTTCATGACTATGAAGATGAGAGCAATGAACAAGGCTTTTATTTGACAACAACCCAAAAAATGTCCCTTGATTAAATTTTTTTGTCAATAACACACTTCATTGAGTAGATGCAGTCATTATGGTTGTTGTCACTGGATTGCAAGTGATTTTTGAGTACAAAGGTGAGAAAAATAAGGTTTAAACAACATCTTTGACTTATGGGTTGCAAGCAGACTGAAGTATATGAATAACATATATAAAGGAAATCAAAGTGGCTCAAAAATTACAGTCAGAGTTGATAAGAAGGTAAAGAAAAAGATGGATCTTCTTTCTTCAAGGACTCAATGGAACTTCTAACCTATCTAAAATTGAAAGAATAGAAACTTGGAAATCCATAAAAAAAAAATGATCAGAGAAAATTTGTTTGCATATGGTCTCCTAACAGCCCATGGCCCTGCATTTTAATTCAACACTCACATGAGATTAAGATTAAGCGAAAAGATGCTTTGTAGCCTTTGGGTTAAAATTACTAATTCTTCATCCCAGACACGTTGAAGAAGCATTCCATCGAGAGTGATACTCATGAGAAGAGTTCCATTCCATACTAAATTTAATGTAAAGTTATTCTTTTTTACCATCACAATGGAAACACCAATTCGGTGATTGAGAACATCCAATTGGAAAATGACAAATAGATTGTTTTCCCATTTATCTTACATCAACAAGGTGTACATACTCTAATCCTATGTGTTCTTATCAATAACAACATTTCTTAGGTCTACATAATTTGTATGCCATAATTCTCTAGTGCCACTTCTTTCTATATTATTTCCATCCATTCTATCCCATCCCTTGATCCTCAAAATCAATTGAATCATTCACTCATCTTTTGGCTATGAATATGACCTCTTTATATTTCTTCAAACCTTAAAACACCCACTTGATATCCATAAGAAACCCATTTTTTTACCTTCTAATATTGGTCATCATATCACACATTTGCTAGAAGACTATATGTTGTTACACCTTGCAAATATCCTGATAACACTAATGAATTTATCCTTTGATATTTTCTTCTTGCTAGTTTCTTCTAATTACATACCATATTCTTCATTAAATCAAACTTGTGATTCATCCTAGTTTCAACATTCACAATAGTACCAATATATTTTCTTTTTTAGCTAGTAAATTGTTGCACATAGGATATTTTATCCTTCACACTATTTAGATTTGGTTATCTTACTATGCCTCAATCATTCCTTAGAAAAATCTATTGTTTCTTATTGGAAAATTATTTTTTCACTTCATTTGATGTTAGTTGTGTCATAATACACCTATTAGCACATCAAGCACTGTAGCTTCATTTTCAAATTGCCTTAAAATTTGAAATTCTGTTTGCAAAAGTATTGACGAGATCTCTTCTTTCTTCAACATGTTACATAACTTCTATCTACCTTTATAAGTGACCAATTTTAGAAAAATATGTTTTTCATTATCTCTAACAACTTTTTCATATTATTTTCCATTTTCTTCTTGATGAATCTCTCTAAGGTAGAATATATAATTATGTATCTAACCATGTCAATGCTTTAGTCAAAATCTTTTAAAAAAGACACCTTATGTTACTTACAAGAAATTTACCTCCGTTTTAGAAAATAGCTTCAAGTTTGGTGCTTCTATTTTCTCACCTTTCTCACAAGTCAAAACTACAAAAGTTGATGTTACTCTTAAATCTGGCATATTGGTGGTCAATTTGATATATCTCCCTTTTAAAAAAACTTCATCTAATGCCAATTAGTGTTGATTGCTTCATATTTCTAGTGCTTTGTTAACAATCTTATTCCAATACCATGGTACTAGAGACACTTTATGCTTTCTCTCAAATGCATTTATTCCAATCTGATGTAACCTCTACCCAATACACTTGTGGGAGGATGTTCACATGTGCAAATCTTGTACTTAACATTATAATACTAAAATACACCTTCACACTCTTTTTTTTGAGCCACCCCTCTTATGGATCACCCATGGTGTCATATGCTTATAAGATTTCTTTATGAGCCTTTTATAGATCAATTATTCAAACTCTAAGACTATTTGATGTAATCATACATAAATGATTATTCAAAGATTATCCAACCACTCAAATAAATAGACACCCAGAAAAAACAAGTGCACAACAAATGCATAAAAAAATGATATCTTTATTTCTATCCATACAATATACGGCAAGCTGCTAAACATTGCTAAGTTCTGTTAACTATAAAACTAAACATAGGCAGGAAAAATAATACTCCAGTCTAATATATTTGTAAAGAGTTCATACACTCAAAATTTGAGCTAATTTTGTATTTTTTGCAAATTAAATACACAATAAAATGGAATGGAGCAACATGTTAGGATATTTGAATAAAATGAACCACTGCTTCCATTTGTCAAAATGGAAAGACACCAATTCAAACTATTTCTGATAGCAAGGTCGACTCATCTGCATACAAATAGAGAACCACAAATTTTATTCAAATTTAATAATTTAGGGTCGCGACATTCAATCGAAACATCAATAGATCACCTTGTTCCAAAATTCCCAATCTATAAACTACATCATGAGCATGCCCATGTTTTCTGTCTTCTACAAAAATGATTCGCAAAAAGCAAGAGAGGCTCTAAAAATACATTAAGAGGCAATGTGGCGAAAATCTTCCATGACAATGTTGTGGAAGATGAGACTGCCTGCTTTATTTTAATGACATGTGTGTATATACACACATGTGTATATACACATGTGTGTATATACACACATATATACATAGTTATGTATATATATTCAAAGAAATTAAGAAATAAACAATTAAAAATCCTTATGCATCTTCTCAGTCATCTTCCGGGTGAACCAAACGAGTCCAAACCATATTCAACTCTGCTCTTCTACTAGTGATAAATCCTTAGATGAGGATTTACCTCAACGCCAAATTGATAAAATTCTAAAATCTAGAATTGAGGAATATCAACCTACTTTAGGAAAAGAGCAGGAAGTGGGTGAAACATCTGTGAATGCAAAAGAAAACACAATATTCTTGGCCCACAAGTATTTTTTTCTAATGATGAATTTATTAGTTCCTCTGAGTTCACATCTTTATTATATAGACATATAGACACAAAGGAAACATGCTAAGAGAATCAATTGTACATATCACACCAACAACTGAAAATTGGCTATTGAAAACTCTGAAAGTAGATGTAGAGAATGAGATGAGAAGTATGAATCCAAAAAAGGGAAGAAAACTATTAGAGGAGGCTGGTGTGATGATCTTTCCAAGTTGGAATCTAAACTCTACTTTAGTCTTTGATAGTTTTTTGCATGATAGTGGGACAAAAAACAAGTTCAATCTAGAGGGACTAATTGAGATATATATTGGATTAGGATAGAATCCTAATGGGAAATCTCTTTTGATTTGGGCCTTATATCCTCCCCACAAGAAACTTCAAATCATTGATATAGAGAAGGCATTCAACCACATGATGACCTTAAAAGTGGGATAAATTGATTCAATGGTTACTGGAGATATTGGTATCAATATTGCCAAACTGAACAAAGACCAAATCCAAATTTTGATAAGGAATGTGACATGTACAAGGTAAAGATTGAAAGGTTTCTTAAAGAAAATGATTCCATAAAATATGCAATTAACGAAGTGTTAGGGATTTTTCATGCAAGAACCTAAAAGACAGTGTGAATGCTTGCTCTTGTATATTTTAAAATTACTCTATGCAAGAAAAAGCCTAATTTATGAGGATTGGATAATATCCTCATTTTTTGAGCTCCACAAACTCAAGTAGGTATTACCTTTGAATGATTACTGACAGGCAGTATCTATCATAGTGGACTAGGTCTTTTACTAGATCGCTAATTGCCTTTTACTGTATCAATAAATAGAAAACTATGCAAATGATTGTGACTAGTCTGATATAGAGCTTAATAAGCCAAACCATTATCTTAAAAATAGCAAACAGTAAAATGATAAGGATTCTCATCCTTCTTCCTTTTGTATTTTTCTGAACTTAGGAGGGTTAACCCATTGATTCTCTCTTGAAGGAATCAGCAAACTGAATTCTATCCTGTAATACAACTACTTGCAAATATATGCTTTTTTTATGAATAAAGTGTAACTGATTGATTGATCTTAAATTTTGGATGATGAACAACTACTTGCCAAACTATAAACCAGTGCCTAATCTTATGGGTAATGAGTCAATCTCAAATGCAAATCCATAATTAGGTGATTAATGAAAATACATACAATCTAGATAGAATACCTTACAGACTATCCATTCACTCCTACAACTTTGTTATTAGATCTTAATACCAATATTCAGCTCTTTGGGATCACATGAAAGAATTACTCCTTTCTTGAAGGACCTCACAAATGACTGCACAATCACCTTGTAATTGATATAATTATATTCCATCATCCTTAAAAAGTTACAACATGCTCTATATACAGTCTAAAACTATCTTGGAATCCTTGAAAATTAAGGATACAACAAGCTTTAGATGGTTTAAGACATAACCCTAAAAACTTAGGAGAAGACAAAAGATAAGAAGAGACCAAGCAGTGGATCGACAAAAGAGGAATACATCCAAATCAACTCTTTGAAATATTTTGTTTGCTGGCACCTTTGTCTGAATATGTTCTGGATAGCCTCCAATAGTTGTAGCAAGATTAAGTGACTTCCATTACATGCTAACATAAACTTATCTTTCAGATGAATAACCTCCTTGTGCTCAAAGATCAGGTGCCAGGTGTCCTATTCTTAATCAATGATGTCAAGGTCAACAATGACAACCTTCTTCTTCTTTGGCTTTTTAAGAACATCCCATGCTATGACATCATCCTCTGCAGGCCAATAAAAGCTCTGAATGCTTTCAAGTTGTGTCTTCTGCCTCTCCCATCTAGCATCTGTAATGCTCTTGACATCTATTACAAATTTATTGAAATCTATTTTGGCCTTAAATGCCTTATCTAAAATCTTATTATATCTCTCCATATCTAATTCCCCATTTTCAGAAACATATACCTCTTTATTTGGTAGTAAAGTTTCAAACTCACTGCTCCATACTCCTAATGGTCTGATCTTATTGTCCTCTGTCCTGATTAAAGGCACAAATTTATTGTAGTCAGGTCCAAAAATTTTCAACCTGACCTGTATTTGATTTTCCTTTCCTTTGAAAAAGGACATGGTTACCCCAATCTATTCTATCTCATCTCCAACCTGGGTTACAATCTCTGGCAAATCTGATCTTAGTGTTTGTAGTGATGCTAACCTCTCAAATAACTCAGTCCTAACTGACCATGTTGTAAAGTAGCGGTTCAAAAATTGACACAACATTGTTCACTTCAACTTGTAGGCCAGGCAATTGGCCATAGGCACCATATACTACATCAACTTTATCTTTTAAAATATCTACCCTATGTTGTAGAATTTGCATTAGGGCTCCCAAAACAACTTGGTTATGCTCTTTAATTACCTGATCTATTTCTAATGTAGCATACCCTATATCTTCAGTCTGGATCTCAACATCTGTAACCTGCTTAGGTGAATTAGGAACAACTTCAGGCATTTCTTGCAATTTTTTGGTTAGATATGCAATTATCTTTTCCATTGCACTGATCTTTATCAGACCTGATTATCTATCCTTGGCAATAATACTTGTTTCATCAAATAACTTCTGATATATATTAGACATCTGTACTTCTTTTACCTCATTAAGGTGAGAAAAATGGGTCAAGGCCTGATAAATCTCTAGGTCTCCTATGTTATGCACAGACTATATTATCTTTTCTCCCTCCATATTCTCTTGGACATTGATTAGTGATGGCTTTTGATTCTTAGGAGCCAGATTCCAGATTGCTAGGGTTTGAGATTTAGAATCATAACCATACCCTTTGATAATTTCTCCTACTTGTGTCTCAATTGAGATCTGAACATCTATTTGCCTTCTGATCTGATCTATTATGAAGGCTGAAGACAAATCCCATCCTTCCACTAAAAGCATGCCACTTGATTTTACTAGTTGTCTGGCCTCATGAGGAGTAAAGTTCTCAAAATCTGGGTCATATGCTTGGAGGGCCTATAATGCTTCACTTGTAATGGCCTCTCCTCCTTGTGATTTCAATTGTGCTCCAACTTGCTCCTGTTTAGCACATATAAGGAAGTCCTTGAACCCTTTAGTCTTGATGAACTCATCATCTTTCAGGAACTCCACTTGTTGTAATTCCCTTTCATCTTGACACAATATGAGGGGCATCTCAACATTATCATGAGTATCCTCCCTCTTTTTATTTCCCTCTCTTATCATTTTTCTCAGCTGGTGATCATAAGTACTAGTCCCTATAAATAGGGCACCAATTTATCCTTTTTCTTCTTCTATGTTTTTGCAACAGAAGGCTTCCCTACTTCCACTCTTTGCTTCTTTTGTGGAGGTTCTTCATCCTCTTCAGCCTGATGTCTTTCTATTAAGTCAATTATATTTTCCTCATTATGAGGTGGCTGATCCTGGGGTGGTGGGCTATGTATGGAGTAACTACTGCTGTACTCTAATGATGATTGCTTGTTTGGACCTCTGTCCTTGTCTTCAATTTGCTCTTCAATTTGACTACTAAGTATGCCATGTGACTCAATCATCTTCTCCAATCTCTGCAACAAGGGCATGTGTGTGTAAATGGGTACCTGTTGAAAATGACACAAACACTCAATACGTCATTGCATTAGCTTGAAAGGTTAGATAAAACATTCATAACCACTAATATCGACCTATTGCCTTCTAACTAGGAGGAGTGTAATTAGTAACATATCAGCCCTCAGAATATGCTACAAATCAGTGATGAATACAACCTAGCATGAAGGATTTTTATTTAAAAATAAACTAAAAGACATGAAAAACAAGTATTCTAGCTTTAAAACATGAAATGAAAACAATAACCTAGCATGCTAAAATGGATGAAATGTGAGTCTAGAGTGAATCTAACAGCATAACAATGTAATTTTGATCTAAGGTGAAGGCTTATTTTCTCTCAAAATAGGCTTCTATTTATAGAAGAATGGGAGAGAGAGAGGGGAGACAAGGTTCATTTATGAATTTGGAGACTCATAAATGAATATGTAAGAGCCTTTAATGCCCAAGGCATTAATAAAGCATGGGAGAGACATAGGCTTAAGGTCTTCATATTAATGAAGGCATTAATGA
>MU227499.1:57365-95119 GCA_018584345.1 Thuja plicata | reverse complement strand
TTCATCAATCAGAAAAGTGTAATACAAGTAATATGATGTTCCATGTCTGTGCCTTGATAGGATAATCCATTCATGTTTGTGATCCAATATGGCTTTGTAGGAATGTTATGTGAGTGTTTAAATGTCACGTCCCATGTCGTTAAAAGACACCTTTGTTTTGAGTAAGTGACATTGTTTTGTATGTATTGAGAAACATTGTGTTCCTGAGACAAACCATCCTAGAGCAACCTAGCTACCGTAACTGACTATGCCAATGAAGATGCCCCCAGTGCAGAATGACTTATTCCTAAGACATAAAGATAGACAAATCCCAAGCGAGGATAAGATAGTCATGTAGGAAAGTGAAGTCAGCGTATGAGCACAGGCAAAATCGTGAAGGCCTAGTATCAGTAGTGCATTGATAGATGGAGCGCAAAACACAAGTGATGCCTGATTGCCTGGTTTTCACCACTTGGAAAGATCTTTTTATTTCTTTTTGCTACCAAGATGCCTGTTTTACCAGGTGCTCATCAAGGCACTTTTTCTATTTTTAAATTTTTTTTTCTATTTTTTCTTTTTGTGAATGTTTTTGTAGTATCAAGGTGCCTGTTTACCAGGTTTTCACCAAGGATACCCATTTTGAAGGATCTTTTTCACTATTTTTGGATTTCTTCAGGATCAATTTTCTGATTGTTTTTGGTGTTTTGCAAGAACTTTTTTGTTGTATAGGCTCTGCTAGCTTAACATTAAGCGTAGAACCGCTTCAAATGTAAAGTATTGATAGGTTCTGGAAGAAGATCTCCCTCAGGTGTAGCTAATTGATAAGCTCCTATCCCAAAGGTAGCAGTGATAACATAAGGGCCTAGCCAGTTAGGTTCAAATTTTCCTTTCTACTCTCTATTAGGCTGGTTCTTAGGATTCTCTTTCAGGACAAGGTCCCCCACCTCAAACTTGCGTGGTTTAACCTTCTTGTTGTAACCTTTGGACATCCTTGCTTGGTATACTTTGAGGTGATCGAATGCTTGTTGTCTGCGCTCATCCAGTAGGTCCAGAGAATTTATCCGATCAATGCGGTACTGTTCATCAGTAGCTAGTCCTTGTAGAGAGTTTTGTAAAGATGGGATTTCAACCTCAATAGGTAGTACTGCCTCAGCGCCATAGACTAGATCAAATGGTGTGGCTCCAGTTGGTGTTCTGATGCTTGTTCTGTAGGCCCATAGTACCATATTTAGTTGTAAATGCCAGTCTCTACCAGATTTTCTCACAGCTCTGTGTAGGATTTTGAGAATGTTTTTGTTTGATGCCAAGGCTTGTCCATTACCTTGAGGATAATAGACTGAAGAGCAATTTTGAGTAATGTGAAACTGTTCACAAAGGTCATCAATGTCTTGGTTTTTAAATTGGCCCCCATTGTCTGTCACAATTGAAGAGGGTATCCCATACCTACAAATAATGTAGTTTAGAATGAACATAGCCACCTGTTTGCCAGTGGCTTTGATTAGTAGCACGGCTTCGACCCACTTTGTGAAATACTCAGTGGCCATGATGATGAACTTGTGTCCATTTGAAGAGTTGGAATGTATCTGTCCAACCAAGTCAAAGGCCCATTGCTGAAATGGCCAATGTGTTATGAAGGGAATAAGTTCTCTAGTAGGAGCATGAATAAGATTCCCATGTGTCTGACACTTAAGACATGTTTTTGAGAATTGAATGGCATCCTTCTCCATGGTAGGCCAATAATAGCCTATTCTGAGTAGTTTTTGAGCTAATGAAAAACCATTTGAGTGTGACCCACAGATACCTTCATGGACGTCTTTTAAAGCAAGATCAGACTCTTCTAGTTCTAAACATCGAAGAAGCGTACCATCGAGACTACGTCGATATAGGTTGTTAGTTATGAGGAAGTAACCCGATGCTATCCTAATCAGGGATCATTTCTCATTTCTAGAGAGATTGGTAGGAATAGTTTGGTTTGAAAGATAGGCAATAATACTGGCATATTGGGATTGAATAGGAGTATTTAAGGCACAGATGACCAGATATTATGGGTTGGCAAAGGCGGGATAGGATATTTCTTCCACCAAGAAGTCATAGCGGAATTGATGTTCCTCCAGTTGTAACATGGATGCCAAGGTAGCCATAACATCTGTAGCTTTATTCTCTGATCTTGGTATCTGCTGAAAGGTGAAGAAGACAAAGTATTTCCCCAAATCATCAACTAGTTGTTTGTAGGGCACCAATTTCTCATCTTTTGTTTGGTATTCCCCATTTATTTGATTGATAACTAGTTGGGAGTCACCATATATGTGTAGCTCAATGATCTTCCATTCTATGGCGAGCTTGAGGCCATTGACCAACGCTTCATATTCAGAGATATTGTTGGTGCATGGAAACATTAATTTATAAGATTTGGGAATCTTATATCCTTGAAGAGTAATGAAGAGAACCCCGGCTCTAGATCCTTGTTGAGTGAATGAACCGTCAAATTACATCTTCCAGGATTGTTCGGTGAGATGCATGATCGTTTCATCAGGGAATTCAACTAGTAATGGTGTATTATCTTGAAGTGGTGAATCAGATAGTTGATCGGCAAGCACCTGTCCTTTGATAGCCCTCCTTTCAACATACTCAATGTCAAACTCACGGAGAATGAGGACCCACTTTTCTAGATGGCCTGTTAATGCTGTTCTACTTAAAAGATACTTCAGAGGGTCGATCTTAGCAATGAGCTTGACTGTGTGAGAGAGCATGTAGTGTCTTAATTTCTGTGATGCAAAGACAACCGCTAAACATTCTTTCTCAATAATGCTATAATTGAGCTCATAGGCGACTAGAGTTCTACTAATGCAGTAGATAGCTCACTCTTTCTTTGTTTCATCCTCTTGTGCTAGTAATACTCCTAGTGATGTAGCTGTAGCTGAAATATACAGGAGCAAAGGTTTCCCATGAATAGGTGCCATAAGAATTGGTGGCGAAGCTAGGTAAGCCTTTAATTCTCTAAAGTTGGTTTCATAGTGTTCATCTCAGTTGAATGTAACCCCTTTAAGTAGTAGCTTAGTAAAGGGTTGTGCCTTATCTGCAAGTTGGGACATGAATCTCCTGATAGACTAGAGTTGTCCTTGCAGTGTCCTCATTTGACTGATATTACGAGGAGTCATTTCTAGAATAGCTTTTACTTTTTCTGGATCCACCTCAATTCCCTTTGCTGATACTATGAATCCTAGGAGCTTTCTTGATTGAACTCCAAAGGCACATTTCTTTGGATTGAGCCTGAGTTGAAATTTCTCCATTCAATCCAATATCTTTCCTAAATCTGCAATATGAGTACCTCTTTCTTTGGATTTTTCCAGTGTGTCATCGACATAGTCTTCCATGTTTTTGTGCATCATGTCATGGAATATGGTTGTCATAGCTCTTTGATATGTTGCTCTGGCATTCTTTAGCCCAAATGGCATGACGTTCTAGCAAAATGTGCCCCATGCACATGTGAATGCAGTTTTCTCTTGCTCCTCAGGGGCGATCTTGATTTGATTATAACCCGAGAATCCATCCATTAAGGAATACATCTGGTAGCCAGCTGTGAGGTCTATAATCATGTCAATATTTGGTAAAGGGAAGTCATCCTTCGGACATGCTTTGTTGAGGTCCCTGAAGTCTGTACAGATCCTAATAGATTTATCAGTTTTAGAAACAGGGACCACATTGGAGATCCAAGCTGCATAGGCAATGACTCAAATGAATCCAACCTTTAACAACTTTTCTAATTCTTCTTTCACCAGTAATGCAACATGAGGATGCATTTTTCTAATTTTTTGTTTCACGGGCTTGATCCCAGGAGCTATAGATAAGTGATGCATAATGAGATTGGGATCTAGCCCTGGCATATCAGTGTAGGACCATGCAAATTTGATCTTTTTGTCCTTCAGAAATTATATGAATTGTAGCTTCTCTTCTTCTGATAGGGATTGTGCTAGATGAACTATCTAAGGATCTTCGATAGTGCCCAAGTTCACTAGTTGTGTTGGTTCAATTAATACCAAAGATCTTTCCTAAAAGTGTTCAGGGAGGATATCAAGAGTCTCATCCTTTGGAACCTCTGAGAGGTTTTCACCATCGGATATGTCTTTTTTCTTTATTAGTTTTGGATCTGATACTGCCACAGAGTGGTTTTCACCATCAGTCCACTTTTTCTTTTTATTTTTCAATTTGTGACTAAGAAACTTGATATCTTCCTGTGACATGTTCTCGCTCCTTGCATTGGTGGAAGAAGGGTGAGGTTCACAAGAATTAAGGTAACAAGCCAGGGAGTGGTCATTGGAAAACGTGAGCATAGGTGTAGGATCTATTTCAGTCTAATCAATGAGGTCTGGAAGTACCAATTTTAGGGAGTTAGGTTCTGAGAAGGACAACATTGTGTTAGCATCACAACTATTAACCGACATGACACGGTCTGTTAAGTTAGTATCTTCGATGTCTAGGTCAATAAGAGAGAGATCATTGTTAAAAAGGTCATTGTCAAGCATATATGGATCAAACTCTAGTGACTCATCAATAGATAACTCATCATCATCTCTTTGTAAAAGGAGGCTTCTTTCTTGTAGCCTATGAAATTATCATAGAGTTATGTATTCACCAGTGTCTTTGTCTATGATGGGAGGAAGGAACTCTTCTTCTGCTTCAGGAGGATCGGTGTCATTGATAGGGAGGTTAGGTCATCTACTAGGAGCTACGGAAGCTGCAAATATATGAATTGTGTCTATCCCAATTTATTCAGAAGCAATAGATAATTGATCATACTTATAATCATGAGAGTCTGTGACATCATCGTTAGATCTATTCAAATATTCAGCAATGTTTATTTGATGAACACGGTTAGTTGTTTGTAGATCAAAGTGAGGTAGATCTAGGACATGTGTAATAGTGACCAATTGCCTCCAGTTAGGATGTAAATTTTGTGGCCGGGGTTCCGCTTGAGTGATAGTAGCTACGGTGTCTCCAACTTCTTGAATGGGCGGTTGTCCTAGTAGAGGAGTATGAAGATCTTGTGGTACCTCAAAACTAGGTACGTAATGTTCTCCTTGATATTCTAGATTCTCTATACCGACATGTAGAAATATCTCATAAAGCCATGGGTCTGAGACTATTTCATCTATTTTATCACTCTTTGCTTCAGAAGATGGGCTCTGCTTTGGAGTAGGTTTTTTGAATTGAGTATTGAAGCCTACTCCTGTTTTATCTTTGTTAAGGTGGAACTCCATGGGTATAGGTTCAATGATCCCTTGTCCTGTGTCATTTAGAGGTCCTTTTCCTTTGTATCACATTTGTTTGAGGAAATCATACCCTTTTCCATAATGCTCCGGGGATATCTTTACATTTTTGACCTCAGAGTTCACTGGTTCTTCTTAGTAAAGCCAATTTAAGACTGCCTGCTCTTCTATGTTATTTGAAGAAGACGTAGATGCCTTTACCATACCTTAGCTTTGTGTACTTCTGGTTCCTATACTGCAGGAGGTGTGAATATTGATGATGGTTTTCTGTATGATCTTGGTGATACTGGAAGCTCTATCAGGGAGGGATTTAGGTCCAATTTGTATTCGCCCATACCTGTTTCTTGAAGTTTCAATGTGTTACTAAAGCCTTTCATGACCATGTCCTTGGTAGTTTTAGGAGTAATTGCATCCATAGCCTCCTTGTTGTGTGGGACCATGCTTTCTTCTTTAATATTGTTGCAAGCGTAGTTGACATCCACAGGAATTGTCACCTCTATTCCATTATGTGGGAATTTGATGCATTGATGATAGGTGGATGGTACAACCTGCATCTCATGGATCCATGGTATCCCTAGTAACATGTTGTATACTAGGGGTAGATCCAAAACTTGACATATAACATCTCTTTCAATCGGCCCAACTCTAACGGGTAGACAAATAATACCTCGGGAGGATCTTTCTTCCTCATCATATGCTTTGATGATTATTTTATTGCTAGAGTGAATTGTTTTCTCTGAGAGGCCTAGCCTCCTGACAAGATCCAATGTACAGATATTTAATCCAGCACCTCCATCTATCAATACGTGTCTAACACAGGATTTATGGATAAGAACTTCGATATGGAGAGGTTGATTGTGGGGATGGGTCAATGATTTGTCATCCTCCTTAGAGAAAGAGAGGTAATTTGGTGCTGATATGTGATTGACCATTGCTTGGAATTTGTTTACATATATATCTTTTGAAACATTAGCAGCGTGTAGAGCTTGTTCTAGGATTTCTCTGTGCACAGTGGATATTTTGAGTAATTCAAAGATAGAAATCTTGGTAGCAGTTCTTTGCAATTGATCCACCAAGTCATATTTCACTCCGGGAATAGTGACCACATGTTTTACTCCTGGTTTAGGTATAGTGATAATAGGAACCTTGGGTGTAGATGTCTATTTTGGAGGTCCCCTGATTGTAACCTGAGCTTGGCTTCGAGTTACAACATTTGTGGAGGACGAGGATCCTTTGATGGTGACCATGTTGACAGATTCATTTTTAATGTTGAGCATATTGATCACATTGTCACTTTTGGAGTAGGTGTAGTTTACCTCATTACCTTTCCATTTGGATGTTTCTCCTTGATTGTAATTGGGGAATGGTTTATTAAATGCTGTGTGTTCTTCATTCGTAGTGTGTCCATCCACCTTGATTTTACCCCCTTCAATGAGGTCCTGGATAATGTGTTTGAGCTTGAGACAATTATTTGTCTTGTGTCCCTTATTTTTGTAGAAGACACAGTAGGAGTTATCATCCCACTGTCTAGGTTTAACCATTGGTGCCCAAGGTTTAGAATCAGGAATTGTAAGGACTTTGTTATCCACCAATGTTTTTAAAACTGTCTCAAGAGGTTCTCCCAAAGGTGTGAATGTTATTTGGGGTTTTGAATTCCATGTTCGTCCCTTGCCATTATCATTGTTGGTTTTGGAAATGGAAGGTGTTATTTTAGCCTCCTTGCTTGCTTGCATACCATTGGTAAGATTGAATGCTTCATTTTTAGAATTAATGTTGGAAGCATCAACCACTCCGTCATTGACAACATTTTTATTGTTTTTCCACCATTTAGGATTGGAATTGAAGCTACTGCCTTTGTTTTCATTTTGAAGGGTAATCTCCCCTTTTTTGACCATGACCTCCTCGATATGGAGAGCATTCTTAATCATCTTGTCGAAGCTAGGAGAATCTTGCATTTGTAGAGCATAGCTCAATTCAGGTATGAGATTGTTAACAAAGATCTCCATCTT
This sequence comes from Thuja plicata, assembly GCA_018584345.1. Lineage (NCBI taxonomy): Eukaryota > Viridiplantae > Streptophyta > Pinopsida > Cupressales > Cupressaceae > Thuja > Thuja plicata. The sequence continues at coordinate 87,864 of MU227499.1, read as the reverse complement.
TTCTGTTTCAGGGATGACTCTTGAATATCGTGCAAAGATCTTCCTCCATCTTTGTCGGAAGTGTGTAAAGGATTCTCCCATTTTCTGCTTGGTATTACATAAATCCATCATGGTGACATCGTGTTGAATGTTGTAAGAATAGTGTTGAATGAATCGTTGTATTAACTCCTCAAATGTCTTGACTTTGGGATTTAATTTTGAAAACCACTTCATGGTGTTTCCTCCTAGACTTCCTAGAAATAGTCTCATGAGGTAAGTGGGTTCATGCATATATTCAATGCTAAGAGTGCAAAATTCTCTTACATGATCATGTGGATTGGTTTTCCCTATGTATTTGTCATATTTTGGTCTTGTCACATTAGGAGAAAACAAAACCATAGTGATACTCTTTTCGAAGGGGAAGGGACAAATGGCGTCCAAAGAGTATTTTGTTTTCGGTTTGTCCTTTTCTTGCTTGAGGTTTGTGAGCTCAATTTGCATTTGATTGAGCTGATTAGTAGGGATTGATATGGGGTTTGGTACCTCCTTTTCCTTGAGATCATTTACATCAAAATTCTAGGGTACTTTAACACCTGTGGATGCTAAGTGGAGGAAATATTTTTCCTTATCATCTTCGATTATTCGTTCCAATAGTTTGTGGACTCTTTTGCTTTGTTTTAGCTTCTCATATTCATCTTCAAGGATTTCTTCATCACTATCAGACCCAAACGGATTATGTTCAAAATTGGGTCTTTCTTCCTCTTCTGTGCCTATGGATTGTGCTTGTTTGCCATCGCTATAGCCCTCAAAGGCTTTACTCCAATCGTTAGTGTTGCTACCCATTTGAGGTGAATCAAGATTGAACAGGAAATTGCGAGAAGTCTCTCCTTGAAAGTTTGATGTTTTAGGAGGTACTTTGGATTCTTCAGCTGTGTACTTATTGCATCTTGTGTTAACCATGAAGTTTGTTTCTCAACTTCGTCAACGTGTCCCAATAGTACTAGCAAGGATTCTATATCGTTCAAGTGGGTGTGTCTAGGTAGAAGTAACTGTTTGTTTGTTTGGTGGATGTAAATGATTCCAGCATCAGAGGGTTAGAATGCCCTGATAGTGAGTTGGAAACCAAGTTGTTGATAGAAAATGGGTAGACCACATGTATTAAGCCGATCGTGAAAGACTGACTGAGCATGCAAGGTAGACATTCCGAAAGTGTTTTAAAAATAACAGCAGGGAGACTAGCAGAGACAATAGGGACCAACTAAAGAGAAAAAAGGGTACCTAAAACAACCGAGACCTACTAAGAAAGACTTCTAGAAATGCCCAATTTCCAAGATGCAAGCTCCTAGATACGATCCTCTAACAGAACCAGATGCGATCCTAAACCCTGGATACGATTCTAGAAAATTGAATGTGACCTGTTGCTTGACCAGATATGAGCTGATGCACCAGATATGACCCTAAATACAGGATACGACTCAAGAAATCCTGGATGCAATCTTATGATGGACTTGTCAGTTTAGTTCATTTTGAGAAATTTACATTTTGAGGAACATGAATCTGTTTGTCGCCAAATTGTATCAAGGGGTATTTTGTCAGATGAAAAAGATACTTGGACTCCAAGGGTATGAAATTTATTGATTGTTATGAGGAGCTTATCTTTTTAATGACCTTTTTGACATATCAGACAATTTTACATTGTTAGAAGGGGTGGATCCAATCACACATCTTTTTCCTATTCTCTAGGTGGAGGATGAAAATCATTTGCTCGTTGACTTAGGTACACACTCAAATGCTAATAAGAATACAACCATCACCAAGCATGCAATGGCTCCAGTCATGATGCTGTATTAGCTGACTCCAAACGAAAGTGAGGGCACGATATGACGAGTGTCTTAGGGGAATTACTTTTTGTCTTGCACAAAGATTATCACCCTTTCGGGGATGAATCAGGAATTCTTTCAGTTGAAGTTGTTGTAGATTATTGGGCAATCCATTTGAAACTGTCCCCCATAGAATTACACAAGGCAAAATTGAGGCGTATAGCCCTATGAGTACCTGAATATATATAGTCTCACAAGTAAGATTCAAGCGGCTCCACTGTATATATACCCCAATATGTTCAAGGAATGATGTCAAAATTCCAAGAACAAAACCATATCCGTCTTCCGAGGCTTTGGCCTACAAGGAAGCAACTATTTATAGTGAGTTAGAAGGGTCGGCGTAAGACCTTTCCTCACTTGGGTCATTCCTAGGAGATTTTTTCCTCAATCGACAGGCCCTCTACTGTTAAAAAAGAGTGGTAACCAGGATTGGCGAGCTTAGGAGTTCTAGATTTCTGAGTCTTCAAATGAAGAAGAGCATACTCTCCTATTCCATGCCATTTTCTCCTCAAACACAATAAACAATGTTCTTTCCCCAAGCTATGTTGAGCTTGTTTTAACGATTCCTATTTTAAAGAAGAAAGTAAGGGAAAGTTTGCCTTGTTCATTTACCACATTGATTTAGTGATTTGTGTTGTTCAATTTTTGATCCCAAAAGAAATTATACAATGAAGCTTGTTCAATTAACCCACATATTTAATGCTTTATTTTTGTTCATTTACTATCCCAAATCAAATTAAATGATGTGTTTGCTTGTTCAATTACCCCCAATTTTATCACAAGTGATAAGACAACGTCTGACTTTTTGATTTTCCTCAAGAGGAAAAGAGCATAATATCTAGATGCTTATCAAGTGGGAAGAAATGGTTTTATGTTATGAAAACAGGGAAATAGAGGTCAAGACAGAATGGGTTTGGGTAACCTGCGAAAACCACATTAGTACTTTGCTTAATTTGACTCCATGAAACCTATTTAGGAGGTACCTGAAAACACTTGGTAGGCTGCACAACACAGAAACACAACTAGTTGAACTTGTTAGGATTAGGCAAATTGAAAGGTCAAGCTTCAGAACTAGATGCGATCCTAAATTCTTACCATATGCGATGTAGTATCTGGGATGCGATCTTATTCCCTAGATACGAGCCTGTGCTGACCAGATATGACTGAAAACTAGATGCAATCCGAGAAATCCCAGATGCGATCTGGAAACCACGTGGTGCGATGGCGTATCTGGGATGCGAGCCTGCAATCGTATTTGCGATTCTGTGTCTGATTTTTGAGTCTGTAAATGGCCAAAAATTATTAGAAAATGAGGCTAAAATCAAAATTGAGCCTCACGATGGGTGCCAGAAATGTGTGTGTGTAAATGGGTACCTGTTGAAAATGACACAAACACTCAATACGTCATTGCATTAGCTTGAAAGGTTAGATAAAACATGCATAACCACTAATATCGACCTATTGCATACTAACTAGGAGGAGTGTAATTAGTAACATATCAGCCCTCAGAATATGCTACAAATCAGTGACGAATACAACCTAGCAAGAAGGATTTTTATTTAAAAATAAACTAAAAGACATGAAAAATAAGTATTCTAGCTTTAAAACATGAAATGAAAACAATAACCTAGCATGCTAAAATGGATGAAATGTGAGTCTAGAGTGAATCTAATAGCATAACAATGTAATTTTGATCTAAGGTGAAGGCTTATTTGCCTTCAAAACAGGCTTCTATTTATAGAAGAATGGGAGAGAGAGAGGGGGGACAAGGTTCATTTATGAACTAAGAGGCTCATAAATGAATATGTAAGAGCCTTTAATGCCCAAGGAATTAATAAGGCATGGGCTTAAGGCATCTTTATTAATGAAGGCATTAATGAAGGCCTTAAAGAGGGAAGGGAGGATGTAAGAGAATATGGACTTTAAGAAAGTCCAGCTTGAGAAAGTGGACTTTCTCAAGTGGGTGGAGTTGCTAAGTATTCCTTAATGAAAAGTGACAACATTAGGAGGTGGGTTAGAGTAGAATTTAGGATTAGGATTAGATTATCATGGGTGAATGGGTTGAGAAGGATTAGAACCCAAGGTAGAAGTGGTTGAGATAGGTTAGGTTGGGGTTTAGAGGAATATTAATAAATGAAATAAACTTATTTAACTCATTTAGGAATATAGGAATTAATTATTTAAACAATTTAATTGCTTTTTAATAATTAGGGGACTATAGCCATTTTAATTAAATTAAATAGGCTAGGGGAATGGGTTGATTACAAGTGGGTAATTGATTTAGGGATTTATTTAATTCCTTTATAATTAAATACTATAGCCATGTTTTGATTTTGGTTTGATTTAATTGGTTTGAATTGATTTGAATTGTATGGCTATAATAGTTAATATAAATTAGTGATAAAAATCACCTAGGACATTAAATTGATTTAAAGAATTATGCCAAGCAGTGACAGAGTCATTTGGGCATAATCGAGGGTATGATCATACTTAGGGAAAATAGGGTCCATAGTTGTGACAGACCAAATTTGGGTGGTTATAGGGAATACCTAGGAAATATCCACCAAATGGCATCCCTTTCCTTTTTAGCTGCTGCTCCAAATCAATCAAGCCATGATATCTTGTTAATCTTGCTAAAATTACATCCTCTTCTAGGATGTTTATGATCAAATCCTCTTCCTCACATGGCTGATTCCTTTTGGTAATCAGAATGGTGGGTGTTAAAATATTTTTTGCACTCTCTATAAAGCCCTCTGTATCAATATATCTATACAAGACACTATTCATCTTCTATTGTCTCAACCATCCATTCACAGGGTCATAGGATCTTTTTCCAATTGTGAAATAAGAGGCAATGAACTGCATTGGTGTAAAGGTTCCTTTTCTGTGTGAAGCCAAATGCTCCCTATCTATTAACATAAATTCCTTAGAAACTCCATGATTGCAATTCTGGGTGTCACTCTATAAGGAAAGATGTGTGGTGGCTAAGAACAACCCTATAATCTGATCAATGTGAAATATTGGTGACAATAGAAGTCAACCTAGTTATGATCTCCATTCCACTTATCTAAAAGTTGGCAGGGTCTCAATAATTGTAATACCTTCACTGGAAGTTGTGTCATATCTACCGCTAGATTACACAAAAATGGGTATACTACCCAATTCTCAAATGCATAAAAATCATTCTCCTTAGAAGTGTAATTCCTTACCCTTAACCATAGTTATACATGGTTTTTCTGTCCATGATAGAATCTTCTAAGTTGTAGATTTGACTGATCCATGATGTTGAAGTTGTAGAACACAATGAGATGCATGAGCAATGAATAATGCAGGAACTCAGGGCTTCCTACATTGCTATGAATTTCAACAAATCCTTGGTGCATTTTGTCGATTACATGCTGTAACACCCCAAAATTGGCATCTTGCAACCCTAACCAATTTTGTTGCATTTGTCATTCTCCTAAATCATTAAAGTCCTATTGTACTAGGCAATTCTGAGTTTTGATTGACTCTACTTGACCTAAGTGTCAAATGCAGAAAATCCTAAATCTGCATTAATCACACATTATGTTTAATTCCTAAATATCTATTGGCACTTTAATTAAATTAAATTCACCCTCTTTAGCTAAGACACATAAAAAGGGAATTAAATGATATTTAATTATTAAATAAATATCCTCATTTTTAATAATTGAATTTAATTATTCAAATAATTGAGAAAAAGCAATTATGAGGTCATATTTATTTAATTAATTAAATATTGTCAACAAAATCTTCTGTTCAGTTCATAATTGGAAACTTCTCTTTAATTATGCTTTAAAGAGAAAGAAAACAGATAAAACAAATAAAACAGTTAAATCAAAGAAAGAAAACAGTTAAAGCAAAGGGAAAACAATTTTTTATTTTCTTGTAAAGAAATATTTTGATTTTAAACTGGCTTTTCTATCTGTTTTATTTCAAAAGAGGAAACTTTCCATTCTGATCACCTCTGAGTCTATAAAAGAACTCTCATTCCTCATTCAAAACCCTTGGACAAAATATGCATTGTTAGAATACTAAATTGTTCCTACATTTTTATCATCTCATTTATAGTTAAAAGCTTTCATTTGCAATAGAATAATTTCAATTTTTAGAATAATTGCATTGAAATCATGCCTTAGATTAAGCTTGCATCTTTCAATTCTTAGAATAACCTTGCATTGCATTGCATTCATGGAGAAAAATCCTTCATTCTAGAGTGGTCTATGGTTGTGAGACTCTCGTTCTGATAGCTATTTCAAAACCCCGTCTGGATAGAAGGCAATGGGTCAAATCATACAGACATGCAAGATGAATAATCTCATATTCATTCTTGTGTGTATCTGATGAAGAATGACTATGTTGAAGTGTATGGTGAATTAACAAGGCCAAATTTACCACATACATTTATAGCGCCCACCGTGGGGTAGGTACAATCTGTTCTGGCCTCATTTAATTTCACTTTTTTTTCATTTTTTTACATTCTGTGTGTACTTCCGTACTGCTTTGTTTTAATGTCACGCGAACTTTCTGAGCGTCTCGCGTGAACTTTCTAGTTCTTCGCGGGACCCTCTGCACTTCTTCGCACGATCTAGGCTAAATCATCATGTGAAATTACACACCAGAGCTTTCATTTGATATTTTTTTGTCTTGGTTTTCTAACCATATGCTGTTATTTGACATCTATGTTTCTCTAATTTTATCTTTTGAAACAACTTAACAATGGTTTGCAGGACGCTGAGATAAAGAAAAGCATTCATAAACTCCTAACATGTTTATTGCAAGACACTGAAATGAAGAAATTCATTACAAACTAATAATGGGTTTATTTGTAGGACGTTTGTCAAAGACCTTGTGTGTTTTCACAAATTCTCATGTCTTTTTTAGTAGTTAAAACACACTTCGGTTGGTGCTTAAAATGAATCATTGTCTTGCGTGATTGAAGTGTTTTTTAAATTGTAATCCTAAGAATTGCATGAATGTATCCTCTCCCCTTGCCTTTATGGATCTTGGGTTTAAGATAAATTCATGTGATTCTCTAGAGTGGCTACCTCCCGAGAGCTTTAGTAGAGCTAGTGAGAGTGGATGCCCAATCGGTAACAGGATAAAGCCAAGCCCTTCCGAATCGGTATACAAAAAATGCTATTATGATTAATGTCACAATAGATAGGTGTGAATTCATTGTGTCAACCAAAATTTCCTCTAGTACCCTAGTGGTGTGTTAAAGTCCCGACATTATTACGGTGAAAGGCTTTCTTTGAAAGGATTGGGAGAGCCCCCTTAATTGGGAAAATGACTTGATCACAACCACCTAAATAGATGTCCTTACTACAAACTATTGTTCTATTTTCCAAAAACCCTCTATCTGTTGGTGCGGAAGGTTAGAGACCGACTAAGACACCCCACACTCTTACGGCTCTTAGTAGTGACCATAGCCCTTTAGGAAGCAATTCCTTTGGGGTTTGAAGCTTGGTGTGCCTAAGAAGTGAGTGCACATGTAAGGAGGAGCCCATGCCTCAAAGCTTCTAAGTTGTCCGCTAAGAGTAGGCATAGCTGAACTTCAGTTCAAGTGGGGATTCAACAGATACTGTCCTGGCTATCCTAGGATTTTGATGTTTCTATTCTGGTACTATAAACATTCTGTTTAATGTGTTTTGCGTGGGTGTTTCATTTGAACAATCAAAACTATCGTCACAAAACACACAAACTATCAAACTTGAACATGTCCAACACAATTTGTAACGCAAACTATCTGTTAGACAACATCATGTTTTTATCTTGGGAAATGTAATTTGGTCTCAATTGTCTAATTTTGTAGATGTTCATTTGTCAAAATTTGCATAGTTTCACATGACATTCTGCCAATCTTCGCATCATTACCTGAGAATCTTCATGCGATACGCTAGAAACTATCATGCAATATTTTGCAACAGTGCTATCATTATATTCACTTTTTTTCACCAGTTTGGCATCATTTTTTGCATGAGACTGCAAAGTTTTGTGTGCATCTATGAGAATCTTCATGTGAAAATGCATTTCTTCATGTGATTCTGAAGCCTTTTTTTAAAACAACAGCTAATTCCCATCTGTCAAGCATACTTGTGTAAAATTTGGTCTCTGATCTGGGTCTGGTTATCTACCTTCTATCTTCACACAGTCTGAAAATTGGTTTCTTAGGTTGAGAATTACGTGATTCTTTCTTAAACTGGTCTCGTCTCATATCTTTTGGTCTCTTTCATCTGTTTCATCATGCCTTGTGTCACAATAGTCATCTCTTGGATGTTCTAGCCTCATCTCTAATGATTTGCACCAAGGATACTTCACCCTTTGGCACTTTCTGTGCATTTACTTTAAGACAGTTTCAAGTTTGGTCCTAGTTAACGTCCCTTGTTCAGTCTTTGTCTATGACTGTCACAACTCAAAGTGGCAAAAAATTTCCTTCAATCAATCAAGATGAATCTGTGCTTTCCACACCATTGCCGGCTACATCTAGTGAGGAATCATCTTGATCTCCTTCTATGGTATGTCAAACTTTCATTAAATGATCATTTCCAGTGAATTTTAGTCAGGTTCGAAATCCTTTGTTCCAAGAGGACCCAAATTCTAAAAACATTCAACCTTCTTATACTGAGTCTTTACACATTGAACCCTTGCATTCTAGCAAGATGATAGATCATGACCAATCAGGTGAGGCTAGCAGAGCTGATCTCCCTAAAGCTTGGGGTAAGTCCCATTCTTAAGACCCCCCTAACAATGTGGAAAAAGAAATAACCCAGGAAGAGATTGCAAACACTCGTGCCAATAAAGATTTCCGCAGGATGATGGACATTCTCCTAGCTGAGGAAAAAGAGAAATACCTTCTCAAACTAGCCAATCAAGGGGCTAAGTTACCCTCCAACTATCATGTAGAAATACTTGTTCAGAAAGAGGAAGAAATTGAAAACTCCCGCTTGCGAAAACAAATGCAAACTATGCAAGAGAAACTCTCTCAACTCTTGAAAGAGAAAGACAAACCTGTTACACAATTCACGCTGGAAAGCATCTATCCTTTCCCATTTGACAAGAATATTTGCATGCCTCCTTTCCCCATAGGAGTTGAACTTCCTAAATACAATAAATAATTGGGTACATCTTACCCTCAAGAATATTTGAGAGAGTTTGGTGCTCTCTCTATGGAGTTCATACATGACACAACCTATCTCATGCATCTCTTCCCACATAGTTTGGGAGGGTCAGCTATTGAGTGGTTCTCTAGACTACCAACTGGCATCAAATTTTTTGATGAAATTGCCAATTTATTTCTACAACACTATTCTCACAACATCCAACATCTGGTTCATATCTGAGATCTTTACAACTTGAAACATAATCATGGGGAATCCTTCTTGACATTTCTCCAAATATGGAGACAACTTTATACACAATATTCTCGCAAGATACCCAGATCCAAAAAGTTGGACATCTTTCTCGATAATCTTCTCCCCAACTTTGGGTATCAAGTACAGTTGCAAGGTCCTCTAACCTTTGATGACATGATTAAGAAAGTTGTGAGAATTGAGACATTCATGATCAAGAAAGGAGAATTGACCTTATACAAGGAAAATAAACAAGGGTCTTCCTCCTCAAGCAAAGATAAACTTAAATTTCCCAACAAGAACCAAAATGTTGTGAATGATGGAGTTGTAGACAATGTGACTCCCAAGCCTTCCAATCCTACCTTTAATCTCACTACCATGATGAAAGAAGCCAAAGCCACTGAACAGGCTATGACAGATTCCAAACTGAGTACTTCATGATTTTCTAGACCTAAACCTTGGGCTCCTAGACCCAAGCGTGAGTTCACTCCTTTGGGAGAACCTCTTGAGGTGGTTTACAAGACTCTCTTAGACAACCATTTACTCACTCCACTGGATAATTCACGACCTTATGATCTGCAACCAAGACCCTCTTGGTGGAATGAATTCACTTATTGTGATTTTCACCAAAACAAAGGTCATAAAATGGCTACTTGTCTTAAATTATGGCATAAAATCCAGGATCTCATCGATAGTGAAGTTATTGCTGTGGGAGGTCACAACAAGAATTCTGATCACCAAGCTTTCAAAGATTCATTTCCTCCTCATGGAAAAGGTGAATCATCTAAAGGAAAAAATACTAAGGCTAAGGTCAACTATACATACACCAATAATGATAATGTCATTAATATGGTTGAACTTGTTGATACTGAATACTATAATGTCATCATTCTCAAGGGCACAGAAGATACTCCTAAGTCCAAAACACATTTCATCTTGCGAGGGTCTACACCTTAGTCTTCCAAACAAGAACAGTCTCAGGTCAGTGCTAATGTTGTCACTCAATCTCATGCTAAGATAATCCTTAAAGGCCATGAGCCTTCTATGTCTACATCAACACAACCAATAGACAAAGCTAATTTCAGCTCTGCCAATAAGAATCCAAAAGTGGGTTCCTCATCTAATGCTACCAATTATAGAATTCTTGATCAATTGCAATGTACTAATGCTCAGATCACTATTTTTGAGCTGCTAAAAATCTCCCCTGCTCACAGGGAAATCTTGGACAAAACCCTCACCGAGGAAAATGTCCCAAAAGATCTTGATCTCGACCAGTTTCAATCCATGGTAGGTCACTTGACCTCCTCACATTACTTGTCTTTCTCTGAGGAAGATGACCATTCTTTGAGTCACTCACATAATAACCCTCTACACATTGAAGTCATGATTGGTCCAAAGCATGTTTGTTGCGTTCTCATAGATAATGGCGTTGGCCTCAATATTTGCTCTGCTAGCTTCCTTACTGAGTTAGGATATGGTGAAGACTACATTGATGCCTGCAAAAATATTACTATTAAGGCCTATGATGAAGAAGAATGCAAATCTAAGGGGCTAGTTGTGTTGCCAATCAAAGTTGGCCCTGTTGAATGAGATGTTATCTTTCAAGTGCTTGACATTCCTTTGGCATACAATATTTTTTTGGGTAGGACATGGATCCATGAAATGTAGGCTATCCCTTCTACATACCATTAGTGCATTAAGTTCCCATTCCAAGGATCTGAAGTGACTATACCCGCTAACACACACTATGATTGCAATGCCCTCACAAAATATGCTGACATCTTTGTGCCTACCAATAGAGAATCTATTGAACTCCTTGAGTCTAAATTAAAAGAAATGGAAAAGAGTTTGACACTCAAAGAAATTGACATGGGAGAATATCAGATTGAACCTATGCTATCTATTACATCTCTGCCTTTGTCTCCACGTTCTTTTGGGAGCTCTTCTGAGAGCACTAGAAATTCTACAGTTCCTCCTCCAAAAAAGTATGGTGGTACTTTTGTACAAGCCACAGTACCATTAGAAGAAGAAGCTAAAAATAGAGCTATCAAATCTTGGATCTATAAAGGAGAAGACACTTCTGAACAAACTACTCCACCTTATGACATAAAACCTGAGCAGTATGGCAAAGGTCTATCCATTATGCAACGTTTTGGCTACAAAGGAAATGGTCCCATAGGTATGAATCATTAAGGATTGATTGCACCACTTGAAGCTATTGGTCACCGAACACGTGACTCTATAGGTATAGGCTTCAAGAAACTCACATTTCAACTAGGGATAAACAAGTTCGTACCTTGAGAAGATAAACAACCAATAGCTGAAGAAACATCTAAAACTGAAGAATCTGAAGACAACTCTGATGAGGATAGTTTTCCTTATCCTATTCCTCCAGACCTGGCGACATTCTTTGCTGAGCCAGATGACTTTATACCGTGTGTTAGCATAGTAGAAATTGACAGCAATTCTGATGACACCACTTCACTTGCTCCGTTAACCTATGAGGAGTGGAAAGAAATACAAACTATAAATCTAGGTCATCAGGGTGATTTATACATACCACCACACTTTCAAGAATAGTTTGAACAAGAATCCTAGTCACTTCTCACTATGCAAGAAGTAGATAGGTCAAAAGGTGCTCATCTGACCATAGCGGAGGTTCTAGGTAGAAATCATCCCAACTGGGGACAAAGGGTTGATTTCACTCACGTTCTTGACATGATACCTAATGATGAAATGGACTCTCATGAGTATGAGTTTGACAGCTTGTCTTATGCCACCTCTGATAGAGATACAGATACAGTTCACACATATGAAAACCTTCTCAAAGTAGCTAAAGGGTCTAGTGTAGGGTAAAACAAGTCTGACTCCATAGATGTTAACTTTTCATCTACTACGATCGCTAGGAATCAAAGGAATTTGACTATACCTCTGGATGAGGTCATTTTAGGTCTCGAATTTCTTGTCCATGCCTTTGATGATTATACCATGAATGCACTTGAACCTTTCACTTCTCTTTCACTTTGCCATCCCGAGCTTATAGACTGGAACTCTACCTCCCCATTTAATGAAGTCCTTACATTCCAGAATGATTACGCTCTTGCCTGTTACCTACATGCTGTTGAACCTGTAATGTCCTCCACTCATGAAACAAGTGTCAACATGGCTGAGGATGACATCAAGTATCTTATCAAAAAATCAAAACAAGAAAAAATAGGCGCTCTGATGGTGAAAACCACATTGTGGCAGTATCAGAGCCTAAAATAGTCAAAATAAAAGATGTATCCAAGGGTGAAAACCTCTATGAGGTTCCTGAGGATGAGATGCATGATGTGCTTCTGAGTCATTTCTAGGAAAGATCATCTATGATTATTGAACCAACTCAACCAATAAAATTTTGTATAGAAGCTGAACCTTAGATCATTCATTTGGCACAATCACTATCTGAGGCAGAGAGAGAGGAATTCATTACTTTCTTTTGGAGCAAAAAGATAAAATTTGCATGGAAATATTTAGACATGCTAGGATTAGACCCTAATCTAATAATGCACCATTTGTCCATTGCACCAGGTGTCAATCTTGGCAAGTAGAAGCTTCAAAAAATGCATCCACATGTAGCTCTACTTGTCAAAGCTGAATTGGAGAAACATCTTAAGGCAGTGTTTATTAGAGTAATTGACTATGCAGAATGGATCTCTAACATTGTTCCAGTATAAAAACATGATAAATCCATTTGAGTCTGCACAGACTTTAGAGACTTAAATTTGGCATGTCCTAAGGACAATTTTCCATTGCCCAATATTGATATGATTGTAGATATGACAGCAGGGTATGAAATGTACTCACTAATGGATGGTTTCTCTGGCTACAACTAGATAAAAATTGTGCCAGAAGACCAAGATAAAACTACTTTCACATGTGCTTGGGGAACTTTCTATTGGAATGTCATACCCTTTGGACTCAAAAATACTGGTGCTACATATCAAAGAGCTGTTACTACTATATTTCATGACATGATGCATAAAACAATGGAATATTATGTGGATGACACTCTAGTTAAGAGCATGCACCGAGGGAAACATCTTGCAGATTTAGGCCCTATCCTAAATTGCATGGAATAGTTTAGTTTGAGGCTCAATCCTAAGAAATGTGCATTTGGCATAACATCTAGAAAATTGCTTGGCTATATCATCTCTGCCAAAGGCATCGAAGTGGATCCTACAAAAGTATAGGCTATCATGTAAATTCTGCCACCAAAGAATATCAGACAAATGAGAGGAATTCAAGGCTAACTACAGTCTATCCGACGCTTTATCTCACAACTGGAAAACAAGTCAACCATTCACCAAGACTCTACACAAAGGTGTGACTTACCAATGGAACAAGGGATGTGATGAAGGGTTCAAGAAAATCAAACAGTATTTTATGAATCCACCAATCTTGATGCCTCCTATTCATGGGAAGCCACTTATACTTTATATCTCTGCTACAGATGCATCATTGGGTATCCTATTGGCCCAAGAAGATCAACACAACAAAGAAAGGGATATCTATTACATTAGTAGAACTCTGGTCTCATATGAAATGAAATATTCTTCTATAGAGAAGGCTTACCTTGCAGTGGTGTTTGCTTCACAAAAACTGCGGCACTACATGCTGGCTCATACTACACGCCTAATTGCTAAAATTGATCCTCTGAAATATTTACTTAGTAAAGCTACCCTTATAGGTAGACTAGCTAAATGGGTCATGCTTCTCAGTGAATTTGATATTGAGTATGTAGAAAGGAAAGCCATCAAAGGACAAGTGATTGCAGATTAGTTGGCAGAAGCACCTCCAGTAGATCATCAACCATTGCACATTGAATTCCCAGATGAGTCCATATTACTTCTCATACATTGATCCTGGACTATGTTTTTTGGTGGGTCATTTACCCAACAGGGGTCAGGTACTGGGATACCATTCATTACACCTCAAAGGTACTCTTTACCAAAAGCATACAAGATGTTGTTTCCTTGTACAAACAATATTTCTAAGTATGAAGTCTTAATCAATGGTATGAAGATCGCGCTTGAGTGGCGAGTAGATGAACTCAATGTCCTTGGAGATTCAAAGTTAGTCATCAATCAAGTAAATGATATCTATCAGACAAAGGAAAAAAAGCTAGTGCCTTATAAATAGTTGGTGGATGACCTCAAAAAGTATTTTGTTCACATCACATTTCAACAAGTTCCAAGGGCAGATAATAAAGCAGCAGATGCCATGGCTACTCTTGCTTCCATGCTACAGATGCTAGAGAATGATTTTCGACATGAATTCCTAGTGGAGATGTTAAGCCACCCAGCCTATGATTCCCCTGATTCCCAGATGATCTGTTCTGTCATTAGACATGACTCATCTCGCTACCATCATATCTTTTCCTACCTTCATGACCAGATTGTTCCATACACTTACACGTGGAATGAGAAACTTCACTTAATCCGTAGTGCTTCACGGTTTGTCACCATAGCTAACGAATTATATAGGCGCAATGTAGATGGTACCCTCATTAGGTGTTTAGAACCTGATGAGTCCAAACATGTGTTTGTAGAGGTGCATGAAGGCATCTGTGGGTCTTGCTCTAACAGCCTGACATTGGCCCGTAAACTTATTAGAGCTGGTTACTATTTGCCAGATATAGAAAAAAAAGCTACACAATTTTCTAAGTCTTGCAAACAATGTCAACTACATGGTAATATTTCTAGCCATTCCAACAATGGGCCTTTGACTTGGTGGGTTAGATTTACCCCTCATCCTCAAATGGACATAAGTTTATAATCACAACTACAGACTATTTTACCAAGTGGGTGGAGGCAGTCCCTCTCACCATTGCCAATCGAAAATCAGTAGCTATGTTCATTCTCAACTACATCATCTATAGGCATGATGTACCCTTAGATATAATCACTGATAATGGGGGGCAATTCAAAAACAAGGATTTGACAGAGCTATGCTCTAAGTTTTAAATTACTCAGCATTGGTCTTCCATCTATTATCCTCAGGGTAATGGACAGGCAAAAGCATCCAACAAGACAATCCTTAAAATCCTGTATCGCACAATGCACAAATCCAGATGAGATTGGCATCTCTGAATCAATCTAGCTCTCTGGGCATACAGGAAAAGCATAAGAACACCAACAGGAGCTACTCCCTATGCTTTGGTTTATGGAGTAGATGTTGTGTTACCAATTGAGGTTGAGATTCCTTCTCTGTGAGTTTCCCTGAAAGGCCTCATTACTGATGAAGATAACAAAATATCTCGGCTACAAGAGCTAGAACTACTTGATGAACATCAACAAGTGGCATTTGATCACCTTAGAGCATACTAGAAAAGGATGTCCAAGAGCTATAACAAGAAGGTTAGACCAAGGGATTTCCAAGTGGGTGACCTCGTTCTAAGGGAGAACCCTAAGAATCAACAACATCGGATCCAGAAAGGAAAATTTGAACCAAATTGGCTTCATCCATATGTTATCACTATAGTGTTTGGGTCTGGCACCTATCAACTTTCTACTACTAAAAGAGAAAATCTCAAAGAGCCCATCAACGCTCTTCACCTGAAACGATTCTACAACTAAGACATCTTCAGTATGCTCCTGTATATAGTAAAGTCCTAAAAAAATTCTAAAAATCTGAAAAAGTCTTGAAAAAATGATCATCTTAGTGAAAACCTAGCGATAGGCACTTTGATGTATCTCCAAAAAAATTATATATTCCAAAAATACAAAAAAATAAAAAAATAGAAAAAATAGAAAAAAAAAAAAAGAGAAAAAGAGAAAAAGTGCCATTGATGAAAACCTGGCAAACAGGCGTCATGGTAGCAAAAAAAGAATTTCTGCCAAGAAGGTGAAAACCTGGTAAATAGGTGCTTCTTGTTCCACATTGCTATATCTATCACAGCACCACTTGGATTTATGCATTTGCTTTGCTGCTTTGCTACTTGCATTTGTTTTTAGTTTCCGTCAAGACACCAACTTACATGGATTGAAACTAGTCATACTCTCGGGGAAACCCTCCCGATCTAGGGGGCATCATCTTATTACCTTTTGGGATCTACTTCAAAATAGTCACCAGTGGTTCTCACTATGTCTATCTTCTATCATTTAGCTTATACTAAGTTCTCTCTCCTTGACAATCTCTCTTGCATCAGTCACCAGTGGTTCTCACTGCGTCTGCCTACTGTCGCTGTACTATTTGAGATTGCTCACATCTGTTACATTTAGAGTTATACCTCAACGCTCTATCTATCAATACTCGGTGTTGAAATTTCTTTGCTTTAGCTTGTACATAGCTTTCGGTCACTTTCATGACACTTTGGTTCCTTTGTGAACCCTACTGACTTGACATTGATTCAACACCATACGCCTGGGGGCAACCACATCTATTTGGTCCTCGCAACATACATCAAGTCATTCATCATTACTTGGTAGCATGGGTCCCCCATTTGATCGCATATTTGGTTTACACCTAACTCAGTAATCTTGTCACTTCTCAAGGACAACTCGCTACTGACACAAACTGGTGTTTTTTAACACCACCATAAACAGTGTTTCTCAACACTATCTTTGGACACATCCATGTTTTTGTAATACCCTCTCCTATGGTGATACTTGGACTTTCTGATTTGGACATTTGATTATGATGGTTATAACTATACATTTACATTTATGTTTACATTCATCCTGAGAGTTAACTCTCCTTTGTATTATGAAATGATGAAAGTATCATTCGATGTTTTCTCTGTATGCTTGTTGCTTATATAGGCTTCAGAATGTTTATGTTTCATATATCATTGTGTCTTTATTGTTGGAAAAGAGAATATGATCATATTTATCAAATACACATTGCTTCCTATGTATTATGAATATGAATACTACTAGCATTTGTAAGAGTCTAGGGAATCCATAGCATTTTCATTTCATATACCTTTATAATCAGATTTGATCTCTCGTGTTTAGATTAGGGTTTGTAATCTGTAATTTGTAATTCAACAGTTGTAATCTGTAATTTGTAATCCATCATTTGTAATCTGTAATTTGTATTTCATCATTTGTAATCTATAATTTGCAATATGTCATTTGTAACCTATCATTTGTAATATTGTCAGCCATGTATAGAAATATACATTGCTATATCATTGTAGTCTGTCAGCCGTGTATAGAAATATACGTTGCTATTCTGTCAGCCGTAGAAATATAACATAGTAGAACATAGTATAACATTGATACTTTAATTTATTATACTTTAAGTTATACTTGTATAAAGAAATTAGGTGCCTTTCAGGATGATTGAAATAGGTTTCAGCTTCCTAGGAGTTAAGATGCAACTTCTAGATTTTAGATTTTTCAAAAAAATCAGACTTAGTTGAATTTCAAGAATGTGAGATTTTACAGAGCATTGTGTTTTTGGCATGTGAAATTTTGTGTAACTTTAAATATGTTCCTTATGTGTTTGATGGAGGTTATATGGTGAATTTAGATGCTTTAATAGGGTTAGGATGTGTGTAGGAAGTAGGATTAGGCTTTAGGATTGTCTAGGAGGATCAGGACCATTCTAGGCCTCCGTAAACGTTCCTAATTACCTAAACATCCCTAAACTACTTTATTATTTTCTATGCCTTGATTTACTTCTCAAATGTGTTTATGATGTGTTTTTACTACATGTGTGATGTATTTGTGATGTGTGGGTTAAGGGTAGAAAACCTAAGAACACTAAGTGAGTGGCTCTCAGTGTGGGGCCGGGGCCCTAAGTGGCTAGAACTAGGATAACCGATTGAAGAGTTATTTAACAAGTGAAAATTTAATTAAACTTATGGGAATGGGTTCAAACACTAAAAAGATTAATGTATGCCTCACCCATGCCATTAGTTATAGTAAAGGCTATGGATGGGAGTGGGAGAAGGTACCTATGCATAGGTACGATCGAATGGCGCTTGTCTGTATGAAAGGCATTCGATTCCGCATGTGCCAACTTGGGGGTCAGGGCGTGGAGTGGCTAGTACCAGGACAACCCAAGGGGTAAGGGCTATGCGATGACACTAACTTAGGTTGTTTCTTAGAGTTTCTACCAAGCCTTAGAACCTTTGGGAAAAGATTTTATACTTTGATCTTCTTTCATTTTCTATTTGGGAAAGGTTACCCAACCCTAGGTATGGCCTATCTATCCCTTCTTTGTGGACCTTGGTGTTTATCTCCTAGCATGGGGGAGTGGAACTTTTGGTATCCACGTGGTTGGGTGGTAAATATTTTTATCGAGGTATCTTTTGTGGATGCGGTGTTTGAGGATTCATGCTTGCTTAATGTTCCAGTTTTGAAGAATGAAGACTTTATCTTTCATGATGTAAAATTATTGTTACCTCCCAAGAGGAGATGAATGCAATGTAATCATAAATGTACTTCAAAATGATGTATTTGGAATGGGTAGACTTAGGGAAAAAGAAAAGGGAAAGCATGAACTTTTTTTATATGATGTTGGAAAAAGAAAAGGATTTTTTAACATTCCAAGTAAATTAGTATGTTTCTCATTATTGTTGATTAAGTGAAAAGCTATTGAAAAAAAAATGTAATATTTGTAATGTATCAAATGAATTAGATGATTCTATTTTCTTTAAAAGTTATCTCATTCATAAAGGATACTTAGGAATAAAAATGGATTTTAATGGCAAATTGAAATGAAAGTACTTTGTATTTCTTTATAAAGAATCTACAAATGTTGAGATCTAGTTTGCTTACAAAGTAAATCAAGTTGCTAGTAAACTAAATGGACTTAAATATGTTGTGCATTTACTTAGAAGGGAACCTTGGAGGAATCTAAGTTAAACTATGTTTTGTTCATGTAATTGTTTAAAAATTCAATTTTTTTTCATAAATCATTACTTAGGTTTTCTTTTATAAAGAGAATATTTGTTCTCTTCCTTGGTTCCCTTGCAGGGCATTGACATCTTTGGTATCAGAGCACTAAGTTGCTACACTGGGGCCCTAGGAATTTGGCCCCCGCTTCTTAAAACTTTTTATTCATTTAAGGAAACACTTAAACAGAGAAATGGACTAGGATGCTTAAACTTATCCTTCTTCTTACTCATGGTAGGATGCCTCGTATAACCGGCAGTAGAAGGGGAGGTGCCCAAAATACCCCTCCTAGATCTCAACAAGAGAGTTCTCATGAAGAAGAACAATATGAGGGTAGGGGGGATCAATCTGATAATCAATTAGGAGGTTTCCAGGGGGCTCAAGTACAAGAAGTCCTACAACATATTCTTTAAAGGTTAGATACAGGGCAAGATAGAGGTCACCATGGGGAGACTAACACTCACTATGAGGAAAGGGAATGGAGTCGTAGGAAGAGAGATAAAACAATGGAAGAAGATGCTCTGCATCCTTCTCACATGTGAGACCTCCTTAGGACTAAGACTAACCCCTTTAGGGGAGACTAAGGTGGGTCTACCACTGGAACTTGGTTGCTAGACTTGGAAAGGCTTTTCTCCATTCATCCTTACAGTAGCAACACCAAAGCATGGTTTGTAGTCTTTCACCTTAGAGACTCTACATCCACTTGGTGGGAATTAGAGAGAGAGAAAATTCACATAGATATTACCACTCTTTCATGGGAACTATTCCTAGAACTCTTTCGAGCCAAATTTCTTTCTGACCACTAGAGACGGGAAAGAGCCAAAGAGTTTCACAACCTCAAGCAGCTAACTATGTCAGTTGATGACTAGGAGAGGAAGTTCTTGGAACTCAAGCCACACTCAAGATATAAGGATGATGAACCCATGTTGACTCAACACTTCCTTAGAGGACTCAACAGTCGCTTGGCCGGCAACGTACGAATGTTCGAACCCCAGACAGTTAATGATGCAATCATCAAGGCTCGTCTTGAGGAAAAAAATGTAACCTTGGGGTTAGAAGGTTGGATAGGTGGCCAAGGGGGTAATACCTTTCAGGTCGAGTCAAGTTTCAAAGGGAATCCATCTCAAGGATAACCTAGACCTAAAAACTATCATCCCAAAGGAATTCAGAACCACCAGAAAAGAAAATTTCATAGCAATAACAACAACAATTACAATGGAAATAACAGTAAAAATGGGGGTTCTCAATCTAGCAATTCTCGCAACTCAAAGCATGCAAAGTGATACCCAAACCCTTAGCCAGCTGAGAGTATGACTCAACTCTAGTCGGGGTAGCTATAAGCAGTCCAGCGCACCTTCCGCAGGAAGGAATTTTGTTAAGAATGCTAGATGTTACTCTTGTGGCCAACATGGTCACATTGTAGTTAATTGCCCTCACAAATCTTCCCCACCAGCCAGCGATAGACAAGTTGGTTCAAAACCAACAGTGGGTAATGTAGGCAGGGATCACCGAGTATTTGGCACATTAGACCATGGATAAGCCAATCATCAGGGATCAGTCATGAAAACCCTAGGTTTGTTAAGGGGTATCTCTACCACAATACTATTTGATTCAAGAGCAACATATTCTTTTATTTCACCTTCTGTAGTAGAGTAATGTGGACTAAAGGTAGTAAGGTAGGAAGATAGGTGGCAGGTTGAGCTAGCCTCTGGGGCAAGAATAAACTTTGACTCTTGTGTCCATCATTGTAAGTTAGAACTTGGAGCTTTTTCCACCTTAGTAGATCTTTGAGTTATTCCTCTAGGCTCATATGGAGTAGTTTTGGGTATGGATTGGTTGGAAGCTCACAAAGCCACTTTGGATTGTAGAAACAAAAGAATTTAGTGTTCAGATGACTTAGGAGAACCTAAAAATATTGTTGGGGTACAACAACCCATCTCTCTCCGCATGATTTCTGCGATGCAACTCAAGAATTCCATGTGCAAAGGATGCCAATTATTTGCAGTCTCACTAGAGGACTTGGACCAAGGGGAAATTAGGGATGTATCATTAGATCATCCCCTATTATAGGAGTACTTGGATGTTATTCCCAAGGAAATTCTAGGAATGCCTCCTAAGAGGGACATTGACTTCCAAATTGAGTTGGTTCCAGGAGCAGAACCAATCTCCAAAGCTCTGTACTGTATGACCAAATAGGAACTTGAGGAACTTAAGCTTCACTTGAAAGGGCTCTTGGAAAAAGGATTTATCAGACCTAGTGTGTCACCATGGGGTGCACCAGTAATATTTGAGAAGAAGAAAGATGGCTCTCTTCGATTGTGCATCGGCTATCGTCAACTCAACAAAGTCACAATTAAGAATCGGTATCCTTTACCCCACATTGACGATCTATTTGATCAAATGAATGGGGCAAAAATATTTTTGAAAATTTATCTCAAGTTAGGATACCATCAACTTAGAATTTGATAAGCCAATATTCATTGAACAACTTTCCGCACTAGGTATGGTCACTACGAGTTCACTGTGGTACCATTTGGGTTAACGAATGCTCCTTCTGTATTCATGAGCTTAATGAATGGGTTTTTCAGAACTTACTTGGATAAATTTGTGATAGTTTTCTTGGATGATATCTTAGTATTCTCCAAAAATCTTGAAGAACATGAGGTTCATCTTTGCCAAGTATTGTAGTGCCTTCAAGAAAATCAACTTTATGCCACTGCCAAAAAGTGTGAATTCTTCCAGACAGAGGTTAAGTATCTTGGAAACGTCATTTTAGGAAATGGCATCGCTATTGATCCAGCCAAAATTCAAGCCATAGTGGAGTGGCCAACTCTGACTAACATCCCTAAAGTTCACAGATTTATGGGACTAGCTTGGTATTATAGATGATTTGTCAAAGAGTTCTCTCGGGTAGCTCATCCCATTACTTCCTTGCAAAGGAAAGGTAAGAAGTTTGTTTGGTTAGAAAAATGTGAGGCCGCTTTCCAATGTTTGAAGGAAAGATTAACCAGTGCTCCAATATTGGTGGTTCCTAAACCATCATGAAACTTTGTAGTTTGCACAGATGCCTCACTAGAAGGGATTGGGGCGGTTCTTATGCAAGAAGGACAAGTTGTGGCTTATGATTCTAGGAAGCTTCAAGATCATGAGCTCAACTACCCCACCCATGATCTAGAGCTTGCAATAGTAGTTCATGCCTTAGTAAAGTGGAGGCACTTTCGGTTGGGTCATAAATTTGAACTCCAAACAGATCATCGAAGCCTTCAGTACATCTTCTCTCAACCTAACCTCAATGATAGGCAACGCAGGTGGATGAAATTCTTATGTGAATATGAGTTTGAGGTTAAGTACATCCAAGGGAAGATGAATGTGGTGGCAGATGCTTGAGCAGGCGTAGACATGTTCTATCAGCACTATCCCTTAGCACAAATTTAGAGAAGAGGATCAGGGAGGCTCTCACTTCTAACTCTTAGTTTCAAGAGGTCAAGATAGAAATAGAGTCAGGAAGACCCTTGGAAGGTCACTTCTTAGGATATTCCTTAGATATTCTTGGGTTGTTGTGACAACAAAATAGAATCTATGTACCCATGGCAGGAGATCTTCGTGCGCTTATCCTTTGAGAAAGCCACAAGGCTCCCTATTCGACACATCCTGGTGTGAAGAAAATGTATGCTAACCTATGTCAATTATACTATTGATCAGGAATGAAGAGAGATATTGAAAAATACGTGGCTAGATGTTTGGAATGTCAGAGAGTGAAAGTAGAGCATCAATATCCCGCTGGCCTTTTGCAACCTCACCTAGCGCAAGAATGGAAATGGGACATCATTTCCATGGATTTTATTATGGGACTTCTAGTTACTCCTAGGAGACATGACACTATCATGGTAACAGTTGATAGACTCACTAAGGTAGCCCATTTTTCTCCCATGCATTCCTCCTACTCAGCAGCTTCTGTAGCCAGAGTATTCATGAAGGACATTGTGAGACTCCATGGTATTCTGAGGAAAATTATATCTAATCATGATCCAGTATTCACATTGGCTCTTTGGACTTCACTTCAACACACTTTAGGGACTCAGCTCAACTTCAGTTCAGCCTATCACCCGAGACAGATGGGAAAATAGAGCGAGTCAATCAGGTTCTTGAGGATATGCACAGAATGTATGTTATGGACAAGCAGACCCATTGGGAAGAATATCTATATTTGGTGGAGTTTTCTTATAATAATGGTTATCACAATTCCATAAGTATGTGCCCTTTTCAAGCTTTGTATGGTCATCCATGCCGCACTCCCTTAATTTGGGACCAATTGGAGGACAGGGTGCTTCTAGGCCCTGAGATGCTGCAAGATATGGAGCAACAGGTCAAGCGTATTAGATAGCATATATTGACAGCCCGGGATAGGAAGAAGAAGTATGTTGATGCTCACAGGACTGATGTACACTTTTCTCTTAGTGATAGAGTCCTTTTTAGGGTGCATCAATGAAAGAGTCCAATCTGTTACAGAAAAGGCTCCAAGTTGGCACCCCAATTTATTGGCCCTTTTGAAGTCCTAGAGAGGATAGGACCGGTAGCTTATCGGCTTTCCTTGCTGCCCAGCCTTGCTCATATTCACAATGTATTTCATGTTTCAATTCTTAGAAAATATATTCCTGATGTGACTCATGTTTTGGATTGGAATGTGTTACAGGTAGCGGATGAGTAGCTGGCTTTAGAGATGGTACGTATTTTGCAGCAGCGGACACTGACCCTTAGGGGTCGCACCATAGATAAGGCAAGGGTCCAATGGGAACCCAATGATGATTCCTCTGCTACATGGGAGGATGCTTCTAGAATTAGAGATGCTTATCCATATCTATTTGTAGGCTTCTAGGAGTAAGCCTAACTCTAGGGGGGGAGGATGTAATACCCTCTGCTATGGTGATACTTGGAATTTCTGATTTGGACATTCTATTATGATGCTTATAAATATACATTTACATTTATGTTTTGTGGATGATGATATGTTTATCAGATGATTGTTATGCTCATTTATGGTTATCATTTATATATTTATGAGATTATAAAACCATCCATTTTATATGTTTTATGGATCTAACCCAAGGTTTTAAATCTAACCATTATCATGATGTTTTATGTTTCATGAATATGTGTCTGACGTATTTTCATGACTCAGGACGAAGTCGTAGTTACTCAGTGAGGTCCACAGGATGTATCGATCCTAGTCATCTTCTTGCATATATCTAATTTCTATGTATATCCATATGTATCCATGTATCTCTTATTGGTGATGTAGGAGTGCAGGTACTAGGTATCGTCTCCACCTAGCTTCACAGGTCTGAGCGATCCCTTAAAATCCTTGATCATTATTGTTGTTACAGAGATATCACCAGGTTCCACAGGAAGGAACTCTACCTCTGATCCTTTTACCTTTAGGTGGGGAGTTCTTGAGTCAGTCCCTTGTGTGGATGATGTATTTTTGTGTCCTCTAAGTTTGTTGGTTTTGTGGATCTTGTAGTTGGTTTCTTGTCTTTTTGCATTCTTTGAGGATGAGGTTTTGAGTATGGTAGCTCTAATTGTCTTCATGGTATGTTTAATTTTGTTAGTAGATTATTGATGTGAATTATTGTATGATTTAGTAATTTATCTTTATTAGTAGATACTTATGTACTAGTGTATCTTGTTAGGAATGAGTTAGTATGTGATCAAATCTTGTGATTTTAATATCAATAATAATAAAGAGTTCTATGATATTATTTTATAACATTCATAATAATAAAATGCCTATGATAATAATAAATGTTTTAATAATAGTGATATATTTCACCTTATATATCACTATTGTGTTTTGTAAAGAATATGGATTAGTGTATGAATAAATAATATGTTTTATAATAATAATATTATGTTTGCAATAATATTTATAATAATAATAATAATATATGTACACATAGGCATATGGGTGCACACATATGCATATGCATACATATATTTATATAATTATTGGTGAGTAAGGAATTATTGTATTATATTAATAAAAAATCAAATAAGTTAATGGTACGGTAAATGTGTTGTAAATAATAATTACTATTACCTTCCTTAAATAAAAGAAACATAAATCAGATTATGGTAATAGGTAAATTTAATTATATCTCTTCCGGAAAAGACTTTAATAATATTTTTTAAGCCTAATTATTAACGGATGGATAGTTGAGATGGTTGCATCGGTTGGATTGCCCGTGCAACCACCTCCTCCAATCTATATACAGGAAAGATCTCCTGTGTGAAAGGGTGTTGGATACAAGTTGATTCAGAAAGAAATGATAAAAAGATTAGTATTATGCTTGTAGAAAAATTAT
Organism: Thuja plicata; assembly: GCA_018584345.1. NCBI lineage: Eukaryota > Viridiplantae > Streptophyta > Pinopsida > Cupressales > Cupressaceae > Thuja > Thuja plicata. The sequence goes on along the minus strand of MU227499.1, from coordinate 62,383 downwards.
ATTTGTGAGGAGAGAATTCAATATTCTCTGAGTTTGGCATTTGGTGGTTACAGGTAGAGGCTGGGGATTGAATCCAGAAGGATTGAAGAAGTGCTGGAAAAGTTTGGGAGGATTGGATACTTCTTCATCAACCAAATCCACGTGGGACTCCAGGTTGGAATTCATCCTGAGAGTTAACTCTCCTTTTTATTATGAAATGATGAAAGTATCATTGGATGTTTTCTCTGTATGCTTGTTGATTATATAGGGCTTAAAACGTTTATGTTTCATATATCATTGTGTCTTTATTGTTGGAAAAGAGAATATGATCATATTTATCAAATACGGATTGCTTCCTATGCATTATGAATATGAATACTACTGGCGTTTGTAAGAGTTTGGAGAATCCATAGCATTTTAATTTCATCTACCTTTATAATTAGATTTGATCTCTCGTGTTTAGATTAGGGTTTGTAATCCGTCATTTGTAATCTGTAATTTGTAATCCATCATTTGTAATCTGTAATTTATATTCTGTCATATGTAATCTATAATTTGCAATCTGTCATTTGTAACATGTCATTTGTAATGCCATCAGCCGTGTATAGAAATATACGTTGCTATATCATTGTATTCTGTCAGCCGTTTATAGAAATATACTTTGCTATTTTGTTAGTCGTTACTGTATTAGTGTATTATGCCATTCGATTATACAAGTGTAACATGAATTTAATTGTCTGTTCTCTATCATAAAAGAATACGTGCGGGTTAAGGTTAGGCAGAAAGAAGGAGAAATATTTGTAGAAATATAACATAGTATAACGTTTAGATTATTAATACTATTTGTAGAAATATAACATAGTAGAACATAGTATAATAGTAGAAATATAACAGAGTAGAACATAGTATAACATTGATACTTTAATTTATTATACTTTAAGTTATACTTGTTTAAAGAAATTAGGTGCCTTTCAGGATGATTGAAATCGGTTTCAGCTTCCTAGGAGTTAAGATGCAACTTCTAGATTTTAGAGTTTTGAAAAAAATCAGACTTAGTTAAATTTCAGGCATGTGAGATTTTACAGAGCAATGTGTTTTGGCATGTGAAATTTTATATAACTTTAAATATGTTCCTTACCAGGGATAACTTTAAGAAACCCCCCTCTAGGAAAAAATATAAAATCCTGGCGAATCTTTCATTATATTTTTAAAAAAATTAATTCATATTGGCGAATCTCTCAATTTTTTGGGAAAACAAATTATTTGTATTGGCGAATATTTTTTAATAAATTTTTTTTTGTAGAAAATATTGGTGAATCTCAAGCAATAACCAAAATTTCATTAATGACCATGGAAAATAATTATATTTAAAGAAAAAAGAGTTCTTATAAAAAACTATTAGGCTAACTATGAAAATATTTGATGGGTTTAAGAGAACTCTATACTATCTAGTTGCTACCGTTTATTTAAAATATAATCAAATAATCCTCATTGTATTGTGTGACATAAATGTATCATTATTTTTATTATTATAATAGGACCCAAAATTTCTTCAGTTTCATTGATTTATCAACAATCCAAAGGAAATCCTAGCCTCAATAAGCATTACAAATAAGATAGTAACATTTTTGCCTCATGGAATATAATGAAGATCACTAGATTATATTTTAAATCAATAATAAAAACTAATATTGGTGACACAACCCTACTATAACTAGCAATTATGATATATTATTGGTGAATTAATTTAGATTTCCATAATAACTGATAAAATTTAGGTGAATTGAATCTATCCATCTATCAAATATTAGGCGAATATTTGAGTTCAAATTTTTAATGAAATAAATTATTTGGCGATTTAAATATTTCTAAAATAAAATTTTGTAAAATTTTGGTGATTTAGGTCGCCTTAAATCTTGAATTATTAGCCAAATTTGGATTCTCAAATTTCAAAAATTAGCCAATTGGCGAATATTAGCCACTAAAAAAATCACTGTTCCTTACGTGTTTGATGGAGGTTATATGGTGCATTTAGATTCTTTAATAGGGTTAGGATGTGTGTAGGAAGTAGTATTAGGCTTTAGGATTGTCTAGGAGGATCAGGACCATTCTAGGCCTCCCTAAACGTTCCTAATTTTCCTAAACATCCCTAAACTACTTTATTATTTTCTATGCCTTGATTTACTTCTCAAATGTGTTTATGATGTGTTTTTAATACATGTATTATGTATTTGTGATGTGTGGGTTAAGGGTAGAAAACCTAAGAACACTAAGTGAATGGCTCTCAGTGCGGGGCCGGGGCCCTAAGTGGCTAGAACTAGGATAACCGACTAAAGAGTTATTTAACAAGTGAAAGTTTAATTAGACTTATGGGAATGGGTTCAAACACTAAAAAGATTAATGTATGCCTCACCCATGCCATTAGTGATAGTAAAATCTATGGATGGGAGTGGGAGAAGGTACACATGTGTAGGTATGATTGAATGGCGCTTGTCTGTATGTAAGGCATTTGATTCCGCATGTGCCTACTTTGGGGCCGGGGCCCATAGTGGCTAGTACCAGGACAACCCAAGGGGTAAGGGCTATGCGATGACACTCACTTACGTTGTTGCTTAGAGTTTCTACCAAGCCTTAGAACCTTTGGGAAAGGATTTTATACTTTGATCTTCTTTCATTTGCTATTTGGGAAAGGTTACCCAACCCTAGGTATTGACTAGCTATCCCTTCTTTGTGGACCTTGGTGTTTATCTCCTAGCATGGGGGAGTGGTCCTTTTGGTATCCATGTGGTTGGGTGGTAAATATTTTTATCGAGTTATCTTTTGCAGATGCGGTGTTTGAGGATTCATGCTTGCTTAATGTTCCAGTTTTGAAGAATGAAGACTTTATCTTTCATGATATAAAATTATTGTTACCTCCCAAGAGGAGATGAATGTAATGTAATCATAAATGTACTTCAAAATGATGTATTTTGAATGGGTAGACTTAGGTAAAAATAAAAGGGAAAGCATGAACTTTATGTATATGATGTTGGAAAAAGAAAAGGATTTTGTAACATTCTAAGTAAAATAGTATGTTTCTCATTATTGTTGATTAAGTGAAAAGCTATTGTAAAAAAAATGTAATATTTGTAATGTATCAAATGAATTAGATGATTCTATTTTCTTTAAAAGTTATCTCATTCATAAAGGATACTTAGGAATAAAAATGGGTTTAAATGGAAAATTGAAATGAAAGTACTTTGTATTTCTTTGTAAAGAATCTGCAAATGTTGAGATGTAGTTTGCTTAAGAAGTAAATCAAGTTGCTAGTACACTAAATGGACTTAAATACATTGTGCATTTATTTAGAAGGGAACCTTGGAGGAATCTAAGTTAAACTATGTTTTGTTCATGTAATTCTTTAAAAATTCAAATTTTTTTGCATAAATCATTACTTAGGTTTTCTTTTATAAAGAGAATCTTTGTTCTCTACCACATTTCCCTTACGGGGCATGACATGTTTGGTATCAGAGCACTAAGTTGCTACACTGGGGCCCTGAGAATTTGGCCCATGCTTATTAAAACTTTTTATTCATTTAAGGAAACTCTTAAACATAGAAATGGACTAGGACCCTTATGTTGGAATTATATTGAGAAAATTTGTACTGAGAGGGGAGGGGTGAATCAGTACCACTAAAACTTTTCTTGGTTAGCCCATTAACCCTTAGTCATCAATTTGTAAAATAAATTTTCTATCTGTTCATCTTTCTTTATGCATATGAAATCATATCATACATTCCATTTGATGTGTAACAGTAAAAGAAACATACATGAAACTTGATAACACATAACACAAGATATGGTATCGCAGAAAAATCCTGTTAAGGAAGTAAAAACTGCGGTGGGGATTGTTACCCACAAAATTTACTATCTGCAGATAAGAAGAGCCAGTTAAGGCTTACAATTTTGGTCACTTTTGATGACCTACCCTGTTAGGAGTATTACAGTGGTGACCTGTTAAGATCTACTTTGTTTGAAGCTTTCGCAACACTGTTAAGTGTGCACTTTGTTAAAAGATTTACATAGGACGGTTAAGTCCACCTTCTACAAAAGGATTTTAGATGTGATGCACTTGTTAGAATGAAACTACATAAGTCTTTGATCTGATGATAAATGTAATCTTTAATTTCTGATAAAATAGATCCTATGAAGCTCCAAAAATACTTTTAATCATCCTTCCATGATTGAGTATTACCTTTATCTGCTCGTGGGTAGCCTCTGTGTGTTCTTATTAACTGATGTATTCTATTTTTGCTCTTTGCATGAATTCTGCCTTCTACTTCTTAGATGGTCATTTTGGCTATTAATTAGTAGGAATTCATGTACTTACAAATGAGTATGAACATCTATTTATACTAATCTAGGCTCAGTTCTTGATTCATGCATTTACACGTTAACTCTAGATTCAAGATATACAACTTGATCTTGATTTGTAGTTAGATATGCTTTTGATCCGTCAGGATGCTTTAAAGCATTTACATAAAGCATGCATGACCATATAATCTTATTTAAAACAAAAATAAAACTCTATAAATAGATTTACATTGCTTTAATTGACGTGTAGAACTAAGATCCACAATTTGCGGGTTTTTGATCTGTCTATCAGTTCTGATGGTCAATTTTCTTGATCATCGGTGTTCCTTTCTCTGAACATGTCATCGGGTATGCTTGTCTATTCCTGTCGGGTTGATTCTGGAAACTATTTTGCTGGTATTGCTTGTGTTCGCCAGTGAAGCTTGTCACATTTATACTTAGCATTTTTCTCAAAAAGTCTTTGTGCTGTCGGGTATGCTTGCATTTCACAGGTATTGCTTATGGTTCATTGGTGATTCCTACTATCTACCGGTAATGCTTTCTGACTGTGTTTTTCCTTTGAGTATACTAATGGAAAAATAATGTCATCAATCTCCCCCTTTGACATTAGTATCAAAAACATGATATGTGCAACATACTGAGTATATTAGTATGTACACCTATGTATACTTCTACCTTAGTCATTT
>MU227499.1:20441-30950 GCA_018584345.1 Thuja plicata | reverse complement strand
TGGGGATTCTGGGTTCATGGAAAATCCTGAAAATCTGGAAAAATGTGATCCGGCTAAGAAAAACAATAAAGGTATTATTGATGATTTTTCTGGTCTGATTAAAATCATGTATAGTGATCAGGTTATTTAAAAAAATCAAATTGAGAAAACTCAGGAGGATATGAAAATTCTTAATAGAATGGGGATAGGGGACAAACCAGTGGCTAAATGCCTGAAGGAAATGAGAGATGTTGTCGGCAATTCGGAAGCTCAAGCTGAGTATGCCAACAAGGTGGAAATAATGGAAAAACAAATAAATCAAATTAAAGAAAAGATGGAAAAGGACAACAGGGATGATGATATTAAGAGTTTTCATAAAAAAGTTAAAAGACTGGAGACATCTGTCAAGAAAATAGGGGAACAATGTCTCATAAGTTTGAAAGCCTACTGTGGTCATGCTCAAATCCTCATGGATAAACTGGAAATTATCAATAAGGAAAAAGACAGCAGCATTGTGGAGAAGACGGGACCGGGATCGCGTACCAGAGCCAGTGCAAAGAAAAAGAGCCCTAAGGAGGAAAAAGAAACAGAGGAGCTGAAAACTTCGGCTAATAACATGCAACTAATGATCCTCGAAGCTGAGGAGATGGTTAAAGATATGTAACTGTTCTCTTTGCATTCTTGGCTGGGTTTTTTGCTGTCCCTGCTGTCTCCTGTTGTTACTTTGGGACATTTTTATGTTCGAATTGCTGTTTTGCTGTTCTTTTCTATTTTGATGCTTTGGCTTAGCTGTTTGTGCTTTTAAACTGTGTATCTTTTATACTAGGTTGCAGGTCCTTGTAAAACCTGCTGTATACTTTGGTTTTTTGTAAAGGTTTCGGGTCCTTGTAAAACCTGTTTTTACTTAATCAAAACTATAAATCCCTTAACAATTCAACCTTTAAACAATGATAATCAGTCTTTGGACTATGAATTGTAAACTTCTCTGTTCACTCCGCAAATCCTGATAATTCTGTTCTTACTGAAAATGCTAATCACTTATGCAAATTCTGAGCTCTGGAAACTTGGAAACTAGTAAGATGAAATGAATAATAGTAATTCTTACTAATGCATCAATCTCTTCACAACTCATGAATTCACAATTCAGTCTTTTCTGTCTTTACTTCTACATGCTGTGAAATCAATTCCTACTTCTAGCCATGGCATTTCAAATTGATAGGTGATCATTTTCAAATGATTACTTTTCTTATAAAAACCTTATTATATTCAAAAAGATATCAAGATTTGATTCTATTGGCTCTTTTAAAAAAACTCAACAATTCTTAAAACACACTGTCAAAATCTCTTCATCCTGATTAGCTAGCAACTGCACAACATGATGTGGAGAAAACCTCATATCTTACCTTGATCTTACTCTGGTTTCCTTCAGCGACCACGTGAATGTGTGATCTCATTGTTGTGGAGAGTTATCCTTAACTCTGGTTATCTACTGAGACTTAAAGACCACCAGGCGATCATCTTTCTGAACAATTATAAACTCTTAATCCCTACGTGAAATCACTTAACTCTCATCTTCTTCGAGACTCAGCGACTAAGGCTTTAAAAACTCATTTTAAACCTTGGGTTTCCTTTTAGAGACTACGTGAATGAGTAATCTCCTTGTCGCTTTAAGATTTCATTTACCTTGAGTTTCCTTAGAGAGTACGTGACTATCACACAATCATTGCTCAATTGGATGACCCTCGTGTAATCTCGCTTACTTTTTGTACTTTCTCTTTCTCATCTAAGATTTCACAACTACCGTGGATCTAATTTTAATCTAACGGCTTGTGTATAGTCTCCTCAGCTTTTAGCTTAACTTTAGTTTACTTTGATACTTTGTGACTTAAGTTGTCTTTATATCGCAGAAGGGAAATCCTTGACCTCTAGTTTGCTCTGAGACTTCCCAACAAAATCAATTTTTTGAAAGATTTAGCTACATGTCCCAATCTGAATCACCATCGCTGACTCACTACAATTTTATTTGACTAATTGACCTTCTAAAATGACTTCATGCTATCCACAAGATCTTCTTTGCTTCATGGCTAAGATTCTTTTGATTACAAACTGACTTAAACTTAACTGATCTCTTCTTCAACCATAGTAATTATTGTGACATCATGACCCATTGAATCTCGCTGTCACTTTAGGAAATCACTAACTCATAGTTTCCTTCTTGATTTAATGCAAGTCATTAGATATTTTTAATCAAACGGTAGTTGGGATATCTCTTTATCTTTTATTTATCTAAAAAATTTTATCATGACTTCACGGTGGCCACGAGATCTTCTCTCATTTGATGACAATTGCTTAATCTCTCAATATTTAACTTAACCATTGATTTTAAAAGAGATCACATGACTGAAGGATTTTAACCATCCTCTTGACCTTGGTTTATTTGCAAGACACCATAACTGAGTAAACTCAAAGTCGCTAAAGGAATTCTCTAACTCCAGTTTTTTAAAGAGACTCTCCACCAACCACAGGATCTTGATCTGCATCTATGGTTCATGTGAAATCTCATAAGCACTTGAAGGATATTCATTTCTTATAGAGACAAAACAACTTAAATCATCTGCTAAGTCTTGAAAAGAAAAGGAATATTCTAAAATCATAACGTGAAAACACAACTTAAGTGAATAATATATGAAATAAGAACATGACTAAAGTGATTTGGCTTTCTTCGAAAAAGTAACATCAAAATAGAAAGGATTTCAAATAACTAGGGTTTTTCTTGGATATTCATGAAAATTTAACCTAGGGCTTAGGTTTTTACACTCTTTCTTGATTTTTGACTTGAAGATCATCATTTGCAGATGGATTTTGAAAAAATTAGACAGGATTTTTAACTTTTAAGCATGGATATGATTGAGAACTTAAAAAATTTACTGGCAAGCTCAAAAACTAGAAATAAAGCCAACAGTGGTTCTATCTGAGGATGCTTAAATGCAAGTTTAATACAAGAATCATAGATCTTTGGTTGCAGACCATGCAAACTACGCTCACTGCCCTACTGCAGAAAGGAAACACACAAAAAAAAGAAACACACCTATATACATTTGATAGAAAATTTACTATGCATGAAAATTTCAATTCTCAACTGAAGAAAGGTTTCAACAATTTCCCATGCACTGGAAACTCAAATTCTTCTCCATCCATGTTTTTCAAAAGATAGGAATCTTTTCCAAAGCTCTGACAAATAAAGGGATCAAGCCATAAAGACTAAAACTTCTTATGCTTTACTTTATCTTCAGCTCTCACCCACTGGAGTACTAAATCATCAAGCATAAATTTTTTGTTTCCTGCTCTTTAATCAAAAATATATTTCATTTTTTGTTGTAATTTTATGTTTTCCTTCTATCCTTCTCTTCTGACCTCATCAAGCCCTACCAATTGCATGATCCTATCTTGCATTGGGTCAGATATTTCTAATTCTTCTTCTTGAGTAAACTTGTATACTAGTAATAAATTGTTCAGAGGCATTCTAGGCTGTAAACCATACACAATTTAAAAAGGTGATTTACCTATTGCTTTCTTTATTGTTATTCTATCAGCCCATAGAGCAATTTTTAACTTTGTGTGCCAAGCTCTTTTATTCTTTTCAAGGGTCTTCTTCAAAATTTTCAAAATGATTTTGTTGCTGGATTCTGCCTGGCCATTTTCCTGAGGATGATATGGGGAATAATAAGACATCATGATCCCATATTCATTATAGAATTTGTTGATTTCATTTGATCTAAAGCACATAGAATTATCATCCACTAACTTTGCAGGGACACCAAATCTAGTTAAAATGTTTTCCAGTAGAAAATAAGTAACCACTTTGCTAGTTTATTTCTTAGTGGGAATTTCTTTTATCCACTTTGTAAAGTAATCAGTGGCAACAAGTATCCAACTGTATCCTCTACTGGATTTCTCTAAAAAATCTCCAATAAAATCTATGCCCACATTGCGAAAGGTGCTTCAGCATTCACAGGGTTTAATAAAAGGGCACCTGAGAACCTCAACTTATTTGAGAACCTTTGGGAAGGATCACATTTTCTAACAAATGCATGAGTATCCTTGAATAGACTAGGCCAATAATATCTAGCCCTAAAATTTTTATGGGAAGTTGTTTTAGTAGAAAAGTGTCCTCCACATACTCCAGCATGTATTTCAATTAATATTTTCTCAGCTTGGCTCTAATCTAGACATAATAATAGTACACCATTTCTATCTTTCCAATATAAAACTCCTTGAACCAGGGTGTACTTTTGAGCTTGTAGTATGAGATTCCTCTTTTGGTTGTCTGTCATAACTTCAGGTCACTTGACATTCTTAAGATAATACGTGATATCAACATAGAAGGGTTGTCTCTCAATACTTGTTATTTTTGAATCGTGTATTGCTATATTATTTACTTGTACCAAGTCTAGGTTTTTTTCTATCATAATTTTTGCTAGACCTTGTCCTCTCACCAATTTAGTAATATGGATTTCTAAGTTAAACTCTTGAATTCTATTAATCCATTTACATCTCTTACCAATTACTTTTGATTGAGTAAGGATGTCTTTTACTACTGAATGAGGTACATATGCAAGTAATTTGGCACAAACCAGATAGGGTTTGAATGATTTTACAACTTTCACCAAAGCATATGCCTGCTTCTCCATCATTTAATAGTTTAGCTCTGCTGCTTGAAGAGATTTTCTAAAGAATGAAATAGGATGCTCAAATCCCCCCTCATCTTTCTAGAGTAAAACAACATCAATAGTGTGAAAGGATGCAAATGAGAATAAAGAAAAAGGATTACTATAATCAGGAGACCTTAAGATAGGTGCTTCCTAAACTGCTTTCTTAATTCTTTCAAAAGCTTGTTGAGCTTCTTCATTCCATTGGAATTTTTCATTTTTCTTTAATAACTTAATAATTGGTTTAACAATTTTAACAAAATTTGCAATAAATCTCTTAACAAAATTTATCTTTCCTAGAAAAGATTCCAAACCTTTGATATTCTTTGGAGCAGTGACCTTTTGAATAGATTCTATCCTTTCAAGATCAATCCTTACTCCATCTTTGGACACTATATGTCCTAGTAACTTTCCCTCTGTGACTGCAAATTGACATTTTCTAGGATTCAGTGAGACACCATACTCTAAAGTTTTTTTTTCTAGATGTTCACAATGATCCCCCGCTTTCTTAGAAAATGCAGTCAAATCATCTTGGTAGATCATGATGAATAAGTCAATGAACTCTTTGAATGCAACATCCACGGCTCTCTGAAAAGTTGCTCCTGCATTTATTAGTCCAAATGAAATTCTAACATACACATAAGTTCCCCAGGGAGTAGCAAATGCAATCTTAATTTTTTTTGATTCTTTTACTAGTACCTGGTTGTAGCCTGAAAAGCCATCCATCATTGATAATATCTCACAACCGGTAACCTTATGTAACATTGCCTCCATATTAGGTAAATAATAATTGTCTTTCAAGGATGCAATGTTCAAATTTCTCAAATCAACACATAACCTTATGTCACCATTCTTTTTTCTCACTGGTACTAGATTAGAAACCCAAGTTGAATGTCTAATAGGGTGGATTATCCCTACATCCTTTACTTTCATCAACTCCTATTGCATCTTGGGAGCCAATAGTAGATTAATGGGTCTCTATTTTTTTTTGAATGGTTTTACATCTTATTTCCATGGGATTTCATGCTGGAAAAGGTCTTCCCTATAAGCTTTTAAATCTTCATAAGATCATGCAAATACATGCTTATATTTTATTAACAATTTTATCAAGTTTGTTCTGACATGGGAATCCAATACTTTTCCAATATAAAATATCTGAGGAGTGGTCTCTGATCCTAATTTATCTCCTCCAAATCCTCAATTTTAGCATTCCTTATTCTTGATGAATGCTTACTCTGATCATTAAACAATTCTTCTATTTCTACCAATCCCTTACAAACCTGAATAGAACTTATTTGGACAACCTCATCCCCTAAAGCACAATCCTTATCATCAATGACCTCAAGTAAAGCATTGCAATCTATGTGCTGGTATTCATAATGGTCTAGGCTTTGAAGAAACCTAAGGATGTCTTGGTCATCTTAAAATACTTTCCAGTTGTAAATATTGTCAGGGATAACTGGTCTTGTTTTAATCTCAACTATTGATACCCCATTTAAGGTCAAATCATTAGTTTTCAAAGCAACATTAGCTAAGAAATCTGCAATAATTTTTTTAGACCTTTCTATCCAATTTATATTGAAGGCACCAAAAAATTCAATTTGGTCCCAAATAGCATGCTTATACATTTTTAGTCTATCATTTTTCATAGCATATTTGGACTTGAATTGAGCTACTACTAACTCTGAGTCACCATAAATTTTTAGACATTTTATACCGTGTCTAGCAACAATGTCTAGCCCTAAAAATAAAGCTTCATAGTCTTTTGTATTGTTTGTACACTGGAAAGGTAACATGAAAGAATATTTAAATGTTGTACTTGATGGAAATAAGTCTCCAGCTCCTGATCCTTCTTTAGAATAGGCCCCATCAAAATACATTTTCCATATACCATCATTCTGTGTAGTTAAATCCTTCACTAAAGGGTCAACATCTTTACATTGATGAGCACTTCTTTTTATTCTAAAATTCTCCATATCAATATCAACACAATAGTTAATATTAGTATCTTCATGCAATTCTATCATATGAGGTGTTCTTCCTTCTCTGGACACCTTTACATTTTTCCCAGAAATATTGAAAGTGGCATAAGATAAATCAAACTGGATACTGCCTCCCATTGAAGCACTCCATTTTATGGACAAAAACATGCCATAATGCGGTGGGATATCAACCACCAGTACACTCATTAGGGTATATGGCTAAATTATAAGGTAAGGCCTCAATGGTACAAACAATAGGGATTTCTCTTCATTCCATTGCTTGAAACCTCCCATTAGGTGTATCTACTTGTAAACCCATGGATCTCATGATTTCTGCAGGCATGACTGTATTAGATGCTCTTGAATCTATCATGCAATTTTTTAGCATTTTACCACTAATTTATAATGTCAGAAAAAATGATCAACAACCCCTGCAACAATATTTTTGTTTAGGTAAATCTAAGGGATCTCAGAAATCATCCCCCCAGGCTCCTTTCCCCTATTGTTAGATTTCTTTTCAACATATTCTAGTTTTTGAGGTTTCACTGGTGATACATTATTTAACACTAAAAGGACCTTTTCTTTGTGTTATTTAATCCTCATCATTTCTAGGAATGGGACTTTGACAGTCATTTGAGATAAACACTGGCCCATATCCACTAGAGTATATTTCACATCAGAGAATTTTGATTTTTCTATAATAATGTTACTTTACTCTATTTGAATATTCAAAGTAGGCTCTTCCCTTTTTGGTTTCCTATTTTCAACTTTGCAAAAGGAAGCACCTTCTTCTAGAACTTTAGTTTTTCCTTCATGTACATCTTTTGGATCACTATCTTTGCTTATAATTTTGACCTTAGGTTTATTTACATTTTCCCCAGGTCCAGCTCTTTTTGGTACATACTTGGCATCTGTTCTATTTTCTTTGATGAAGATGCCAGCTGGCTGACTACCAACATCACCCACTACTTTGTTTCTCAAGTGATAGTTATTTCTTTGTTTTTTTACTAGATCAGAAATAATTCTAGCCTTTTCTTCATTAGAGGCTTTTCTTAATATTGAGAGTTCTTGACCATTTTGGGCATAACATCTCATTTGATCAACCCTTTCTTCCTCTTCACTATCAGACAAGATTTGTTGCTGATGAACCACCATTCTACCTTGTGAGCCATATATGTCATGATTTTCAATCTCATTATCAGAATCCATGTCATGACATGAATAAGCATTAGTCATACTATAATCACATAACTCATTTTAATCATTTTCTTTCTCCTCATTTGGTTTTATATCTAAAGAAACAATGCAAAAATCAGGATTGTGTGGTGCCTCACAGGTCTCACACCAAAATTCATCATTACACATATGAATAGTATTTTTATCTAGGGGATTAGGAGTCCTATTTTTAGGTTTGTCTTTCTTTGGTGAAACAATAGGCTTTCCATCCTTGAACTGGGTACCATAAGGATTATTTTGCATCCTATTTTCTGGGTTATAATAATTGTTATAAGATGGTCTATTGTTCTGTGGAGCTTTGTATTCTTTTTATTTAGGTTCCTTTTGATTACTCCTACTAAAGCATGGATCATCTCTTCTACCAAATCTTCCTAATATCCTCCTATTCATCTCTATATTTACAACTATTTTGTAAGCTTATGTTAGAGTTCTTGGATTCTTATCCTTAAGTGCATAACCCATTTTTGAATCAAAAGCAGTGAAATATGTAGCAAGTCATACCTTTTGATCCAACTTTATTTTTTGAAACAGCTTGTACCCACTCTTTGGAATCTTGTGTTGAGCTCATTTACTTCTTCATTTGAGTTCTTCTTTATATTGTTGAATTTATTGAGCAAGAATCCCTCATTAGTTTTACCACCATATTGATCCTACACAACCATGAGATAGACTTCTAAACCATTCCCTAACATCCTCTACTAAGGATTGAACAAAGAGTTTCATTAGGAAATCCTCATGTTTAATGTTTAGATCATCTATAACATCAAAAAATTTCCTTAAATGCTCTTCACAAGTTACAATATTATTTCTTGAAAATTTTGGGAGTTTTTCTCCCATATCTTCTGGTATTTCATTAGGGTAACCTAGAATACCAATAAACGAAAATTGTTTGTACCTTTCTGCAAGAAGTGGTCTCCTTTGGAATTTTTTAGTATCTTTAGGAGAAAATAATTTATTGTAATCTTTGAATGTAGAAGCCTTGTTTCTTGATGTTGTAGCATTCTCTGTATCGGCATGGGAAATTGTAGAGGATTGCAAGAAATCAATTTTTCTTCTTCATCTCTATAGTAGTAGCTTCTGATTCATCTTTCTACAGCATCTTAGCCATAGTTTCTCTTTCCTTTTTAATCTTATTAAGATCAATGTCTAGCTTAGACATTTTTTTAGTCAGGTTTTTATGATTTTTGGGTTCCTCAACTTCATTTTCAACAACCTTATTTTTCCCTTTATCTCTAAAGGCTTGAGGACAAAAACCTTTATGGGTGTTTGGATTCTCTTGGTCTTTGCGAGACTTCTCAACATTTTTGCAGATTGATGTCTTAAAGATCTTCTTCTAAACTTATCAACATCCTTTTGATCATGTTTTTTTCTTTTTATGATCCTTTTCTCTTTTCTTTTGCTGAATAAGGGCTAACTACCTTATGAGGATTCTTTCCTCCTCGGCAAGCTCATCAGAAGGAACTATAGAGTCTAAGCTAATAGTGTCAGTTCCTTATCTCTCACTAGAAGTAGTGGTGACTACATATGTTTTTAATCCAAGGCTAGGAGCTTCTTCATGCTCTGAGGTGTTTTCCTCGTGACTCGATTGATTTGTATCTTTTCCTCTAGTGTTGTTCTCTTCATTTCTTGGAGAATAGTCATTAATATTTGTGTTGTTATTCTTCTCTCTCCCAGAAATATTAGTACTCAAAGTAGTTGGGATTTTAGTATCCAACTCAACTTTGGAATTATCTCTCGTTCTAGACCTGGTATTCGTATTGATAGAATATGTATAAATATTTCACTTTTACACTGATTACATAGATTTACTTTTAGAGTCGCCACCCAACACAAGTTTGAGAAGTATGAATACTATAAGAATGAATTAGATAGGCAAAACTCAATTGTGGTGTTTATAAATCAATCTTCAACTAGATATTATGGGACAATACTTTGAGTCCCCAGCGGAGTCGCCAGTTTGTTAGGGATTTTTCTTACAAAAACCTAAAAGACAGTGTGAATTATTGTTGTTGTATATTTTAAAATTACTCCATGCAAGAAAAAGCCTAATTGATGAGGATTGGATAATATACTCCCTTTTTGAGCTCCACAAACTCAGGTAGGTATTACCTTTGAATTATTAGTGACATGCATTATCTATCATAGTGGACTAGGTCTTTTACTAGATCACTAATTGCCTTTTACTGTATCAATAAATAGAAAAATATGTAAATGACTATGATTAGTCTGATACAAAGCTTAATTAGCCAAACATTATCTTAACAGTAGCAAACAATAAAATGATATGGATTCTTATCCTTCTTCCTTTTGTAGTTTTTTGAACTTAGGAGGGTTAACCTAGTGATTCTCTCTTGAAGGAATCAAAAAACTAAATGTATGTTGTAATACAACTACTTACAAATAAATTATTTTTTATGAATAAAGTATAATTGATTGATTAATCCTAAATGTTGGATGATGAACAACTACTTGACAAACTAGAAACCAGTGCCTAATCTTATGGGTAATGAGTCAATCTCAAATGCAAATCCACAATTAGGTGATTAATGAAAATGTATACAATCTAGATAGAATGCCTTACAGAATATCCCTTCACTCCTACA
>MU227499.1:7747-19299 GCA_018584345.1 Thuja plicata | reverse complement strand
GGGTTCAAAATTGACACAAAATTGCTGACTTCAACTTGCAGGCCATGCAATTTTCCATAGGCACCATATACTACATCAATTTTATCTTTTAAAATATCTACCCTATGCTGTAGAATTTGCATTAGGGCTCCCAAAACAACTTGATTATGCTCTTTAATTACCTGATCTATTTCTAATGCAGCATACCCTGTATCTTCAGTCTGGATCTCAACATCTGTAACCTGCTTAGGTGAAGTAGGAACAACTTTAGGCAATTCTTGAAATTTTTTGGTTAGATCTGCAATTTTCTTTTCTATTGCACTGATCTTTATCAGACCTAATTATCTATCCTTGGAAATAAGACTTGTTTCATCAAATAAATTCTAATATCTATTAGACATTTGTACTATCTTTTCCTCATTCAGGTGAGAAAAATGGGTCAGGGTCTAAGAAATATCTAGGTCTCCTGTGTTATGCATAGACCATATTATCTTGTCTCCCTCCATCTTCTCTTGGACATTGATTAGTGATGGCTTTTGATTCTTAGGATCCATAGACCACATTGCTAGGGTTTGAGATTTAGAATCATAACCAAACCCTTTGATCATTTCTCCAATTTGTGTCTCTATTGAGATCTGAACATCTGATTTCCTTCTGATATGATCTATTATGAAGGCTGAAGCCAAATCTCATCCTTCCACTAAAAGCATGCAACTTAATTTTACTAGATGTCTGGCCTCATGAGGAGTCAAGTTCTCAAAATCTGGGTCATATGCTTCGAGGGTGTGTAGTGCTTCACTTGTAATGGCCTCTCCTCCTTGTGATTTCAATTGTGCTCCAACTTTTTCCTGTTTAGCCCATATAAGGAATTCCTTGAACTCCTTAGTCTTGATGAATTCATCATCTTTCAAGAACTCTGCTTGCTATAATTCCCTTTCATCTTGGCACAATATGAGGGACATATCAACATTATCATCAATTTCCTCCCTCTTTTTCTTTCCCTCTCTTATCATTTTTCTCAGTTTGTTATCATAAGCACTAGTCCCTGTAAGTAGGGCACCAATTTTATCCTTTTCTTCTGTATTTTTGCAACAGAAGGCTCCCCTACTTCCACTCTTTGCTTCTTTTATGGAGGTTCTTCATCCACTTTAGCCTCATGTCTTTCTGTTAATTCAATTATATTTACCTCATTATGAGGTAGCTAATCCTGGGGTGGTGGGCTATGTATGGAGTAAGTATTGTTGTGCTCTAATGATGGTTGCTTGTTTGGACCTCTGTTCTTGTCTTCAATTTTCTCTTCAATTTTACTAATAAGTATGCCATGTGACTCAATCATCTTCTCCAATCTCTGCAAATAGGGCATACCTAGGAAATATCCACCAAATGGGATCCCTTTCCTTTTTAGCTGCTACTCCAAATCCATCAAACCATGATATCTTGTTAATTTTTTTGAAATTACATCCTCTTCCAGGATGTTTATGATCAAATCCTCTTCCTCACATGGCTGATGCCTTTTGGTAATCAGAATGGTGGGTGTTAAAATATTTTTGGCACTCTCTATAAATCCCTTTGTATCAATATATCTATATAAGACAACATTCATCATGTAGTGCCTCAACCATCCATTCACAGGGTCATAGGCCCTTTTTCCAATTGTGAAATTAAAGGCAATGAACTACCTTGGTGTAAAGGTTCCTTTTCTGTATAAAGCCAAATGCTCCCTATCTGTTAACATAATTTTGCTTAGAAACTCCATGATTGAAATTCAGAGTGGCACTCTATAAGGAAAGATTTGTGGTGGCTGAGAACAACCCTATACTCTGATCAATGTGAAATTTTGTTGACAATAGAAGTCAACCCAGTTATGATCTCCATTCCACTTATCTACAAATTGGCAGGGTCTCAATAATTTTAATACCTTCACTAGAAGTTTGGTCATATCTACCCCTAGATTACTCAATAATGAGTATATTACCCAATTCTCAAATGCACAAAACTCATTCTCCCTAGAAGTGTAATTCTATACCCTTAACCATAGTTGTACAGGGTTTTTTTTTTTTGTCTCTGATAGAATCTTCTAAGCTATAGATTTGACTAATCCATGATGTTGAAGTTATAGAACATAATAAGATGCATAAGCAATGAATAATGCAGTTTCTTCGGGCTTCCTACCTTACTCTGAATGTCAACAAATTATTGGTGTTAAGATTAGGCTGAAAGCTAATCTCCCAAGATCACCTGCATGCAAACTTGTCACGAGAAGAAGCAAGAAATAGACCGAAGAAGAGAAACAGCTATGGAGGCCAAAAAGCCAGAGACTGGAAAACCATGTTGACAGAAAAAGCTTCTATATTATCAACAATAGAATTAAAAAATACAATCTCCTTAATGAAAAGTAAAGAAGTGAATCCTTATAAAAGGAATCACGAAACCCTAAAGGTGGAAACCCTAAAGAAATATAAGCTAAACTAAGACTACTCTTACACCCCCCCTTAAGTGTAACTTAGGGAGAAGCAAAATAGCTAAACTACTGCAGAAAGTAGGAAATATGGGTCTCGGCAACAAGGCCTGATTAGGTACCCAAGTACAAGAAAGAAAACTAGATGAAGGAAACTGAGCCTTCAATCTAGGGAAAAAGGTGTCCCAGAGAAAGGAACAAGAATGAGCAGGAAGCATCTCCGAAGCATGTAGCTAAAAACTCTATCAGAAGAGACTGCTGGAACCCCCACTGAAGTGCATGACCAGGTAGAGAAGACAATATCTGAAGAGCTGATCAATCAAACCAGGAAGAAATAGAACCAACAGGTGAACCCCCCCATAATGCTGAACTAGGAGAGGTGACAGGAACACTGAAATGCAATGCCAGAAACATCTGCAGAAAGAAGACCAGGGACACCAACAGTGCAACAGAAGTACACACACAGGATAAAGGGCAGTGTCACCGACACATAGCATGGGCTAATATCATGGAAGGTATGCTCACTTGACAAAGGTGGATGTGCCTAAAATGGAAAAAGCATCATAACCCCCCATGGCACTTTATAACAGAGTGCGAGTACAACAACCATACAAGGTGTACAAGATCCCAAAAATGCAGAAGTAGGCACTTTATCTCAGTGCGTTTACAGAATAAAGATGCATCAGAAGAAGCATACAAGTTCAGAAGTCAGAAAGAAGAGTGAACTAGAAGTACAGTAGAAGAGATCCTAGGACCTGTAAACCCAAGCAATCCACCAGAGTGCATAAACTGCCAAACTCAGAGGAGAGAAAACCTAGAGTAGAATCTAGGAAAAAACCCCTGCAACTAAATAGTTCACTGAACCAGCTTTCCGACGATATCTGGTTTGCCAAAAACGGAGTCCAAATGAGCCAGATATGACTCCCGGAAGGCAAAAATAGACATCAGACTTCAATAGAAAAAAACATTGTCAAAATGGTAGAACTCAAAACCCTAACCTCCATCATCAGAAAGTTCTCAAAAAGAGATTTTCGACGGTATATGGAAGTCAGAAAAAGACCCCTGGATGCTCAAGATAGAGCGAAAACAGTCCCGAGGGGTCAAAAGGCCTCAAAAATAAAAAATGTAAGCCCCTGGGGCTAAAAAAATTAGGCCCTGGGCGCATGGCACACGCAGGGGCTTAATCTTGGCTTCTGGTCGCTCATACGACCGACCGCTAGTCGCAAAGGGGCTCGCAGGTTTATAAAAAGCCGCCACCGGCGGCAGGGGCCGGCGGAGCGGCGCTGCGGGTGCCGGCGCCGGGTCGCAGGAGCGGCGGGGCCGTGGAGGAGGGCTGAGCGGGGAGCGTAGCACGGGCCGAGTTGGTGGCGGAGCGGAAGAAGGCAGCGGCGGTCAGGCGGCGGGGCCCAGGAGGAGCAGGCCAGTGGCACGGAGGGTGCGGGCGGAGCGCCCAAAAATGCATTAAAAACAAATTTTTTTTTTAAATTTTTTTTTCGATTTTTGCATCAAAAAACATGCCCGTACGGCCCTAGAAGGCCAAAAATTTTCTCCCCGAGGCTCTGGTGTCCAAATCGGACATGCCTTATATGGATTCTAGGGTTTTTGGGCCTTCTGGACGCAACCGTGAGGTCGGTTTTTGTCCAAAGTGTCCCAAAAAATAGAGACCCCCTAGAACCAATGAAAAAATGTTAGAAAAGACTCTGAAAACTTCAAACCCTCGCTACTTCAACAGAGAACGAACAACGAATAGAAGGAGAGCTCTGATACCATGTTAAGATTAGGCTGAAAGCTAATCTCCCAAGATCACCTGCATGCAAACCTGTCACGAGAAGAAGCAACAAACAAACCGAAGAAGAGAAACAGCTATGGAGGCCAAAAAGCCAGAGACTGGAAAACCATGTTGACAGAAAAAGCTTCTATATTATCAACAATAGAATTACAAAATATAATCTCCTTCATGAAAAGTAAAGAAGTGAATCCTTATAAAAGGAATCACGAAACCCTAAAGGTGGAAACCCTAAAGAAATATAAGCTGCCTAAGTAAAACTTAAGCATAGAGTAGATAGACTAATAATTAAATGAATTAATTATTAGCTAAACTAAGACTACTCTAACAATTGGTGCGTCTTTTCAATTACATATTGGATGTAATTATAATTAGTACTTATATAGGGACTCTTCAACTCTAGAATTATCATCACCATGTCTGGTGATACTCTTTCCCTTCCACTGTCTACAACTAAGACTCTACATAGGGCATATGAGATGTATTTCATATAGAAAGATAGGTATTTATAAAAATATGGTGAAGGATCACTCAGAATAGGTGCAATATGATTCTTAGTTCCCTTAGGTTTATGGGCCTGAATCAACCTTGCTACAATGCCAACCTCTTTGGTATATTTAGAAGCTAGGGCTTTCAAATTTATCTCTGTGGAAAAAGGGTTATATATATCAAAATATTTCATGAATGAAGCTCGATCCAAGGTTACTAAAATAGTGCCATCATCCTTCTTGATRGTCTTTGAAAYAGTGTCATATCTACTCRCTAACTCTAGCATCAAGTCCATATCCACAAWTACACCAGGGACAACTAACTTAGCTAATCCACTGGTCCAGGGGTTTGATATGGGCATAGGGCCATCACTATTTTTATGGAAATAATTGAACAAGTGATAACCATAACAATCTAGTGTTTTAGAATCTCTAATATATGCATAATTATCTCCTAGGTATTCATCGTTTACCTTTTTTCGTCGATTGGAAGATGGGAGCAGTTGAATGAATTCTTTTGAATAGTTCTTCTATCCTTTGAGGTCTTCATCATCCCTGCTTATCCCGCTGGTAGAGGAAACACTTCTCTACTCATACTATCTGATGTAAGTTGCCACTGATCAACTTTCCTTTTTTTACTGATATTGAAACAAATCTACTAAAAACCCTCACTTTTAACTGTAAATCCCTTATTAATTCAACTTTTCAACATGGATAATCACTCTCTGGACTATGAATTGCAAACTTCTCTATTTACTCTGCAAATCCTGATAATTCTGTTCTTACTAAAAATGCTAGTCACTTATGCAAATTCTAAGCTCTGGAAACTTGGAAACTAGTAAGATGAAATGAATAACGGTAATACTTATTAATGCATCAATCTCTTCACAATTTATGAATTTGCAATTCAGTCTTTTCTGTCTTTACTTCTACGTGCTGTGAAATCAATTCCTGCTTCTAGCCATGACATTTCAAAATAATAGGTGATCAATTTCAAATGATTATTTTTCTTATAAAAACCTTATTATATTCGAAAAGATATCAAGATTTGATTCTCTTGGCTCTTTTAAAACAACTCAGCAATTCTTAAAACACGCTGTCAAAATCTCTTCATCCTGATTAGCTGGCAAATGCACAACATGGCATGGAGAAAACCTCATATCTTACCTATATCTTACTCTGGTTTCCTTAAGCGACTGCACGAATGTGTGATCTTGTTGTCGTGGAGAGTTATCCTTAACTCCAGTTATCTACTGAGACTTAGCGACCACCAGATGATCATATTTCTGAACAAAAGTTATCTCTTAATCACTAAGTGAAATCACTTAACTCTCATCTTCTTCGAGACTCGGTGACTCAGGCTTTAATAACTCATTAAATAAACCTTGGGTTTCCTTTTAGAGACTACGTGACTGAGTAATCTCCTTATCGCTTTAAGATTTCATTTACCTTGAGTTTCCTTCAAGATTACGCGGCTATCACATGATCATTGCTCAATCAAATGGCACGCATGTAATCTCGTTTACCTTTTGTACTTATTCTTTCTCATTTGAGACTTCAGGATTACCATTGATCTGATTTTAATCTAATGGCTTGCGTGTAGTCTCCTTAGATTTTAGCTTAAGTGTAGTTTACTTCGAGACTTTGCGACTTAAGCTGTCTTTATATCACGGAAGGAAAATCCTTGACCTCTGGTTTGCTCTGAGACTTCCTGACTAACTCAAGTTTTTGAAACATATCCCAATCTAAATCACCATCACTGACTTACTGCAATTTTCTTTGAATATTTGACGTTCTAAAGTGACTTCACGCTATCCATAGGATCTTCTCTGCTTCATGGCTCAGATTCTTCTGGTTACAAACTAACTTAAACTTAACCAAACTCTTCTTCAGCCATAGTCCTTATCATGACATTGTGAACCATTGAATCTTGTTGTCACTTTAGGAAATCACTAACTCATAGTTTCCTTCACGATTTAATGCAAGTCATTAGATCCTTTTAATCAAATGATAGTCGGGATATCTCTTTATCTTTTATTTATCTGAAACTTTTTATCATGACTTCAGGCTAGCCACAAGATCTTCTCTCATTTGACGATAATCGCTTAATCTCTCAATCTTTAACTTAACCATTGATTTTAAAAGTGATCATGCGACTGAAGGATTTTAACCACCCTCTTTACCTTGGTTTCTTTGTGAGACACTGTGACTGAGTAAACTTGAAGTCACTAAAGGAATTCTCTAGCTTTGGTTTTTCAAAGAGACTCTCCGGCAGCCACAGGATCTTGATCTGCATCTACGGTTTGTGTGAAATCTCATAAGCACTAGAAGAATATTCATTTCTCATAGAGACAACATGACTTAAAGCATCCACTAAGTCTAAAAAAAAAAGGAATATTCTCAAATCATAACAAGACAACATGACTTAAGTGAATAATATATGAAATTAAAACATGACTTAAGTGATTTGGCTTTCTTTGAAAAAGTAACAACAAAATAGAAAGGATTTTGAAGAACTAGGGGTTTTCTTGGATATTCATGAAAATTTAACCTAGCGCTTAGGGTTTTACTCTCTTTCTTGATTTTTGACTTGAAGATCATCATTTACAGAGGGATTTTGACAAAATTAGAAGGATTTTTAACTTTGAAGCATGGATATGACTAAGAACTTTAAAAATTTACTGGCAAGCTCAAAAACTGGAAATACAACCAACAAGAAGAACCCAAATATATTATAGGTTCACAAGCTCAAAAAGGTGATTCGTAGTGGAAGGAGAAATATGAGAGATTGAGCATGGAGAACCAACAATTGAGGTCTCAAATGATGAATTCCAAATTTGATAGAATTTATCCTATAATACAGAAAAGGTTTGGTATTGTTATGGCATGGGTTGAGATATTTTTAGTGGCTTATTCTAAGAATTAAAAATCTATTCAAGAACACAAGAGATTAAGAGAACCGATGAATGAAAAACTTGGAGAGTTATAGTAAAGGAATTCCTCTGATAACAAAACCCTAACATATACTCAAAAAATGATCAATGAACATAAATAATTCTATGAGGATTTGAAATAAGAGATCAAGGAATTTTTATATATGGAAAGAAGAGGTCTACCACCATTGGTCACAGAGGATGGGAACCCAAAGGGGTAGAGTGAATGGCTAATAGAATGCAGATCACTTCTTTGAGAGGAATTGGAGAATGCAAAGAAGGACCCCACACTGGGAAAGGTTCATAGCATTTTGGAGAAGATGATCAACGTTGAATTCACCATGAGATAAGTGATCCAAGATGAAGATACATGTATTCTTTTGAGAAATATGTTAATCATATTAGCAAAGAAAACACATGGCTAATTAGAGCCTAAATCAATTTATGTTTCATGTTGTTAGTTTGTAATTTTGTTTCTAATTTCTAAAATAAATTATGAAGAGGTGTGACGTCTTCAAAGTATTTGATATATAAGTTAGACATAATATAAAAATACAAGACTCACGATTTTATCTTCTCATTGTGGTGTAAAAGCATTTTTATTTGTAATTTTAGTTATCCATGGTTTTCAATTCAAGTAATTGGATGCTATGTGAGGTATCAAGTACATTCTGAATCCTTTGAAGAAGTTACATTTTTCATACAGTTTTTTTGATTGGTCTTCTCAAGTAGGGGTTAAATTCATAGGATAAAATTTGGTGGCATAATTAATGTTATCTTGTATGAAGAATTAGATAGTTGGAAGATCTATACAAGATATAGATTTAAAAAGTGTACTGTAGAGTTATACATTAAGATCTTAGGAAGAGGAGACTCTACTACCCAAAAAGAAGAGAAGACACTGGTCATTAACAATTAAAACTAATCAGATAACATAAGTATAAGCATTATAAATAGAATAATTAGAAGAAGAGATAGAAGTAGGAGAATCAAAAAATAAATAAGAATTATGAGTTAAAGTAGAAATATAAGATCAATTATATGCCAAATTGATTAGCTAGGAAAGAAACTAGTAAGCTAGAAGTTATAATCTTATATAAAGGATCATCAAGCTTAGGAATATAGTCGGTGATTAGGTATACCACCTTAGTCTAGCAAAACCAGAAGTGCAGGGGAATTTATTATCCTATTCATTGGCCAGATCAATTGTGAAACCCAATTATAGATCTTGACATAATCTTAGGCTATCTCTATATGTTGATTTGGGGACCAGAACAAATAATCTTGATTCCATTTTTATAAAATAACGGAGGCCACCAGTCTCAGACTATTGAGATTCAATTACAAGGGTATGTGCAGGATCATGGTATGCCAAAAACTAGCGATGTGAAAAAATGAGATTTTCACTCATCCAAAAGTGCACCCAAAAGTTTGTTGACTTTTTAGTAGGCTTGGGTGTAGTACATCTGGCCAAGCCAAAAGCCAAAGGCAAAGCATTATCAGATATCTGATATTCATTAGTGATAATATTTTGTTGCCTGCGACTGCATTCAACATTTTTATTGTGAAAATGTTGAAGCAGCCAAGCAAGCATATTGTATATCCATTAGAGATCATATATCTAGTTTGATACAACAAAGAGGTAAGTTAAATTTATAAGTTTCATTGTTGTTTTTGGTTTTTGAATTGAAATTTGTAGTTTTTTATTTAAAAACTAGGGTTGAAATGATATTGTTTATTATTTTTTAAAATTGATTATAATTTAGGGTTGAAATGATAAAAACTAGGGTTAAATTGATATTCTTTATTCTTTAATCAGACATGGATACAAACCAATCAGAAAACCCTCCCAATGAGTTTGTGAACAATCCATAACAACCTCAAAATAATCCCCTTCCTTTAGAAAACCAACCAGTCTCAAAACCTTGACCATTATAGGAGCTCATAGGAGATAATCTAAATCAGCTTAGAGGATATCAGACCACATATGCGAATATTGCCACATTGCACCCCATGTTTTCCACATTGAACTCCATTATTGAAAGCATAGAGAAACTCAGAGATAAACACAATACTGCACTTCTTTGGTGTGAATCCATGCATGCCCAATTTGATGATGGGATTGATTATGATCAAGTTATGTATCTAAATATAAAAAAAACATGACATATGTAATATTTTTGTTGATCCCAAAACCGGTTTAAAAGTGGACCTTAAAAAAACCAAGTTGTCAATTAAATGGTGCATACATGTTGCAGTACGTGAAATTTTTTGGGATAGATGGTGAATCATTTTTGATAGACCACCCCACAATAATTTGGATGTCTCATTCTATTTCATAAGAAAATTGTATGCTAAATTTGTGCTCGGTCACAAGGTAAATTATTGGAGCATGAGACAGAACCAGGGCATAGGCTTAGGTGCTCCTCAGGACAGGCCAGGGGAACAGTGGGTGAAATCCCACACATATGTCCCCCCTCCCAATATTTCACCACCTCATACAGTGCAACATCCTGATATTATTGTTGAGGCTGGCTCACAGACTATTCAATCCATTCACACCTTGAGTGACCTACTGGTTAAGCAGAGTGTGACATTGTTGCCTCCTCATGTTGATGCTTCTAGCCCTTCCACATCCTCCACGAGCTCACATGGTTGTGTGACCCATACTTGCGTTATGTACAATAATATGTGCTTGGGTCCCCTGAATGATAGTGATGCATATAACTACATCTTCAAGGTGGATGATACTACACAACACACTACAGGCACTGAAGCACCTCGTGGAGATGTGCATCAGGGGCATACAGAGCCATGGACTCTTGTTATGGTAAGAGTAAACAGTTAACTTGTTACATTGTATTTAATTTTAAACGTTCATATTTTTAATAGAATTTTCTTATAATGATTTCCCACTTATGTTTTTTTATGTGTTTCATTTATGTCCAGATGATGACAGAGGAGGAGATGGCACAGGTGGAGGGGTCCATGCTTTCGGCCATTTCATTTGGCCTTGACACTTTCATGTTACATACATTTTAATGTACTCATTGGTTTCCTTTTATTATAATAGTATATACATGTGTTTTCTAATTTTTATGATCATCTTATTACATACTGATGTAGGTTTCACCAGTTACCATTGGGGGGCAATGTGAGTAGGTTCAGGCGTCTAGTGTTGACAAGGGGAAGGTAATTAAGTATTTTATATTGTTTATGCATACATGTATACTTGTCACTTGTGTGCACTCATTTTTAATTACATGTTTTATTTGACAGAGGGTGGTGTCTGATGATGTCGTGAGACCAGTTCACCATGATAGAGTCACAAGCATCTCAATTCACAGTGATAGCCCCACAGTACCTATATTTCTAAATTTAGTTGTGTGTGTTTTACTATCAAGTATATACTTAATATGATAAAGTCATTATTGTATGAAGTATCTGTTTGACTTTTGTAGGTCACCCCTAGTTTGAGGGAGGTACCACACCAAGGGTTTGTATCACTGGTGACCCAACTGACATTTCCTGAAGAAAGTTCAACATAGGTAAGTTTTAATGTTAATTCGGTTATTTTTGAAATATGTATTTGCTACCAAGGATTTAACATTAAATAATATAAGTCTTAGATCAATCTCATGTTCACAAACATATATATAGGTCAGAGTTGACATTGGTGGCATTGTCCCTTTGCTACCAAGGACATA
The DNA here is from genome assembly GCA_018584345.1 of Thuja plicata. NCBI lineage: Eukaryota > Viridiplantae > Streptophyta > Pinopsida > Cupressales > Cupressaceae > Thuja > Thuja plicata. The sequence continues at coordinate 7,948 of MU227499.1, read as the reverse complement.
TATTAGGTCTCTTGACTGCATGAGGAGACAAAGAGGTGAGGTACATGAGAGTTCAATTTTCTTTTTTAAAAAAATAGTTATTATTGTTGACTATGATTTTAAATTTTTATTTATTTTTTCTAGAAACTATATAAATTAAGTAATCTAACTTGGGGTTTCACTTTTGTGTTTGAATGTAGGATCCATCAGAGCCAAAGAGTA
>MU227497.1:29553-53715 GCA_018584345.1 Thuja plicata | reverse complement strand
TACAACTTTTTTATATTAGGTTGATAGCTAGTTCAAATTTTCACGTCAAGTTGACTAACCCTGATTTGCTGATTTTTCATTGCCACTTAAGGGCATAGTTTGGCCCCTCATGATCTTGCACATACCCAGTCGCTAAAAATAATTAGGGAATGCCACCAAATCTGTAATACCCACCCATATGTTTCTATTTCAGTTGATGTGTATGAACTCTTTTACGACCCTTTTTGTGTGTGTGTGTCATACCTTCTGTATTATTTGGGTGATACCTTGATGTTATGTCAGTATTTATAAGCTAGGAATGTAATCTTTCATACCATGCACTCAGTGATTATTTCAATCCATATAAATATTTGTGTAACTTACATACCATGTTTGTCTAATCAGGATCAATAAATCCTTCAGGTTGTTCAATGTATACATCTTCTTCCAGTATTCCATTCAAAAATACAGACTTAACATCCATCTGATATACTTTGAATCCTTTATATGCTGCGTATGTAAGTAATATTCTTACTCCTTCAAGTCTAGCAATGAGTGCAAAAGTTTCTCCATAGTCAATTCCTTCTTCTTGTGCATACCCTTTGCAAACTAATCTTGCTTTATTTCTATTTACATCTCAATTCTCTTTCAATTTTTTCTGAATATCCATTTGGTGCCAATAACATTTTTATCACTCAGTCTTGGTACTAATGTCCATGTCTTGTTTTTCTATATCTTCTCAATTTCCTCATTCATAAAAGTAATCCATTCTTCATTTTCTAATGCATCTCTAACATTCTTTGGCTCAAATTCACAAATTAAACAAGTGTTATCTTTCAACTTACTTCTTGTCATCATGCCAACTCTTTTATCTCCAATAATATGATTTTGTTGATGATGTCTTCTCACATATTTAGCAAGTACAAGTTCAATTCTTTGTTCTTCATTGTCTTCTCCTATAGGTTCATTGTGTTCTTGTTCATGATCTTCAGTTTTGCCATTTTCTCGATTCTCTGTTTGTGCTACCTGTTTCCCAGTGACATCATTGTGTTGCATAGTAACGTTAGGCATTTGCATCGGTATAGTATCATGTTCTTCCATGTAGACAAATCTACTGCAATATTCTAGTTTTTTCATGCTATCCTCATCATTTTTCTATGCAAACTCATCAACTTTCACATTTGCACTTTCAATGATTTTGTTAGATGTTTTGTTCAAACATTTGTAAGCTTTACTTTTAGTAGAATATCCAAGAAATATTATTCCTTCATCACTTTTTGAATCAAATTTACCATTTTGATCATCTTTCAAAATATAACAATGACTACCAAATATTATAAAATAGATCACATTAGGTGTATAACCATACTATAGATTATAAGGTGTTTTGTTTGTATCTTTCTTCAGTTGTACTTAGTTTAGTGTGTAAACAACTATGCTAACTTATTCTCTCCAGTATGTTTGTGCAACACTCTTTTCAATCATCAATGTTCTAGCACAATCTGCAGTTGATCTATTCCTTCTTTCAATAATTCCATATGTTGTGGTGTCCTCGGTGCGAGAACCTATCATTTGATTCCACACTCATTACAAAAGTTAGTGAACTCATCATAAATAAATTCACCTCCTCTATCAGATCTCAAACACATCAGTTCTCTACCAGTTTCTTTTTCCACTTTATCTTTGTACCATTTAAACATCTTAAATGCTTTAGATTTTTCTTTTAGGAACATGACAGTCATCATTCTAGAGTAGTCATCAACAAATAAAATAAATTATCTATCCCCATAATAGCTATGTGTTCTCATTGGTCCACATAGGTCAGTATGAACTAAATCCAAAATATCATTAGATGAAAAATTCTTGCTCTTGAAACTAGATTTTGACATATTTCCCATTTGACAATTTTTGCACATTACGTGGTCTGGTTTAGATAAGCTTGGTAAGCCTCTAACTTATCTTTTCTTACTAATATTAACCACATTGTCAAAATTTACATGACAAAGCCTTTTATACCATAACCATATATCTTCATTCTTTTCCAATAAGCAAGTAGTTTCAGCAGTTTTAAGGTAGAATAGGTTATGTTTTGATTGTTCACCAGTGCCGATCAAATTTCCTGTTCCATCATAGATTCTTGCTTTTCTATTCTCAAATGTGACTAGGTGACCCATGTTATTCAACTGTGAAACACTCAATAGATTATAATTAAGTCCTTTCACCCAATATGCATTCTCACATTTGATTTGATTGTTCAGCATAATAGTACCTTTTCACTTGACAAGGTGTATCATTTCCCATTCTAACAGATCCACGATCATAATGTTCAAGAAATTCAAATTTTCCTTATCTCCAGTCATGTGATGTGTACAACCACTATCAATAACCCAAATGTCATGCTTACTAACTTTAGAAATAAGTGTTGTTTCTACATACATTTCATCTTCATCTGAATCATCTTTCAAAGCTACAAACACTGTCTCAATGTCTTCATCACTGTCATTATCTTTATCTTCAGCAATTTAACAAGCCTTCTTTCCTTTATCTTTGTAATCTTGGTTATGTCTTCTATCATATTGTCTATTCCTTCTGTAGTCTCGGTCATCCTTTCTGTCATTAGAGCTATCATTTCTATCACCATTCTTTTTGTTAGGGCATCTTGTAGCAAAATGGCCAATCTCTTTATAGTTAAAACATATCAAAGGTAGTTTACCTTTATATATTCCTTTACCTTTGTGCAATCTTATAACCATTAAAGCTTCAAGTTCATGAAGTTCCTTTTCATCACTATCACTATCACTATCACTATCACTATCACTATCACTGTTATTTCTGATTATGTGTTTGCTACTAGATTTACCCATTTTCAAAGTAGACATAAATGCGGATTCCATAGATGGTACACACATTTTGTCAAAATTATTCATCTCAAAAGAAATCAATCTTCCAACAAGACTATCAACAATAATATTATTTCCAAGTACTGTTCTCATTTCATGTATTACAAAGTCTCTTATAGAATAAGTAGGCAATAAAGTTCTAATATTCTTACTCACAATAGTGTCTTCATCAATAGCTCCACCAGCTCCTCGAATATCATTCACAACTTCCTTGAGTTGGGTATTGTACTATGTTATGTTCTCTCCTTCTTTCATTCTCATGTCATCAAATTTTCCTCGGAGACTTTCAGCTTTAGCTCTCATTACATTTACATCTCCTCCATAAACTAGTGTAAGCTGGTTCCACATCTACTTGGAAGTTGTATATGTATTGATATCCTCAAATTCATAATCAGTAAGTGAAGAAGCAATCTCCACCGTGATAAGGTTGTGTTCATGTTTCTCTTTCATCTGAATAGCATTCAAAGGTCCAGTAGGTAGAATGAATTCATTATCCAGATAATCTGCAATATTATCTCCTATCCCTGATAGGTATAGTCTCATTCTAATTTTCCATGTCATAAATTTATCCTTGTTCAGCTTCGGTGCATCTCTCTTATACATTTTGTGATCTTTAGCTTAAGTCCTTCAAAAATTTCTTCTAAGCATTGTATGCTCCGATACCAATTGTTAGACTAACTGAGAGGGGGGGGGGGGGGTATCAACTAGCTCCCAATCATCCTACAGTCCCAAATTCCTCAAAATGTATATAAAAACAAATTCAAACATATAATTCAACTCGGTGAAATATATTTTGTAAACCTAATCTTTAGTCAATAGTATTGACCGAGTATCACTAAATTAATACTGTGATTACTGATCTAGGTCAATAAAGTTAAGTGTTAAGAAAAATAAAAGTCCAGAACATTCATGCACATTGACACATAGATTTTTAATGTGGAAACCATGCTAAGGGAAAAACCACCCTGGACCGGTAACCCAAAATATTTCACTCTTCTAGAGTGAGCTTTGTGAAGAGCCAACCCTGTTAAAGGTTACAATGCACATTGTTAAATTTCACCTGGTTAGAGGATATAAAACTAACAATTCTCTCTTGACCATGCATTCACTATGGGGTCAACAAGAAAACACTCAACATTCATTAGAATATCATAATAAAGACTTTCACATTGTACTCAGTTAAGAGATTTATCTGTAACAATGGTTAAACTGATACAAGAATGATCTAATTCAAATACAACTCTATTTTATAGATTTTCAGATCTATGCTAAGTACATAATACCTCTAATCAATTTGTTCACTTCAATTCATCTCATACTTCATACTTGTTTTTCTCGGTAATGCTCTTTCCTCTATTTGCTCGGTGTTGTTTGTAGAAAATGCTCGGTTCTGTCTTTAACCAGTTTGATCAGTCATGCATAAACTTTGCATGTATGTATCAAGTATATCATGTGATGCATAATGAATCTCTTGTCCCTTATATAGACATCATAGCTCATTTAATTTCCATCCTTCAGATTTTTCCGCTTAATCTCCATCGTTTATTTTTTTGCTTAAACCATCCTCGACAGTTGTGTCAAAAACATGTTTCAATCTTTGTTGTTTGATCTTCATTAATTTTTCATAACCATTTGATCAAAATAAAATTTTTTATCTTTTACCTGGGAATCATCAATTTCTAGATCAACATTCTAGTTGGCCTTAGTTTGATTAAATTGCTCAGTCAATTGTTGTGTCAGGAATCCCTAGCTCGGTTATCACTGTGCTCGGTATACATTGTGTTTTACTCAGCGTTCACCATCTCTCAGTGTATACAAAACTCTTCATTTACTGACCACATAAACATTGTTTGTTCCTAATATTCAATTCATAACAAACATTTTCCACCATAATGATACTCAAATAAGTTGACATCAATGATAATACATTAACTGATAATGTTTATCATCACATCTATAACTTGGTTGACTATATCAAAAAATGAATTCAAACATACAATCAGTTGTAGTTCATCACTTGGAACATATTTCCCCCTTTGGCACAATCTTAGAATTGATCCCCTCTTGCTGAGAACTTAAAAGAAGTGTGGGGTGTTCATGTTATGAAAAACTTTGACCTTGATGAATCTTATCATCTACTTTTCATCAAATGGAAAGTAATACCAGATACTATTTCTCCTCTTGACCTTATAAATGAACTTCAAGCATAATTAGAGAAGACGACTGTGATCTATTTATTTCAAGAGGATGAAATTATTTGGACTCAATCCCCCTCGGGCCAATACACTGCAAAGGAAGGTTATAAATCAAATTTTGTGTCCAACCAAATGGATTTTTGGCCCTCCAAACTTTTATGGAGTTCAACGTGCCTCCCCAAAGCTAGAGCCTTTTCTTGTTTGGCTATCCTGGGTAGAGTGTTAGCTTGCATGAGCATCGACAAACTAAGTATCACTGTTGTGTTCCCCTGTACGCTATGTGGATATTTCATGGAATCCCCTGATCACTTGTTTTTGCAATGCCCGTTTGCATTAGATATTTGGTATTGGCTTCTCGGAAAGTTGGGTTGGTCTACTGATGTGGGACTTAACTTATTGTCTTTCTTTTTAAATTTTCCTTCATTCTATAAATCCTCTATGTTTGTAAGTATATGGGATGTAAGCCCTTCCATTTTCAATTGAAATATATGGTTGGAACACAATAACATGGTATTTAGAAATAAACCATCTACCTTGTTGGATACCTTATTTAGGATTGAACAATCTATCTCAGAGGTTATTATGACTCATCTATAAGAACATTACTCATTTAAATAACTTCACACATTGGGACAACTTCATTCAAAGGTCTTGGCCTCTACTAACATGAATAACTTCTCATGAGTGAATTTCAATTAAAAAAAATAAAATGGTCCAGGTTACTACTATCTGGTCCCCCCTCCATCTGGTTTCTATAAATTAAAATTTGATGGGGCCTCTAAGGGAAATCCTAGGTTGTATGGTGTTGGGATAGTAATAAGGGATTCTAAGGGTACTATCATCAAAATGGTATTTCAAAAAATCTATTTTGGGACTAATAACATTGCAGAGATGGAGGCTTTAAGCCTTGACATCTCATTTTCCTTATCCTTAGATATACAAAAGATTATTATAAAAGGTCACTCTATGGTAGTCTATCAAGCAGTCATGAACAAAACTACAAATTCTTGGAACCTTAGATATCATTTACAAAAGGTTTTTCTGCAATGCAATCTTTGACATAATCTAAATTTCAACATTGTTATCGTGAAGGAAACACAATTGCTAACTTATTGGAAAATAAGGCTATAGATGACGTTCTTTCTCTATAAGAGGTGGAGGAAACATCTTTATCACATCTTCTTTGAATCTTCACCTTTAATGTGTGGGTCCCTGGTTCTTTCAGACACATTTGGGTTCAATATATTTCCTTGCCTACTTTCGATTGGTGGGTTTTTGGATCTTCACTATTTGTATTATCTGCTTCCACCATTATTAATTAGATCTGCACTTTGTCTGATTCTTTTTTATGGGAGTATATTATTGTTTTGTGATATTTAAGCTAGGTATCATGACAACATTTTTGAATTGTTATATTTATGTATGTTGGTCATGTTGAGCGTTGTTTGACACAAGCCAACTTGCTAGGATCTCGAGATTCAATTTCCTCTCTGGAAAGAATAACATAGTTATTCCCAAGGTTCTCCGGGGTCGGGTCACAACCTGCTTGGTTACTCAGTTGAAGATAAATGTGATTGTTCATGAGGAGGCCTTTGCTGGTATGTTTAAGATAACAAACTACAAAATACTATCAGTTTCTTTTTTGGCACTTCCCATTTTAACAAGTATGGGTATGGTAAATAACATGCAACTTTGGTATTTTTAAGATAGCGATTTTTAGAATTTTAAGATAGAATTTAAAGAGATGAGGGTAATAATAATTGTAGGGAATTATAAAGAAAAGTGAAATCCTAAGGACATAAACCGCTGTAAACCCTTCCTTGCAAATTGAATGCTAGAGAGATTTGGAACAACCCACAAAGCATGAATCAGACCATGTCACAATTCACTACTCCACAAATGCAAGCGTTTGGAGAAAGGATATGTTTTACTCATATGAGATATTCAAAATCTATCAAATTGTGAAGCTTCCAAGACGTGCACACCCATGAGACAGATTTATCATTAAGCCCAAAGATAGCATCCTCCACACATTCGTCACAACCAGGTAGATATACAACAACAAAGTCCAACTAAAGGTAGCACGAATTCGAAACACAACAACACAAAGAGCTCTATGAAAATAAAGAATAATGCATGCATACATTCAATAAATTCAAATAGATAGCAGTAATTCACACACCATGAAAGAAGCACCCAATGTAGATCTTTATTGTATTAATAAGTCGGCCCTTTTACATTGCTTTTGATTACAATATATAGAGTTTTGATCTACAACTCTGATTTTTGGAGTTAGGGCATCAAAGAGTCTAAACTAGAGAACAAAAGTTAAAACTAGAAATTTGCTGAAAAGAAACTACTACTAACTGATACTATATAATTTGCATGGATTCTTAAACCCATTTACAATCCATTTTCTCATGCAAAGAGGGAAAAATCCACCAAAGAAGAGAAAGGGGAAGAAGGTAAATTCTTTCTGTGAACTTGGAGTCTTCTTCTTGATTTTGGTGGTTCTTCTTGGATTCTTCATTTGAGGCTGTTACTGGTGGTGGGAACTGACAAGAGACCCTTAGTCCCTCTAAAACAAACTCAAGTTATCCATTCATCTGATCTAGAGTCCAACTGGTGTTGATAAAAGTGACCTCGCTAGAAACACCCAGTTTTCGGACCTCGACCTCTACCCTGAAACTTTAATGTCTTTAAAATTTCGTTAGTGTTTCCCAACATTCAAAATTTGGAAGTCCCAAAACTTTAGACTTGTTGCAGGCCAAAAGGCCGAAATTAACTTGAAGAGGCCAAAAAGGCCAAAAGCTTCAAAGGCTGAAAGGCCAAAAATGTGTTTCTTGCTTTGAGGCCGAAAGGCCAAATTGTCGGAGGCTGAAAGGCCAAAAACTCTGTCAGCTAAGTGTGGAAATCTTGTCCTGTGCACCTGTTAGCTGGATTTTTAAAGATTTATCTAGAAAAGACCTCTAGGTGAGCTGTCTGGAGCCTCTATAATATCTCCTGAACTTCTTCAAAATGATCTCCTTTCTCTTTATCTTAGCGACCCTTCATTCTTGTTCCTTTCTGAAGATAGTTAATTCAGAAGAGAAGAACATGATCTCTTCCTCATGTTGGGACATCCTTTGTATCACCTCTTTTAGGTCAAATAACTCTTGCAGGGCCTATTTGGTGCAAACTCTCACCAAAACATCCTTGAACTGTTGAACCACCTCTTTTGACAGACGTAGTGCCTATCCATCTTTATCCCGATATACCTCAAGGCTGACCCCTGTGAAGAACGCATCTATATCTTCAATCCATTTTATTATTTCCTCTCTCTTGTTATCTATAAGGGTCTAATGTTTCTTGTAAACCTTAATTGTTCTAGTCATCTACTCAGTCCATGCCTTAAACTTGTCCAGTTCTTCACCCTCATAGACCTTCACCAGGATTTGGAATTGTTGCTCTTGGATTATCTCAAAATCCGGGAGGGCTGCTTGCCACTTTATTATTTCCAAATCTATACCCGCATCATTCTCCACCAAGTAAATTAGTGAATTGGCCTTGACCAATATAGTTTGGTATGACCTAAATATCAATGGGATAGCCTTCTCTTCGCATTGTTTGAAGTTATTTTTCCAATCAGCACTTGCCTGGATGAATGAAGGAGTCAAACTTGCCGGCAAATCTGGTGTAGCCTTTTTGTTTAGCATGGCTTGTAATGAAGCCTCTAGACAATTTGGGTCAATAGGGCCCAACATCTTTTGAATGAATCCTTTTAACGCTTCATTTTGGTCTATTAATGTTTTGATGGTTTCTTCATCTTTATTCATGAACCCCAAAGCGCGCTTAAGCTCTAGAGCTGCTAGTGTCTTGCTCCCTTCTCTGGTAGGTTCACCCAAATCCACCTCTCTGAATGTATAATATTCCATTGTGCCAGGTGTTTTAGAAGTGCTCGGGGGTGGGACAACTATATGGGCTTTCTAGTGACCCCTAGTGTCTTGAGTCACATATGACATGGTTCTTGCTGGTACATCAATTTCTGCCTGGTGGAAGGCTTGCTTTACAGATGTCATATTTGTATCCTCTCCATCCAATTCATTGGTGTAAGTTCTCTTCCTAGGTTGTATCTCCTTGGTAAACCAAGTAGGTTTTCCAGATGCAATTATAGGTTCGTATGGTGCAACCTGGAGGATCGAAGTTAAGCATTGTAGTTCTGGAGTTATTTCTCTCTCTAATTTCTTCTCCTGCCCCCTTTCCTATTTGATCCCTCCTTCCTTCATCATTTCCCCTTATGTACCCACATCGATTTCCCCTTCTTCCTTCTCCCCTTCTACCTCACCTCGTTCAGTTACCACATTTCCCCCTTCTTTGTCCGGGGCCTCTTCAACGGAAGTGTCAATTGATACCTTTGACCTAAGACCGGTCATGGCCTCCAGCATGCTCTGGAAAGGTGATGTATCTTTAGTACTGATTGCTTCTTTGGAAACCTGGGTGGCACATGTTGAAGGGATTGATGTTGGTGGAGTAGGTGTTGATATGACTGGAGTGGGAGATGGGAGAATGGTAGTAGAGTAGGGTAGATTTGGCATAGGAGTAGGTGTTGGGCTTGGAATTAATGGTGGTGGAGTAGGAATTGGAGGTGGTAGAGAAGATTGGTGGAGTAGGGACATGAGATGGTGGAGTGGAAATTGGTATTTTTCCTGCTATATGATCTATAGTAGTGACTCGGGCTATCCCACTATCCTGAACCTCACGCAGGGACATTCACTGAAGGGTTGGTGAATTGGACCAGTGGTTGAGTGAGTATTACCCTGGGTTGAATAAGCGATGGATCTCCAGTGTCTATATCTTGGCCATGATCCAAAAAGCCTTCAAGTCCTTCAAAATTAGAAATCATAAACTCATCCGATCCTAAGGTATCCAAAGGATTATCCTACTCTTTGGGATCTTCTTTATATTTCTTGGTAGTTTCCTTTTCTCTCCTTTTTTGTAATCTCATTCTTCGAACTAGGGGCTCATCTTCTTCTTCTTCCTCAGACCCTTCTTGTACCATTTCTAACTGCGGAGATTCAGAACTCTTCTTTGTCCTATATGTTTTCTTCTCAGTGGTGGGGGGAGATTGGCTAGAGGTAGATGGGCCTTCACCTGATAGGGATTGTGACGACCCTTCTGGTGGGTCAATCTGGCCTGTCATTCTAGTTTTCTTGGGCCTAGGATTATAGCCATATTCAACTATTCGTTCATGACCATACACAGTTCTTGGCTTCTGAGGGGGAGCTTTCTTGTACTTAGGAATTGTTGACTTCTCCCCTCACTATTTTTCTACTTTCCTTGAGGGCTCCATTAATGCTTTTACTGGGATTGGAATCATTTTGTGTGGCTTGTTGATCCAAGTTATTGTGGTCTTTATCACATGCCTAGCCTGAAAGTCCATGTCATAATTTTGATCCTTGTCCACCTCTGCGTTCATTATTGGCCGGTCATATACCTTATATTTTGTGTAAATGTCATCTAAGACCTCCTCTGAATCACATTCCCAAACCTTTGAGGAAATAGGAACCTTTAATACCTCTTTTTCCAGAGCGAGGTTCATTCTGCAATAATCCCAGATCCTGACCTCATGATCGTCTATGCAGTTTATCTAGTGATCCTCCACATGTGGCTCACATATGTAGAATTTGCCAATAATGTGGCTCTAAGTACCTATGGGATCAAAATGGGCTCGCACTATTTTATAGAACTGCAAGGGACAATCATCCCATTCAAAAGCCAAGGATTTGCAAACTTTCATGTCTTGCAATGTGTAGGGTCCCAAAGAGATAGGAAAGTCCCAACAGTGCTTCTTTTTATGTTTTATATGTTCATATGCATCTGCAAACTGTCTAGCCTTCTCCAGTAGAATTATCCAATCGGATGGGTACCTGGGCATCTTCTTAGGTTGCAAGGTTGACCCGGCTATCTGAATGTATGTGAATGTCCTGAACTAGATAAAATAGGCCCCAATGGCCCTTACTTTAGCAGCAGCTTCTTTTGACATTCTTTTAGCAAAGTCACCTTCAATCGATCAGATGACTACGAATATGAATGCATCGTTGACTATCCTGTAGTCAGGGGAATCCTCTAGCATGTGCGCCCTTTTTACCAACTGTGGGTATACAATGTGAGGTCATGCATTTGGATCATTTAGATTCCCCTTCTTGGTAAGGCCTGTATAATCCACCTGTGAAGCTAGTAAGTAAACCACGCAGGTGCTCATATAAAACTTAGGATTATGTTTTACGGCTGTCAATTGCTCATCCAGATTGTCACTAATAATAGTGCCCCAGTTGAATCTTGCCTTATGTTCTCGGATCCTTTCTATCAACAGGATCATCCAGTGTTTGAGTTGAGTGGATTGAGGTAACCCATACACCCAGATTATCAATGTTATGGTTGCTTGAATGCCATCTTTCATATAGCCTCTTCGGAGGTCTATCTTGTCCAACTTGTTCTTCGGAAGAGGCTTCTTGAGGTACTCATTTTTCATCATCTCATTTATTGCCTGTTCTTTATTTTTGAACCACTTTGTCCCTTTTTGAATATGGAAGTCATAGAACTTGTCTATGCCCTTGTGAAGGTGGAAAACATCTTCAATGACATCCGACCTTATATCCAGTTTCACCTGACCCTCTATGTTCACAACTACCCTTTTATCTGAGTCATAGTGGTGAGCTAGAGTGAGGATCAGCTCTAAAGATGAGACAGCTACAGGGTGTGCAGCTGTGTTTACCAACCCACTTAGGACTAATGCGGTGTAGTCGTCAGATCTATTTTCTGGCTGAGAACATTGAGTCAGGAACTCATTCTAGTCTACGTTCCTGATGTTGGTATCTGTTATCTCACTATGCTTGTTTCCCACCTTAGAGATCAGGGTATTCCCTTTATATTGATACTTCATCAGAGAGGTTATCTTTGGTTTAGTCATTCCTGCAAATAAAACAAGTAATCAGTAGCTTATTGAACATAAAAACAATTTAAACTAGGAAATCATAAACAAGAGAGCTGCTTAAACAACTAAGTGCAAATTTTTGGACTTTTGACCTGCGAAAAAGAGTTATTTTTCAGAATAACGGCCGTCGAACCTTTTAGGACCCGAAAGTGCGAAGTGTCCTTTGCAGACGCCGAACGTCTGAAACTGTCGAGGGACCCTGAAAGGCCAAACCTATGGTGCGAGGAGGTTTTCGGTCTTTTTGGACCTTTCGAAGGTTTGAAAGTCTGGCAAGTCTGAAATGACACTTAGGTCAAATGTTTTGAAGACTATTTTCTTCCTTTCGGAGGCCAAAAACCTGCGGCAAGGGCCATGACCGATGAAACAAGGGAAAAAAGAAAACTAAACCCTAGGACAAAGGGAGACTAGAAAAAACCCTAGGCCCAATAGGGAGGGACCTCCCTATCAAAACACAAAAATACAAAGGCCCGACGACACCAAGAAACAAGGTGCCCTAGGCTGGACAGGCACTAAGGGAAGAAACAAACCCTAGACTGATCGAAAAGCACGAAAGCGAGGTAGGTGAGAAGAACCTACCTCAAAAGGACCAGGAGTGGGAGGACAACCAGACGGCTCGAGGGCACAAGCAGTCGATGAGGAGGAGTAGAAAAAATCACAGGCAGGAAAAAAAATGACAAGTGATTAAAATTATGAAGGCCTCCGCTATTTATAACCCGCGGGCTGACGTATGTCATTTCGGGGATTTTAGACTCCGAAAGGCCGACAATTTCTGAGAGAGGGCCTTCGGCCTCTCAGTGTTTTTGGCAGCCGAAAATAATGAAAGGGCTGGGTTTTTATACTTTCAGCCATATCGGTATTTCGGAGTACCTAAGTACTCTGAAAGGATGAAATGGCCAAAAGGCTGAAAAAGGGGCTCTCTTCTCTTCTTTGACTTGTTTTAAGTAAATTTCTGCGAGAGCTGATTGGATTTCACACAAGGGGCAGATATGACCTAAAGAAAAAGACAAAAAAGGGGGGTTCCCATGGTTAGAGGACCAAAAAATGGGGTGTGTGTTGTGGACCCACAACAATTAGCCCCAACAAAAGGAGAAATGACCAAGGCATTTCTTTATCAACAATACTCTTCCAGAAAGTAGCTTTGTAGTAGAACAGAACCAAGAGGCGAAGGAGTTGATAATTCTTCAATGACCTCCAATCTAAGACTCTTCCGCTGGTTTCCCTGTGTGTGTTCATGTGTGTTTATTTCTTGACCCTTGGTTGTGATAACCAAGATGATTGCCACCTATTCCCAACCTTCGCCAAATAGACCAGGGCTTCCCAGAAAGAGCTTTGCTTCTAGTCAGACATTCATAGCCTCAACAAAGTTTTCCTTGAGTTCCAAGTATAACCTTTCTCTACTGTTGGTCAGGCATTCATAGCCCCAGTAGAGGTTGTCATAACCACCCAAGTTCATTCTGCCTGCTAGGCTATATCTTTCTTTCTTGAGATCTCCATCTTTTGGATGATCATTTTACCTCTTCTGCTTGCTTGGAGATGTATCAAGCCTTGGATTTTAGTGTGTTTCCATGCCTTTAGGTCCGTAACCATTTTTTTTTATTATATATCCGAGCAACGATTAGGCATTGTTGCCCGATTTTACACTCGTGACCTCTTTTGGGCACTTTTCTTTTGAGTGCTTCTTTATTTTTTGGGCTCTCCTTTCTTTCACTATTGCCTCCGCATTAAGTTCATACTTGGGGTTCTAGAATTGGTGGGTACTCGAACCTATGCACTCAGGCTGGCTACAACTGGCAAACGTCCTAGAAAACAATGCCCTTGGGTGTTGTATCTCATTGTGTCTTGTGATGAGGGTAACCAAACTCCAAACTCCTTCTTGTTTGTCAATGATAATTATCACTACTTTGTCTTTTGGGAAGGTTCTTCCATGCTGCATGTACCCTTGGAGAAATTTGACTAAGAAACACCTCTACTCCTTTTGCGGATCACCTTGGACTGGATCCAAAACAAACTGACCCAAAGCAAGCAAATGAGCCCCTGACAAAAGAAAAGAACAAGTACGAACAGAAGGAAAGACTAATGATGAGGACGATAAAGAAAGAAGAAAAAATAAAAAATAAAAGAAAATTCAAAAGTAATTATGGTACAAGGGACAAAAGACAGTCCCACTCAGGATCCAAAGTAATGTTTGAGGATTTTCCCATTGACGGGCAATGGGGTCAACTCTCCATTCAATGTGCTGATCCTAAAAGTGTTCTCCCCTAGGATCTCTGATATTTGGTAAGGGCCTGCCCATAGTCTTTGGAACTTGGTGTGGCTTCCTAGATTTTCTTTTTCCTTATCCCACATGAGGACAAGGTCAGAGATCCTGAAGGCCTTGATGGTAGCTCTCTTGTCGAACCACCTTTTGACTACAACCTGACGCTTCAATACATGTTCCAGGGCTAAAGTTTGTTTCTCCTCTAGGTTCAGGAGATTCATGAGTCTAATTTGTACCTGATCTTCCTCCCCTACATATTGGTCCATGAATCTCAGAATTGGGATCTTTAGGTTCATAGGAAAGACCGGTTGCAAGCCGTAGATTAGTTGATATGGAGACGTCCCCAGGGCATTCTTGATCCTTACATGATCAGTCCATAAAGAATATTTTAGCTACGTGTGCCAGTCCTTGGGGTTGTCATCTAGGAGGTGTTTAATTAGTGTTGTCAAATTTTTGTTTGTAGACTCTGCTACGCCATTGCCTTGCAGATAGTAATTTAAAGAGAATTTGAGGATTACCTAGTTTTCAAAGGCTCATTGTGTGAGCAAGGCTGAGGAGAAAGAGGGATCATTATCACATACCAGATAGAATGACATCCCAAACCTAGTTATGATGTGCTCCTCCAGGAATTTGGTCACGAACTCTGTAGTATAATTATTCAGTGCTTGCGCTTCTGTCTAGCATGTGCAATAGTCAGTGGCTATCAAGACAAACTTATGTCCTATAGATGAAGGCGGTTAATAACTCCAATGAAATCTAAACCCCATTGGAAAAATGGGCGTACCTCATAGACTGGTTATAGGGGCATCACTGGGTTTCTCTCTCGGGTTGCGCTAGTTTGGAAAATGTGGCAAGATCTCACATGCTCGCTAGTATCTTTAAATATTTGAGGCCAAAAATATCTTGCCCTCAGGATTTGGTGAGTAGTGGCTTCTGTCACTCCATGTCCCATTCCATATTTGTCATGAAAGTCCACCAGGATTTGTTTTGCCTCCATTCTATCCAAGCATCTTAAGTACAAACCCTCGTAATTGTGTTTGTACAGTTGTCCACCTTTTAGCATGTAAGAGTTTCTTTTGATCCTTAAAGCTCTTCTCTGGGAACCATTCATTCCTTGAGGGCAGCAATTCTGTAACAAATAGTACACTATGTCTTGGTACCACACATCAGTGATAACGCCTTGATCAGTGTATTTCTGGTAGACTAGACCCTCTTCAAACTTAGAGATCAGCTTTGTTAGGCCTTGGCCTCTTACCAACTTCATCGGTTGGATCTCTAGGTCAAACTCTTGGAGGATTGCCATCCATTTTCCTCTCCATTCTCCTAGCTCATTCTGCATTAGGAGGGACTTAACTGCTGCATCTGGAACTATCCCGATGACTTTACTCCTTAAAATATAATGTTTGAATTTCTTCACTGCCTTGACAAGAGAAAATGCCTACTTATCCAGGTTTGGGTATCTGAGCTCAGCATCTTTGAAGGGGCAACTCATAAAGGAAATGGGCCTTTTGTCTTCATTATTCTTCTTTTGCATGAGGATGCCTACGCATGAGTGCTCTGATGCAAAAGAGTAAACCTTGAAAGGGATGGTGTAGTCGGGACTGGCTAGGACTGGTGCCGTGGCAATGACATTCTTAATCTCTTTGAAAGAATTCTTGTCTGGGAGAGTCCATTCAATCTTGGCATCTTTCTTGAGCATGTCGTTCAATGATTTTACTATTTTTGCAAAGCCACTGATGAATTTTCTGACGAAGTTGATCTTTCTGAAGAAAGATTTTAGTTCCTTGTGGCTATGAGGTGGTGTCAAATTTTGGATTGCCTCCACCCTTTTTGGGTCAATGGATATTCCCTTTTTGGAGATGATATGTCCCAAGAGCTTCCCTTTAGTTACTCCAAACACACATTTCTTGGGATTGAGGGAGACCCCAAATTCTCTGCACCTTTGAAGGCATTTCCTGAGGTTGTTTATGTGGTCAGTTCTTATTTTTGAGTAGACTGTGAGGTCATCCATGTAAATGATATTGCACCTCCCAACTAATCCTTTGAAAGCTATGTCCATTGCTCTCTAAAAGGTGGCTCTAGTGTTAATCAGCCCAAAGGCATCCGTCGGTAGGCGAAAGTTCCCCATTTGGTGGTGAATGCCATTTTCGGCCTGTCCTCTTCCTGTACCATCACCTGATTGTACCCCAAGTAGCCATCCAGGAATGACATCATTTGAGATCCATTAACCTTCTACAACACTTCGTCTAGGGATGGGAGTGGATAATTATCCTTTTGAGAGGACTTGTTGAGGTTCCAAACATCTACGCATAGCCTAATTTCCCCAGTCTTCTTCCTTACAGGTACTAGGTTTGCAACCCATGTAGAATGTTGAATCAGGAAGATGATCCTGGCGTCGAGTAGCTTTTGGACTTCCTTTTGGATTAAGGGCTCCATAGTGGGATTCATGGGTCTTTTTCGTTGTCTAAAGGGCTTAGAATCTGGCTTCAAAGGGATGTTGTGCACTATGACTGAGGTGTCATATGTCTTTAATTCTTCATAACTCCATGCTTTGACATCTCGATATTCAGTGAGAAGCTGGACCATTTTCTCCTTTTCTTTCTTGGTTCCCACCTTTCTGATGTGGACTTCTCTTGGTTCTTCTTCCATGCCCAGGTTGTAGGTGTCACATTCTTTACCATCAGGTGTTACGTCGGGGCATCTTCTTAGAGTAGTCCTAACGCTGTCAAAAATCCTCTCTAGTTCTACCATTCCCTTAGGTATGGCATTGGTCTTTAGGTTTATGATGCCGTGATCATCAGGCTCTTCAGGTTCAACTATTTCCTCCCCTTCCTTCTCCTCATCTATGATATGCTTTTCAAACATGCTAGCACACATGATAAACTCTAAGATATGTTGATCATCTTGGAAGACTTGAAAGTTAGGGATATTATCTGGAATGGACGGGGCTGAGACAAGCTCCACTGAGAATTTATTTAGTTGAGATTTTTCCATTGGATGTAGTGAACTGGCTGAGATAGCCAATGCATCAGCAACATCATTCTTTCTTCTCGGGATGGTTTTGATGTTGAAAGCGTCAAAGTCATTGATCAGATCCCATGACCTATTTTGGTAGGTTGAGAGCCTCTTATCATTGAAAGTATAGTGGCTACGGATCTGCTTGAAAACCAATTGTGAGTCTCCTTCCACTGTCAAGATTTTGATTCCCTTCTCATGAGCTAGGAGGAGTGCGCAGACCAGCACTTCATATTCTACAACATTGTTAGTACAAAGAAACTGTAATCTATAAGCAACATAGAAAGACTTACCTCTTGGATTTATCAATTCGATTCCCGCACCTTCTCCTTGTTTGCATTTGGAACCATCAAAGCGCAATTTCCATATCTAGGGAAGTTTAATAGGGCTTGGTTTGGTTGTGCTTTTCTTAGAGAAACCCTTGGTCCTTGGTTTTTGGCCCCTCTCTCCATCGCTTTCAGAAGAAGTTAACTCTCTTGCATGCTGAGTATGCCTAGGTTTGGGGAGTTCATCATCTTCATCGGCTTTTTATTCCAGCATTCCCCTAGAAGGGGGACACGCTCCGTCATCTGAGGTACTCCAGTCACTAAGAAAATTCAAGGCAACACTTCTATCTTCAGAGTCTGATTCATTGTTGTGATTTTGAGGTGAACTGTTTGCAAGGATCGGGCTATCCATATTGGGTGTAGCGTTGCTCTTGTCTTTTATCCCAAGTACATCTTCTTTTATTGTTAGTGTTTCTGGCAGCTTATTCAGTTGGGAAATTTGAGCCAGCACTCATGATAGGGCTTCTTGAGAACTGGGGCATGTAAACTCTGAATGACTAGCCTGGTGTAATCAACAATATCTAGGTAGTAACAAAATATTAGGATTTGCGTCTTGACCCAAATGCCGTAGGCTGGCTATCATGCTGTTGATGAAACTTTTGAAAATTTCATCACCAATTTTTTTCTCAAGGAGGCCTTGGATGGGACTATGGTCTGACTCTTCACCCTCTTGAATCTGGAACATAAAAACATCATCCATCCAATAAGTGCCCAAATCAGTTTGGGTGAACAACACTTCATTTGGAGTATTGTATTTGGTGATCATTCTTTTCAGTTTAGGCTCGACATCTATCTTGATCTGGTTGTTCAAACCTCTCCATGGTAGCCAGAGCTGGGTGAAATCTGTAGGAGCCACCCCCTCAAGCACTTGGTCCATTCTTGACTTAGCAACATCCCATAAGTCTAAGGTATGTCCACTATGTGTATATCAATGCATTCTTGTATCTTGGGATCTACGACTAGTTGAATGTGCACATCTTTGAGTACACCAATTACTTTGACCTCGGTTTTGTCCAATTGTATGACCATCCGGTTCATTATTTGGGGTACCACCCCCAACTTTTGGAAAATTGACTAGGGCATAACATTGCGCGAGGCTCCCGAATCAGTTAGGCAATTATGTAGGTTTTTCCCAAACATCTGTAGGTTGAGTAAAAATGGTGGGACCTCCACCTTATCTATGAATACAATAGGGAACACCTCAGAGGTGTTGATATTAGACATGGGAACCCTTGCACTATTTGAAGGGCCAGACTTTGAATGATCCAAGGATCTTAAAAGGGCTTCCTTTTGAGATGGGAAACCTTGCAATAATTCAAACATGGATATGTTCACCTTTGTCTTCTTGAGATCATCCACCGCACTGTATTTGTCATTCGACTAGGCCGTACCTCAGTAGCTATCATATGTACTAGTTGTAGGAGGTATAGGAGCATTTGGACCTTTTAAAGGTATGGGGTTATTACTAGCCCACAGATTTGGTGGAGTTGGTTGTTTTCCAGGAGGTATGCTATCGGTGAGGGGTTCCTTTCTACTCTGAAGGTTATATGAGTTTCATTGATAATTCTGGAAGGCATGTACCTCAGAATATTCAGGCTCATTTTCTCTCATAAAAGGGAACATGGATTCATCTTCTCCCGCATAGGATTCTGAGCCTCTTTCCTTTCCGAACTCATAGGAATTGAACACCATAGCACTGAATTGCATTGGGGGCCCTTTAGATTCTGGGTGTAGTGGTCTTGGGAGTTGTTCACATATCCATTATTGTCTTGATGCTTAACTGGAGCCCTGACAAAATTGGCCTCCAAAGCCTCATAAGTATTGGCATTGTCCGCTGGGATGATGCCATTATTGGGCCTAGTGTTCCATGGCCGATTTGGCCTTTGCTGTCCAAATGGTTTCTCCTATGTGTTGTTGTTGCTGTATGCATTAAAACCCCTATTTGGATTCTGAGGGTATGTATTTGGACCAACAGATGCTTGTTGGTATCCACCCTGATTTTGGGGTGGGTTTAGCTTCATCCTGTTAACTTCGCTAGTGAGTTGTGATAAAGTCTTCTTTATGGTATCTAACTCAGAAGCCATAAGGGCATTAGGCTCGGCTTGGGGTATAACCCTCTATTCTACGAATACTGTCTTATGAGCTTCATAGCCTGGATAAGTAATAGATGGAGGCACAGTTGTACATGGTTGTGCCGGTATAGGGTTTAGCATAGGTAGGTGACTAGCTAAGGCTTTATTATTTTTCTGCAAAAGGCTGTGGGACAACAAGATTACTCATGATGGGTGCAGCCACATAGCTTCCTTCTTGTGGGTCCATTTTCTGAGTGAAAATGATGGCTTCATTGTACACCTTTTCAATTGTGTCTCTATCCACCGGGAGAAGTCTTCTTAGAAAGATCAAGGTAAATGGATCTAAAGCCTTTAAGTAAACTTGTATGATAGCCTCATCTGGTATAGTGTAAGGAGCTAACAAATTTTGGTGCATTTTATGAAAATGATGATTAACCATAGCAATGGGCTCCTTTGGATCTTTCCTCATGGTTATGAACTAGTGATGTGTCATAGCAGGATCAACATACAATTTGAATTGATTGAGGAATTTGGTTTCAAAGTCATTCCTTACTGAGATAGATCCTCGTGGCAAATTTAGGTACTAGTTATATGCAAGCTCTCCTAAAGTGTATGGGAATAGACGACATACGACGTCTTGGTGGGCAATCTCTTTACGGTTGCAAATTTCTTTGAAGGCGCAGATGTGTTCTTCTGTTGTCCTAGATTCACCATATATGAATCATGTACACAAATTCTTTGGATTTTTGGGTAACTCATGGAGCTTCCCAACAAAGTTTAAAGGTGAGCTTGTGGTGTTGGCGAAAAAGGCCATTGGACGAGTTTGTTGTAGATGTCAATTTTGCACATTCTAATTTTGGTCAATGACTGCGGTAATAGTTGGGGCAGCGATGTGTGATTTCTGTCCAAGAGGATTTTGAGGTATGACAAGGTGATGAGAAGATTTATCTTTTGCTTTACCCTTGTTGCTGCGAGCTCTTCGGTGGTGAGTGAGTTCAAGAAACTCGCCCCTTTTCAGAGATGATCTAAGCACACGCTCGAATCTCTCTAGAGAGAAAGATCCAATATTATCTAGTTTTTGAGTCTTGAGGCCCTCCTTCTAGCACCACTTCTGTTGAGCGTTGTTTGACACAATCCAACTTGCTAGGATCTCAAGATTCAATTTCCTCCCTTGAAAGAATAACAGATTTATTCCCAAGGTTCTCCGGGGTCGGGTCACAACCTGCTTGGTTACTCAGTTGAAGATAAATGTGATTGTTCATGAGGAGGCCTTTGCTGGTACGTTCAAGACAAAAAACTGCAAAATACTATTAGTTTCTTTTTTGGTACTTCATATTTTAACAAGTATGGGTATGGTAAATAACATGCAACTTTGGTATTTTTAAGATAGTGATTTTCAAAATTTTAAGACAGAATTTAAAGAGATGAGGGTAACAAGAACTGCAACGAATTGTAAAGAAAAGTGAAATCCTAAGGACATAAACTATTGTAAACCCTTCCTTGCGAATTGAATGCTAAAGAGATTTGGAAAAACCCACGAAGCATGAATTAGACCACGTCACAATTCACTACTCCACAGATGCAAGCGTTTGGAGAAAAGATATGTTTTACTCGTACGAGATATTCAAAATCTATCAAATCGCGACACCACCAAGATGTGCGCACCCATGAGATGGATTTATCATTAAGCCCAAAGATAGAATCCTCCACACATTCGTCATAGCAAGGTAGATATACAAAAGAAAACTCAAACTAAAGGTAGCACGAATTTGAAACACAACACAAAGAGCTCTCTAAAAATAAAGAATAATGCATGCATACATTCAATAAATTCACATAGATAGCAGTAATTCACACACCATGAATGAAGCACCCAATGTAGATCTTTATTGAATTAAGAAGTCAGCCCTTTTACATTGCTTTTGGTTACAATATATAGAGTTTTGATCTACAACTTTGATTTTTGGAGTTTGGGCATCAGAGAGTCTAAACTAGAGAACAAAAGTTAAAACTAGAACTTTGCTGAAAAGAAACTACTGCTAACTGATACTATATAATTTGCATGGATTATTAAACCCATTTACAATACATTTTCTCATGCAAAGAGGGAAAAATCTGCCAAAGAAGAGAAAGGGGAAGAAGGTAAATTCTTTCTATGAACTTGGAGTCTTCTTCTTGATTCTGGTGGTTCTTCTCAGATTCTTCATCTGAGGCTGTTATTGGCAGTGGG
Organism: Thuja plicata; assembly: GCA_018584345.1. Lineage (NCBI taxonomy): Eukaryota > Viridiplantae > Streptophyta > Pinopsida > Cupressales > Cupressaceae > Thuja > Thuja plicata. Next base: position 31,768 of record MU227497.1, on the reverse strand, counting down.
AACTGATAGGAGACCCTTAGTCCCTTTACAACAAACTTAAGTTATCCATTCATCTGATCTGGAGTCCAACTGGTGTTGATAAAAGTGACCTCGTTGGAAACACCCAGTTTTCAGACCCTGACCTCTAGCCTGAAACTTTAATGTCTTTAAAATTTCGTTAGTGTTTCCCAACATTCAAAATTTGGAAGTCCCAAAACTTCGGACTTGTCGCAGGCCGAAGGGCCAAAATAAACTTGAAGAGGCCAAAAAGGCCAAAAGCTTCGAAGGCCGAAAGGCCGAAAATGTGTTTCTTGCTTCGGGGCCGAAAGGCCAAAATGTCGGAGGCCGAAAGGCTGAAAACTCTGTCTTAGTAGAAATGAAGCTAAGTGTGGAAATCTTGTCCTGTGCACCTATTAGCTAGATTTTTAAAGCTTTATCTAGAAAAGACCTCTGGGTGAGCTGTCTGGAGCCTCTGTACTATCTCCTAAACTTCTTCAAAATTATCCCCTTTCTCTTTATCTTAGCGACCCTTCGTTCTTGTTCCTTTCTGAAGATAGTTAATTCAGAAGAGAAGAACGTGATCTCTTCCTCATGTTGGGACATCCTTTGTATCTCCTCCTTTAGGTCAAATAACTGTTGCAGGGCCTCTTTGGTGCTAACTCTCGCCAAGACATCCTTGAACTATTGAACCACCTCTTTTGACGAACGTAGAGCCTATCTATCTTTATCCCGATATACCTTGAGGCTGACCCCTGTGAAGAATGCATGTATATCTTTAATCCATTTTATTATTTCCTCTTGCTTGTCAGCTATAAGGGCCTAGTGTTTCTTGTAATCCTTAATTATTCTGGTCATCTACTCAGTCCATGCCTTAAACTTGTCTAGTTCTTCACCCTCATAGACCTTCACCAGGATTTGGAAATGTTGCTCTTGGATTATCTCCGAATCTGGGAGGGCTGCTTGCCACTTAATTATTTCTAAATCTATACCCCCATCATTCTCCACTAGGTCAATTAGTGAATTGGCCTCGACCAATATAGTTTGATATGGCTTGAATATCAATGGGATAGCCTTCTCTCTGAATTTTTTGAAGTTATTTTTCCAATCAGCACTTGCCTGGATGAAGGAAGGAGTCAAACCTGCCAGAAAATTTGGTGTAGCCTTTTTGTTTAGCATGGCTAGTAATGAAGCCTCCGAACAATTTGTGTCAATAGGACCCACCATCTTTTGAATGAATCCTTTTAATGCTCCATTTTGGTTTGTTAAGGTTTTGATGGTTTCTTCATCTTTATTCATGAACCCCAAAGCATGCTTAAGCCCTAGAGCTACTAGTGTCTTGCTCCCTTCTCTAGTAGGTTCACCCAAATCCACCTCTCTGAATGTATAATCTTCCACTGTGCCAGGTGTTTGAGAAGTGCTCGGGGGTGGGACAACTATTTGGGATTTCTAGTGACCCCTAGTGTCTTGAGTCACATATGACATGGTTCTTGCTGGTACATCAATTTCTGCCTAGTGGAAGGCTTTCTTTACAGATGTCATATTTGTATCCTCTGCATCCAGTTCATTGGTGTGAGTTCTCTTCCTGGGTTTTATCTCCTTGGTAAACCAAGTAGGTTTTCCAGATGCAGTTACAGGTTCATATGGTGCAACCTGGAGGATCGAAGTTAAGCATTATACTTCCGGAGTTATTTCTCTCTCTGATTCCTTCTCCTACTCCCTTTCTTGTTCACTCCCTCCTTCCTTCATCCTTTCCCCTTCTGTACCCACATCCATTTCCCCTTCTTCCTTCTCCCCCTTTACCTTGCCTCGTTCAGTTACCACATTTCCCCCTTCTTTGTCCGGGGCCTCTTCGACGGAAGTGTGAATTGATACCTTTGACCTAAGACCTGTACACACAAAATAGTGCACTTCTATGAATCCTTACATGAAAGGAAACTCAAGAATGAGCCCTCACAAATCGATCCATAGCTCTCTAGTCATGGATGTGTAAAAATGTAAAATGAAGGCCCTCAGATTGACCTAGTTGTGTCTATTGCAAATACACCATGAAATGAGAGATTCAAATGCATGAAAATGAGATCTAATCTATATGATTGCAATGCATAAAAGAAAAATTAGTCTAAATGATAACAATGCATGGCTAAATCTATGAAAGGAAATGCAAATGCAAGATTAATCTATGAAAATAAACATGAATCTAATCTACATGAGTAGCCATGAATGCAAGAAGAATGAG
>MU227496.1:739665-763256 GCA_018584345.1 Thuja plicata | reverse complement strand
TTTTTGTATATATTATTAAAGTATATATGAGAATAAGAGTTATCAACAAGGGCAAAAAGAAAGTTTTGTGATTGAGTTGCTTAAGTTGTGACTAGATTTTTCAGAGTGGTTTTGTAGATTAATTACTAGATTTGTGAAAGGTTGAAGAATAAAGTTTAATAATAATAATGAGTTAGACAGAGACAATAATTCATTGCTTGGGTATAATTTTTCATATTGTTGAAAGTGTATTTGACAACAACAACAAGTTACTCAAATACATCGAAAAAAGTTTGCAATTTTGTAAAGTTTAGAACTAGTTAAGGTGGTCAGACACGAGAGTTTTTTATTTTGAATATGTTGTAGCAGAAAATTCATAATTAATAATTTATTTGGTAAAAAATTACACAAAAGTATGTGTCACACCTGGGCATGAGTCTACTACTTATATCTAGAATCTTGTGAAAATATATCATCATTTGATTGTGATTAAGGTGGTCAGACATACACGTACTTTTTATGTTTTTCCTAAAATTTTCATACTACTGCATTGAAATCTAAAATATTGAACAATTAGATTAATTTTTTTCTAGACAAGGGCTAGTTTTTTAGAAACTAAATTCAATTTCCTACAGATTTTGTTCTTACAAATTTCTCACATAAGGTTGATAAGATGTTCAACTTTTTACATCAAGTTGACTAACCCTGATTTTTTAATTTTTCATTGCCACTTAAGGCCATAGCTTGGTATACCATGATCCTGCACATACCCATTGGGCACGGGTCAGGCATCTCTAGAGATAAGTTTCTCTCCTCCTGAGTCATATTCATCCTCCTTCGAGTGCTTTTCTAAGTTGGAAGACTACCTTTTTCTTGACTCAGTAGGCAAATCCCAGGCTTGCCCGAATAGAACCCTCGGGTAGAAGTTTTCTATCACCTACTCTCTCATTTCCACATCTGGGTCCAGGTATTTCTTTAGAAATTTGCCCCCATGCCACACATAACGAAAATGGATGTCGAGAGGCTAGAAATGAAAATCCATAGTTCAAAAGGTGCAAATGGAACCTCCGCTCTTGACTCTAGGTAGATCTTCAAGCCAGTTGCTAATGGAAACCCGACACCATCACAAGCCATAAAAAGCACAGTCTCAAGCCCCTCGCAAAGAATTGTGCTAAACATACCTACTGTGAGGAAGATAATCATGTTCCTAGACTCCCCTAGGTCTAGTAGAGAGCCGACGAATCTAGACAAAATGTTTTTGTTAAGACGGTAATGATCCTCACTATGAGAAAGTCTCCAGCCAACATCCACTTTAAGGTAGTGAGGACTGGTTTATAGTATGTCCTAACCAATGTGACCAACCTATCATTATCTATGTGTCCTAGGAAGGGATTGTAGGGAAATGGGTAGGTCATTCTTACGAGTGTATCCACATCTCTTGGCTACACAGGCTAATCACTCACCCTCTACTCTCAATGTCTAATAAATGCTTATGCCACCTTTTGAATACATTTCCCTTTTATAGAGAAGTTGACCACCTGTGTAGGAATTTTGCATTTACTTTTAAATAGAGAGAATGTCATGTCATTTTGCAAAAGTACTTTTCCCATTATCCAAGGATCACCATCAGTCTATTTCCTAGAACTACGAGCCTAGTTTTGGCTGTCGATAGTCCCGTCAGAGGAGATTCGTACTCTTTGAATTCTGAGAAAAGGTAACTACATTTAATTTGGGTTTAAAATGAAATATTATTTTTTATATCCTTGCATACTAACACATTTTATCTTTTCATTTATCATTAATATCTATCATTTTAGGAAATTAGTGATATCTAGTTGGATTTTGCATGCTCCTCATTTTAATACTTGTACTAATGGCCCTGAGATGTCCTTCTTCTGTCCACTAGGTGAAAAATTAGAGAATATTCTACTACCACCTTGGCATCCAACCTACAAGGATGATGTCATAGTCATTCATTGCATACTAAAGCCAAAGAATTAGAAATGTAAATAAAATAAAATTATAAAAGAAAATAAAATGTAAAGAAACACAAAACTCAAGTAATGTTAGCAACTCTACTAGGGCTATGGATGTTTGACTAGAAGTACAACCATGTTAATGATTTTCAAGCCAATAACCTCGTCGGGGATATAGATTTCTAGCTAGCAGTGAGGCTCTATCTGGTCGAATATGGAACATATCTCACCTATGTAGTCTAGCGGATAGGTGGAAACCAAATCATCACCTTGGTAGACGGAAGGGTTAATTCCTTGGACATACAGTAGGTCTACTAACTTGATCTAATTTCATTTTTTGACAGGATAATCTAATGTTGGATTAACGTTGTCCCCTTGGCATATCAAATATAAATTTTCATTATGAAGTTGGGATTAAACTTGGTCACTTGTTCTCTGTTGTTTGTGTACTCTTTTCCTCTATGGGTGTCGGTTTTTTCAATCTAGCTTGTTTGATTCAGAAACATGATATTTTGCATCTCTTGGATAACCTTGCATGTGCTTTTTTATCTCTTATCTCTCTTTTTGGTTTTCTCTCACAGATGGTCCCATGCCTTGAGCCCTCTGGTTTGACCTGTGCCTCAGATTTGATATTTTAGCTTTCTTTTAAAGAACATCTTTGATCTTCGCTTTTGCGTGTAGGTTTTTGGTACCTCGAACAATTTTCCAACAACTCCTAAAGATAACTGATCAAAGAGATCCAAAGTGAGTTGACTTCCCAACCAAATGGATAAGGATTTGGTCTGCACAACCAAAGTTTTTACAGTTTGCTCTCGGCAAGCCGAAATCCCCTGAAAGTCAACAAAAAGTAGACTCCTTCTACACTATCGTGCCTCGAACACCTCCCATGTTCACTCTTCAATATTTTGATCACATGGAGCACTTTGCAATTTCAAAGGATCCGAAGACAACTAACATGTGTTATCTCATTGGAGTTTCTAGCTTCTCCACAGAGAATGCATTCTCTCAAAGTTCTGTCAGCCCACCATGTGTCCTCTCAGACACCCATGCTCAAATGGGGCCTGTTAATACATACTTGGGGAATATTCCTTCCTGTGAATAATTCCATGACTAACATATTTGTAGATAGTTGTTCCCTCCACGTCATTATGATTGGCCTACATAATCATGGTGTCACTGATCAAGCCGCTGTGGTTTTTTGCTTTCAAGCCCAGCTGGGAGGCATGTTGCGATTAACCAATCAAAAGGATGCATTTTTCCTCAACATAAGGAATTGAGTGATCCATGCCATATTTTTTGGAATGTTGATCGATTGTAACAAAATTGTAATCATTCTTAATCACATTGACCGAGGGTTGTTCTATAAAACCCTGGAGGTTTTCATATTGAAAGAGGTTGGAAATATTGGACTCTAGTTTAATAGACGAGCAAATAAAATGTATTATTTTTAAAGTTTTTTTCTTTCTGAGAACAAGACCCTATGGTCTTTTGACTAGGGGTGCATAATCTAATATATATTTTCTAGGGCATTCTCTCTTACCTTGGCATGTTCTCTTAATAAATCATGGGGGTTGTGTACTTGGTGTATTTTCCTTTTTACTAATCATTGTGTCTTCTGATGAACTCTCATAGGTGTGGTTTAGTTTTGTTATGTTTTCTATATCCCGCTCCTCAAGAAGGATTTTTTTAGGAAGTGGGGTATTCTCTTTCAACCCCTATTTGAACTATTTATGTTTGCCTCAAAATAGTGTTGAATATCATGTCCCTTGTTGAGGAGACTTGCACTTGCTTTAGGAGTGATGTACCTTAATTTGAACCCTTGTACATGTATCCTGCATCAAGATATGGATGTGTGAGCCCTATGTCCAACGACTTTGGCTTCTCATTCTCCTACCAACAATGAAGGGAACATGGTGCACCATGCCATGAGTGAGTGATGGCACAAAACTTTGACCAAGAATGCCAAACCCTTGCAAATACCACTTGAAAAATTATTAGCCCATCCAACAAAGATTTGATTCGACATTTTGCCTCCCCTAATTAGCTTAGGTTGTTTGATGAAGGTTGTTTTCTTCCTTTTCCCCAAACACCAAAACAAGCATCATCTTCTATAAAACCCTGGAGGTTGTGTTGCAGGTCGCACCCCATCCCACTCTTGTAACACTTTTAGAATTGTCCCTCAAAGAGTCATGAGCCAATTTAGGAGATCAACAATACTCAACATTAGTAAGCCTTCTATTGTGATGATTCATATTCCAAAATTGCTTCATCTTCACAAATTTTTTCTATCTCCTTTCTCATTTTGTCTTCTTGACCTTAATGTTATGAAATTTTCATGTAATTGTATTATTCCACTTGATCCAAATGAACATGGATTCCTGGAGGGAATTCACGTTGATGATAATATTCTTTTTATTTACAGCCTTAGCCATCCTTGTTTTACAACTTGTTCCTCAAACTTCATTTTAATAATATAATCTCAATATTGGATTGGAATCTTTATTTCAGCTTTCAATCCTCAAACTATCTTTCTTGTTTGAATTCTCGAGCTTGATCTTCTTGTCCTCTTGATGACATCTTGCCATAGTCCCTTGCAAAAAAATACAACATTTGTCAAAAGCTTAGATTTCATACTTCTTCCTTAGATCAAACTTTTAAAACCAAGAATTGAAATTAATTCAAACAAACTTCAAAGATGACAAATTCAAATTTAATTTCTATTCCTTGACAAATGTTGATTTCAATCATATTTACTATCTAGAAGTCCCTATCAAATTAGATTTTAGAAAAAGTAAGTACTTGTAATTTCTTTCCCATGTCACAATTATCCAAGTCCAATAAAATTCTTAATTTAAAACCCAGATCTACAAAGGTTTTAGCTTTTTCACACCTGAATTGATCTTCCTAAAGCCCTGATTTCTCTTCTCAAACTTGATATGTTCCTGATTACTCAAAATTAGAGCTCAACAATCATCCAAAAATGATGAAATTTATAGTCTAGGAGGTACGCTCTATATTTGTGAATCAAATTATTATTAATTTCAATTTGAAATGAAGTGGGTAATTTAGATTCAATTTTAATTAAATTTGGCATCAATATTATGAAATTTTACTTAATTAATATCTTGCGAGCCATCATCAATGATCAATTTTTGCCATAATATCCTAATTAAGCTTGTCTTTTATCAAATTTTGGAACAGTTAGGGAGAAAATCACATCATTGTGGCCTTTTAAATGGTTGGGGAATTTGAAGGGGGATATATGTACTCGTCCAAGACAAGTGCAAAATTTGCTCTAGGATTGGACAACCTTGTCTAAGGCAAGTGTGGATTTCACACTTGTCAAGGACATCATCATTGGTTTTAAGATCTTCTAGCCACCGATTGCCTTGTAAAACCATAGCTTCTTCCCTCATTTTGATGTAATTTTACTTGAGTTTCAATTGAAACTCTTGCACTTGAATCATCAATTGGAGTCTTGATTGATCTTGGTCTTGGATTTCTCACTTTGTAACTTTGATTTTAGGTGAAAATGCTAGTTATTATGGATTTGAATCAAACTTCTACTTGAGAACTCTCCTCATTCATGTTTAAATCCATCTTGTAAATGCCTAAAATAATCTTAAATAAGCATGAAATCATCTTTTTCATGCTTGAAATTGGGTTAAAGGTTGATTGGAGGACGTAGTTTGAAGGCATGGTAGTTGGTATATTGAAACAGAAATGCTACTTTTTCTTGGTGGCAAAAATTGGATTCCTCTTGTCCTCATGGGGACATGAGAAGGGCAAAGTCTACCACCTCCATGTCCAACCTTGGACATGAGGGGGTCAGAATCAAACCCCTCTGTGTCCAAGCCACATTCACATTTCTCATGGATTAGCATTCTGACTTTCATTCCTTATTTTCAATCTGTGATTTCACTTCAAACTCCTCTTGATCTTATAGCAACAATTTAACCTTGATTTACAAGCCTTGACCATGGACCCAAATTTGATCAAGGGTCTGGTCTACATGTTATTATTGAAAAATGTGATATTCTTTGCTCACTAAAATTAGGCTTAATCTTGTAAAATCTTAATTTATGCCTTGAATCCTTCATATTCCAATACCATAATGCCAATGGGGCTTTAATTTTCCCAAGGTTTGAGGGAGAAAATTCAAATCTTGAAGTCCAATCTTGGACTTGGTGAGGTTGGATTCCAACCTCCCCAAGTCCCAACCTTTTAGCATCTTTCTTGGGCATTTTGTCACCATCAAAACCTTAGACGCTCCTTACTTCTCTCATTTTATTTTTGTCATGACCTTGGTCTTGATTTCATGTTGAAATATTGTGCTTGATCATCTCTTTTCCTCTTAGTTGTAAGTATGATTATGATAATTTCATGGAGAATTTGATCCTAGACTTCCAACTCAATCCCCCTTGTTCCTGGACTAAGAACAAAATTTCATGTTTAGGCGATTGATTGGTTTGAGCTCTAAGATGGGAAAAAGTTTCTCAAACTTATCTTACTACTTGGGAGACTTTGAAATTGCTACCAAATTAAAGCCTATTGCGACCTCTACTTTATTTACAAAGTGAAAAGAGAGGGTCCCCATTTACAATCAGGTGATGATGTGAAAAGATCACAACAATACCTAAGACTATAATCAATTTTGAGATCCAAAAACCATTAGAGGTCCACAACATACCTTTTGGGTTTGGACATAACAAAGAAAATTCAAGTAGATAGATGATAACTGAATAGGTCTATATGCATACCCCCCTCAAATTGTATTATTAAACTTTGATGGGAAAGAATCAGAGGAGGTGCTCTTATTTGATTAGCTCCTAGATGTATAAAAGTGAACGTAAATCAAAGATCTATAAATATTAAGAGAATTTTTTATTATAAATAAAGATCTAGAGATTTTTAATTTTAAACTAAATAAAATTAACATATTTTTGTTGTTTTTGTATTTACTACAGGCATAAATTATGGGAAAACTAATTAGGACAATATGTAGTAATCTTGAAAATATTTTTGTAAGACGATAAGCTCCTTTCACAACTCAAGGGATAATGTAACACCATTGTATTACACAATACTAAAATGGTACAAAAAGGAACCAACCTTGGAGTGTGTGTGAATGAGTTTGGAGTAGTTGCAAGATATTCTATACCCAAGCTTGATTAGATTCTCAATGATCTAAACAAAATAAGGAAAGAATTATGGTCCTTGAGTATGAAGTTTGTGATCCCCAAAGAGAGGAAGTTGAAGGAGATGAGAATAACCATAGTGCTAGTTTAAACTTGGGCATTGAAGCAACCATGCTAGGTTGAACCATCAATGAGGAACTGAAAAGGAGATAATACATTAGGTCATGGTTTTCCACCAAGCCAGGCAATAGATATGAAACAAATTAATGTACCAAAATTTGATAAAAAAGTTTTGGGTGATGGAACTAAGTCATGATTAAGTGAGATGGAAAGGTACTTTGAGATCCTACACTATTTAGAGGTTACTAAGGTAATTTGGGGAGCATATCATTTTTTAAAGGAAGTGTCAACCTAGTGGATTAACAAAAAAATTGAGATGAACTTGAATTCTAGTGTTATTACATGGGATTAACTTGTGATCTTCTTTAGAAAAATATGGCTACCCCAAATTTAATTTGATCAAAAGTTAGATAGGTTTTTACAATATCATGCAAGGAGATTTGTTTGTGAGAATATTTGGAGAAGTTTACATGGTTGTTAATATATGTTCATCACTATCAAAAGGACAAGCGATTTCACATAATATAATGAGGTTAAATCCATAAATAGGTGGAGGGGTAAATTTCTATGGACTAGATATACAAATGTGTAGGACATTGCTCTTGATTACTCTTTTGAAGACATTGAATCCTACTATAGAGAGCTTGGTAGAGATGATCCACTAGAGTCTTCCTCACATTTGGTGCGCCAAATCTCAAGAACACTTGGTACCTCTTATCGCTCTAGAAGGAAAGAGGTGTTGGGGGCTTGCATTCTTCAATCTTGGATCTGAAGTGAATAGAAAGAAAACATGATAGAACCAAAAAATCTAGGTGTTGAACTCAAATATAGATCTTCAAATTCCTACCACATATTCAATGTATATATTATTTTCTTTCCTCACGCTACAACACTACAAATATATGACATGATAGGCGTACTCACTTTTACTACAAATATATTCAATTTGATATTTTATTTATTTCTCACTACGAAACTGCGTAGTATTCAACATTACATGCACGCTCAATAATGTTAATTTGCATTTTCTCCACATGAAGAAGCAAAATAAATATAGGAGGTTCGCTTGTATTAAATTTATTGTTTCTTTAATCTTCTCAATCTATATAGTATTGTTTTATGCAAGTTCTTCAACAAGATTTTTCCAAGACAATAAAACAAAGAAATGTTAGTCATTGAATGCCTTTATACGAGTCCATTTAAAATCTATAATGTAGGTATGAAGAAATAGACATTATATTACAATAATATTTTAAGATATTAGATTAAAAAATAAAGAAAATGTCCTTACTATCTTAAATTCTTCATCATTTTTTGAAAACAAAAATATTCCTAATAATTATATTATATGAAAAAAAAATTGTGTTGCCTTCACATGAAAGGCACTAGGTAAGTCTCAAGAAATAATCATTATATTATTCTATGTTTTTAAGACATTACATAAAAATAAATTATATGTGCCGCCATGCTAGTGAATTCTTCACCACCCTATTAAAGCTTATCTAATGCTAGTATTGAAATATAAAAAGCAAACGTATGTTGATCATTCCGTCCATTTAAATGAACCCCCATGTGAAATTCATTGCATAAAGTCTCAATAAATCCTTAATGCTAATATCTATAATAAGGGTTTCAATAAGCATTAAGAGTGAAAATGGAGGAGGAATGGAGAGTGAAGAAGATTTGGGTTTAGAAGAAGTTGGCTTAGTAATAAATTTTCCAATGGAGTTGCCTGATTGAAGACAAACAATGGTGGGTAGGGTAATCACATCTATATTGGGGTTCATGTTGAAATTTCAATTGTGGGATCAAATTCAAGGAACCATGATTTATGCTCAGGAAAGACTTGTCCCAAACCCAAGGCCCCTTCCATAGCAGCAATTCCTTGCCCTCAAGGTATTCATCCTATAATTATATCCCTTCTTTTTAATGACCAGCTAGAGTTATATGGTTTTTGATCTTGCATGAACCAGGAGGCAGACTGACATGTGGAAATTTAGAAGAGCCTTCATGAAATGATGGAAAATCAGTGGGCCAAACTGAGGGAGCTGAGGTCCTATTCACAGAGGGTGTCTAAAAAAGAAGCAACGTGGGAGGAGCAAAAGTCTTCAAGAATAACATTCATTTAAATTGAAGAGCTTTAATGATTTATATATATATATATATATAATCAATTCATATATCTTATTATGCTGGTTTTCCAAGTACAATGCAGATCTGTTTATTAAAAAATATTTGTGATTCCTGAATCTATGAGAATGTTCTGAAAAACAATATTATAAATCCTACCATAAATGAAACAAAATCTATATGCACTTCCATTAAATTATATATCAAATCTGGAATGTGTAAATTCAACCTTAAATGGCTGTCTGGCATTGGCAAAAAAAAGTAATATGATTAATGCAAAGAAAAGAACTGTACAAAATGGCAAGGTCTATGAGGCCTCTCATTTCCAAATTCCTGCTAGTCAAGCATCTTTCCGTTCAGTTAAAGTGTTCAACTTTTGTTTTTCCCTCATTCTCCACCACCTCCAACTTTTCATTTCATACATTCTCCGCCACCTTTTCCTCAAGCTTTTCATTTCATACGTTCTCCAACTTTTCATTTCATACATTCTCCCCCACGTTTTCCTCAAGCTTTTCATTTCATACGTTCTCCAACTTTCCATTTCATACATTCTCCACCTCCTCCTCCAGCTTTTCATTTCATTTCGGGCATATGCAGATTTCGTGAAAACAATTAGAATGTAATGTCAATGATATCATAAAACAGGTCTTTGAAAGATAAGACAACAGTATATATAAGCAGTGATCTGCACTGCACTCCATCCATCTAATTTAGCATGGTCTAGATTGCTATGTACACGAAACAAAAATCTTTGTCTTTTCCCAAAAGTTGAGCAGAACCTTGTCCCTTAGTTTATTACTGCAGGCTGAAACAGTGCACATTATTTTGGTGCTGGCCGATTTTTCAGATTGCTTCATTAGAATCACCGCTAATCTCCACAAGAGCATTGTCCCTGTTTAATATGATGGAGATGTTCTCATCTCTTATGTGCAAAATCTGCAGGTTAAATTTTCTAAGGCATTTTGTGTGTATTTTGTTATAGTTGAGCATTATTTTAAAACATTTTTTCAAACAACTCACTTGGTATATGCCCTACATAATAAATGCATTTGTTAAACAAGTTTTTTGATTTTATCACGTTACTATATATCCTCTATTCTATTCTCTTATCCTCTAGAGTATTACACATTATATATACACTTAGAAAATATAAAATATGAGAAAGTGTGTGAAGGGTGTGTTTGCATGGCTGGGTGTAATTGCTTCTGCATACATATAAATTATGAATGCTTTAGATACAAATACATAAATGAATACACCCTACACACCCACACATGCGTCTAATACAAGTGTGCACATTCGGCTAATATAAATATATAAATGAGTACACTTGCTCACTCTATTTATAATTCTCTCTTGCTATTTCTATATTTATCCATTAGAACATATACATGGATTATCATGCCCATATATTTGTATTATTATATCATTTTTATAATTGATTTATACTTGCTTACAATTTTTTTTTTAGGAGTCAAAGGTAGAGTAGGGTCTAATAGTAGAAATGGGAGTGGGACACAATTAGTAAGATAGTGTAGCACTAAAAGTATCATGTCAAAACTTATCTAAATGATTCTAATAAATTTGAAATTGCAACCAATTACAACTTAGTGCACAATTATGGGCTTTTTATCTTTTTAGGTCCATTCTTGACACTTTGGCCAACAAGGCATGTGATGTGGCATCATATTTGACCATGTGAACTTGTAAAAAAAATGAAGTGGGAGAGTTGATAAATAAACAACGCCCAAAAACATATATCTGGTACCATAGACTATAAAAAGATCTTTTCTTTTCCTTTCCTTTCTCCTCTATACATATTTTCCTTTCATTTATATTTGCAATGCACTTCAACGAGGTGCAATGGTTATGTCGATAGCAAGATATGCCTTGGATAATATATAAGAGGACTAATAATAACTTAATTAAGACAAAGAGTAAAGGAATATATTGTATGGTCTAACAAAATAAAATCCAACACATAAACCTATATAGTAGTTGTTAAAAATATGTGTCATTGAAGCAACTTGATATTTAGGAAAAATGGGCATGCCAACATTGACAAGAAAACCACCTAAAAACCTTTATAAACCTAAAAATGATGGCATGAAAGAGGAAAAACAAGGCCATCGTAGAATCCAAATTGTTTCATTTTCACAACCAATTCAATACTTTTTGAAGTTCAAATTCAAAATTTCTAAACTTGGTGAATACTTCTGCAATGGGAAAAATTGTACAATATAAAAGAGAAAAATGGAAAAATGACCTAGGTCGTGTTTGATGAAAAATATTTCTTGGCAATTCTGGTTACTAAGTCTCTATTTTGGGTTTTATTGGGAACAACTTGTTGTAAAGTAAAAATTTGAAAATTTAGACACCACCTCTTTTGGTAAATTCTCCCTCCTCATTATCTTCATATCCCATGAGATTGTTCTACCATGAAAAATATGCATATATAAACACATCTATATTTATTAAAAACACTTATAGAATATAAAATATATACAACTAAATTGCTTAATACACCAATATTGTTGCACATTGCAAATCAACAATTGTTTACAAAAATTATTCTTTTGTGCCATTATTGTAGAAATCATCAAGTAGTAATAGAAAAGTTTCCTCCTTTGTCTAGATAGTTATAACCTCAAACACTGAGACGAGGAGTAATGTTGTTGCATTAAACACAAAATTTCGTCCCAAGAGCTTGTCACACAAATGGTTTTCTAGCCAATCATACTGTAGCACTTTGTTAAAAATATAATCTTGAATTACGATAAGGATATAATCTTGAGTGACATTAAATCCCCAATTGAAGGGGAAACATATGGAACAGAAATTTATTTTGCTCATGTTATGCAATGATGTGAAAGGTTTATAAGACCACATTTGGATTTGGCATCCTATTCTATTCTACTACTCCTAAGAACGAAGTGATAAGATAACATACAAATAAGCATCTTAGTTGATATGAGAAGCAAAAACCTGCAACAGTTTCTTCTTCTTCCTTGTCAAATTTAATGAGCGGACTAAGTAATTTTAAATGATTTCTCCCCCGCGTCATCCCTGGGGCTTGGAATGTGGTTGACAGGAACGTAGCTCAGCCTTTAAAATTCTGAAGGACCTTTATCATTTTCTTCAATTTTCATTTGTCATCAGAATTTTTTATGAATTTGGCACCAAATCTGAAATCAGCAACAGTCGATTAGAATTGTTCCCGATGCAATACAACACATCAATAATAGGTGAACAAACGCTATACATTTTGCAAGGCTAAGAAACCAACCTCTTGTTCCATCTCTCTCTCTTTGCAGTATCTGCAACCTCTTTCTCTACTCTTTTTTCTCACTGTTTTTGCAGCCTTAGCTTCAGTTTGAATTCTTGTTTTTCGATTAGTAAAATTTATGCATTAATATTAATAAAAATAAAGTAGGCAATTTTTGAAACTTATCAACTAAGTGTGAAATCTGAAATAGGCCAATCCCTATTTCTATTAACCAGCTGATAAAACCAATATCAATAACATAGAAAAAGCTGTCATTGGCAACTGAGACTTATAGGACTTCACAAGCATCAACAAAATTAGATAAATCACAATTTAGACTCAAACTCAGAAAGGCCGAATCCCCCGTTTTGAATGCTCTGCTTTTATTGAAGATTGAAAGCAATACACGTATTTAATATTGCTGTTGATTGCTATAGAAAATGCCAAGCAAATATTTACAGTTTTACCTAAGTATTTGAAAATGGTTAGCAGCTACAAAACATATTCTTATTTGTTTCTCATGAGATTGTTGGAGGTGAGTTTATTGATAGTGGTTGAAGGAATTACTCCAGTTGAAATGGTTCCTCTATACTCTACCCCTGATCTTCATCATTGTAAAGCTACTCAAATCTATTTGAGATTCTAAAATTAATTCATCCTAATCTTCCAACCCACTCAAAGCTAAGAGAATTTCTATTATGTTGAACAATACATTTCATCACAATAAAATCAAAGATGAACTATACCTCATTTATAACAAAGATTCTTGGTAGAACAAAATAAAGAACTCATTTGAAACAGACGCATAAACATATATATCTAGTCTAGCATATAAAATAGAAAGCTAACATAAAACTCTCTCAATGAGAAACAAACCATTTAAACTTATCAACAACCACTGCATTCTGTGAAGGTTACACAAATATAACAAAACATACTACTCAAAAAATAGAGAGATTCTACACTATTTTATGTTTTGAGTCTAGAACTTAACAAGCCACTTAACAAAAATGACATAATGTTATTGCTAACCACTCTAACTACAAAGCACATTCTACATAATCCCTCATGTAATACAAAGCCAGAAACAAAACTACCCCTGATAAAGCCCTAAGTTGAATTTACACAACACACTCATTAATTCCTCTTTTTGAAACCTAGAACAAATATTTCTAACATTGATAAATCCTCAAAGCAAAACGCTAAAATTCAACCATGACCCAGACAAACCAAAAAAAAAAAAACTTCTCTTCTTTGGCTTCCTCTGTTTCATCACAGACCATAACCTTGGCAACGCCAAACTTCAGGTGGGTATGAAGTGTAAGTGGGAGCTCTTGCTTTATGCTTAGGGTGCAAAGACTTGGCAACTTCTTTTGATCCAAAAGCCTGCTTGTAATACTGAATAGCGTCTGCCATGTTCAAAACCTCCACTACCAAATGATGCCTTAGTGTAGAAAACACAGTAGCCACCTTAACAACCACTGCATCACCATTCTGGTTTCTATTTTCTTTCTCAGCCATTTCTCGCCTCTATCTCTCCACTCCAAGCTCTTACAACCATATTTCACTTTTTCACTGTCAAGCAGAAAAAATGAGGCCTGAAATTGATTTTCAGCCCCACGGTGGGCGCCAGAAATGTGCTAGCTAAATGTGGGCCTCTGATTTAGTAGTACACTTCAACATGGTCATTGCTCTTCAATCACATATAGAAATGAATATAGATTAATTCATCCTGCGTGTGTGAATGAATTGACCTGTTGCCTTCTAGAAGGCAGGAGTATGAGCTTGCTCTCAGATTATTGCAAGCTCAGTGACTACACACTAACCTAAACGAAGGATTTAAAAGCTATATGCTGAAAGTAAAATGTTGATTAATCTAAATGATTATGCAATTTGTTGCCCCCACCTAAATCCACATCAATGAGAGCTAGGTCACTGATCAAACTAGCAAGTTGCTGCCTGCTCTCCAGGTCAGGTGGCAGACCACCAAATTTTTTAGATTCTAGAAGGGGAGTATTGAAATCCCCCATTAAAATGGTTTTTGGTTCTTTAACTTTGGTAAAAAGAGTTCGTATCTTGTCCCAGAAGGCAAGTCTACAAATCTTTGTGTTAGGTGCATAAATGTTCATAATAGCCCAGCCCTCCTGATCTATTGGGTTATTGAAATGCATAAGTAAGATATTGCCCTCATTCCAACTGATATGAGCATTAAGGTTTTCCTTCCAAAGCACCAGAAGGCCTCCAGAGGCTCCATGCGAATCAGTTGCAGCAGTCTTCAGAACTTTTCCAAAGGAGATGCCAGCAACTTTGTCCTTTTTCATTTTTGTCTCTTGAATCAAAAAAATGTCTGGTCTATGGTCTCTTATCATATTCCTAATTATTACTTGTTTGTGGACTCCATTAAGCCCACGAATGTTCCAAAATATGACCTTCATGATTTCTTAAGAGACTCCTAGATGGTCTGCTGGTAATCATCCGCAATATTTCTTTTTGCTTCTTCCTTTCTAATTTGATTCATACTCTTCCTACCAAGTGTGTTAGACTTGCTTCCTGTGTCTGCTTTAGCCCTACTTCTCGTTGTTGCAGGAGAGGCCGAAGATGGGTCTCTGCTATTTTTATTTTTCACTGTTATACATGCTCCCTCATTGTCATTTTAAGCCTCTTTGTAACTGTCAAAAAGGGCTTCCATTCTTGAGATTTGTCCCGACGTAGAGGAAGAAACCATTTCCAGGAAATGACTAATCTTCCCTGGTGATAGGTAAGGTCCCTATCCCTTCTCATGCTTCCCTTCTTCCTGTGAATCTGGGACACAAGAGAAGAAGAAGGGGAAGCAGGACAAAAAGAGAAAGATCACAATCAAGATGTCGACTTAGAATGAGGAGGATAGCTCAAGGAAGAGGGTTATGAGATCAAAAAGATTAAAAGTGGAAACCCAGGAGGAGAAGCTGGCTAGCTAGAAAGAAACACAAGAGGGGAGAGCTGAGGAAGAGGAGAGTTAGGGGAAGGAGAAGGAAGAGGATGTCAATAGCCAGGGTTATGCAGAGTATGGAGAAGATCATTACACCTGCAGTATTACAGGTAAAAACAAAAAGGTTGTCTGAAGAAATTTTGACACGGTCTCTGCCAAAATGGGCATAAAGAGAGAATTGGTAAGGACCTTGGTTAAGGAAAACAAAGAGGGAAAAATTCAGATGGAAGAGCTCATTGATCCTGCTCTGGTGATTGTCAGTGACAATGCGAGGGAAGATCCTTAAATGGATGTGCTGAACAATGCAAAAAAATAGTGCCATTGACAGCTATAGATCAACGAAATGGACCTACTATGAAATATATGAGCTGAAAAAAAGGATGGATAGGATGGAGAAAGAAAGCATAATCAACAACAACAAAAACATAGTGGAAGACAGGGAGTTGGACAACAGAGTAACTGAACTGAAGCATAGGATCGAAGGTATTGAAGCTTCAATGGTTAAAATTGCTAAGCAAAGTTACAACATACTTAAAGCCTCCAATGATAACATCAAGGTAATCATTGACAAGTTTCAAGAACAAAGGGGAAACAAAGAGGATCGACCGATGCATAGAGACAGGGATCAACTTCCAGAAGATGAAAATACGAAGGGAATTGGAGAAGAAGCCAAACAGATGGCAAACTAGGAAGCTGACAAGGAGCTGGCCGAACTTAGAGAAGCTGCTGAAAGAATGACTGAGCTGGAGATATGGGCGGCAGAGATTCTCGGAGATATTGCCTGACTGGCACCCCTAGGTTTTTGTTCCTGGCTTTATTGGATATGCGTTCCTGGATTTCTGTTGTTTGTGACTATTTTGCTAGAACTGCCTATTTTGGGATGGATGTTTTGTAACGCTTATATGCTTTAGTTCTCTTTTTATCCGTTGTAGGGTTTCAGGAACCCATCAAAACCTGTTTTCCTTAATCAAAAACTTAAAAGTAGTTCATGTCCTGCCAAAGATGCATTGGTGTATGGCAAGACAGAGAACATGGCAAAACAAATGGCTCAAATGAGTGCTGACCTTCTATATACTATAATTTCTCAAAGTTCCATATACCCTCAAAGTTCCATATACCCTCTTATTGCTTCTATATACTACAATTTCACTCATTTTGGTACTTGTAGTAGCTACATACCTCAACTTGTGTATTACTATAATATCATTTTGTGTTTGACTGAACCTATACCTTTTGGATCTGCATAGTCCTTTTTTCTAAAAGTATGACTTCTTCATAGTATTGCAGTTGCATAGATTGTTTCCTTTCTATGACTTGATACATTTATAGGTAACATGCACTTTCACTTTGTTTATATGGGCTTTAAAGTATTGAGAAATTTTAATGTTGTTTGCAGTTCACGAAGTCATTGATGAAAGAATTTAATGATGAAATTGTTGAAGCATTTATACACAGGAAGACCAGACTCTGTCATCTGTATGTAGTTGTAGCCACCCTTGCAGTAGGCATAACAACATTTTCAGAAGAAACTAGAGGAGAAAGGCATAAGCGCCAACAAGATCCAATTCCTTTTTATAAGCGTATCATCTATTCCAATAACACAGATTGTCATGACCAAATTCGTATGAGTAGAAGAGCCTTCTTTAAACTAGCCAATATTATTAGGCAAAAAAACAACATTAGGGATCCACTACACATTACATTAGAAGAACAAATAGTGATGTTCCTACATACCCTAGGCCACAATATGAGGAATCGCAATATTGCACATAACTTTGGGCACTCTGGAGAGACAATAAGCTGACACTTCCACAAAGTCTTGATGACTATCTTAGCACTCCATGCAGATTTTGTTTTTCCCCTAGTCCAAACACTCCTCTAGAAATTAGTGGGAAGAACCGTTTCGATCCATACTTCAAGGTATATCTCATAGTTGTACATGTTTGTTTTATTGAGTCTTACTCTGATTACTGCAGCATTCATTTGATTACAAATTTTCTTTGTATAGGATTGTGTTGGAGAAATCAATGGATCCCATATACCAATCACTGTTGATGTGGACATACAAGTCAAATATCGTGATAGAAAATGCAACTTGTCGCAAAATGTTATGGGTGTGACTTCGTTTGATTATAATTTTCAGTACATCCTTGCTGGTTGGGAAGGGTCCACTGCAGATAGCCGTGTTCTTGCTTCAGCTCTTTCGAGAGCAGATCCACTGGTAGTTCCACTCGGTATGTAAACATCTAATTGTATAATGATTATATAGTCAAATTTTCATACGTTATAACAATGTACATTTTTAATGTAGGAAAATATTATTTAGTCGATGCTGGATATCCAAATGTACCAGAATTTCTTGCCCCTTATCGGTGTACACGTTATCATCTAAAGGAGTTTTCAAGAGCAAACCTGATAAACACTACACAAGAGTTGTTTAACCACCAACACTCCTCACTCAGAAATGCAATAGAGCGTACATTCGAGATTTTGAAGCAACATTTTCCTATCCTGAGGCATGCAACATCTTATCAAATCATGACACAAACTAAGATTGTTTTAGCATGTTGCATACTACACAACTTCATCATGATAGAGGATGGTGTTCCATCCAAGGTTGAAATTGAAGATGATGCAGATCGTGGTAGGATAGATGTACCGATTCTTGAGACATATGGGATGAGTCAGCGTGATAGAGATGATTGGGGGAAGTTTCGAGATGAAATAGCTATAAGGATGTGGGAAGACTACAAAACTTGATCTTAGACCACTATAATGATCCCATTGTTTTGGCTATAAAGTAAATATAGGGATTGTTACTTTAAATTTCCTTCCTTATAATTGATAATGTTCAAGAAAATGCTGAAGAGTGCTCTCTGTTATGTAATGACTGATTTTGATATATTTATTATGAGATTTTTTATGCTAATTATTTTTTGGAAATCATTTTGAGTGACCGTGTGGAGATCATAGGATGAAAATCTTATTAATTTTGAAGGTAAAACTCATAGAGAGTTCACATTTTAGCTTCATTGAACATGGATTCCCGCCATGCTGTATTAGCCCTATTTTCCATTGTTGTTGGTATAAACATGAGCTTATGTTTTTTGTAATTGTTTATATTGCAGTCATTTGAATGTAATACAGTCGTAATACGAAAGGGATTAGAATATTACATATGTCATTTGCTGATCATTATAAAAAGAAGATTAGGAGTTATATATGCCATTTTTGTTTGGAAATGTGATGTATTGCTTTAATATAAACAATAAATTAAATGAGTTGTCTAAGTTATGATTTTAATGTGAGGATCTTATAGTGTCGTCATCCAATAATAAATGTTAAGAGGGGCTTATAGATTGGATTTGCATAAGTATTTTGACAAGGACATTGCAGCAGTACCATGCCATCTCCTAGAAAATGTATGTAAAAAATATACATAAAATTATCATAATGTATGTAAAATATATACATAATGTATGTAAAATATATACTAGAAAATTATCCACATAAAATTACACAATCAAATACAAATTTAAACACGATACCTTTCAAACCACAACAATCTGCCAATACAATATAAAGATCAGTGTTTTTAAACGTAGATTACAACATGCCAACCATTCATTTCAGACAAAACAAAACAAATTTCCATCGATTCTTTCCACCATGATTGGTATCCCATGTTGAACTCTGAGAGTGGTGGAGGCTACAGGAAGATCACCCCCAAATGATCTACACTCTTTTGTTTTCTCTATCATCTGTTTCAAATTATTGTCCAATCTTCTTCTTCGCTTCCAAGCTTTCAGATTTGAGGGCATAGGGATATAACTTCATTGATAAATAGAAATGAGACTTCAAATTAGTTTTTACAATATTCAAAACAAACATAATCCCAAATACTCTTTTCTAAACAGAGCCTATTGGGTAATCATGGAGTACCTGATGCTTGACAGCCACAGATAACGGTAGTTGCAGTTTATTATATCCTCTAAACCCAATAGGCTATGTTTAGGTTCATCATACATATATCTCACTGAGCTTCCATAAGTTCCCACCATCGCTAACATATCTTGCCAATATAGCAGTATGGTATCCTTTCCACACCAAGCCACCTGTTCTAGAGGTAGAGATGACTGTACATGCAACCTACTAAATAATTTAGTTTATAAAACCAAAAGTACAATTTAGGTTTCACCCATATCAAAAGTCAGACCTATTTTCTATTCTGTATATGTATTGTGAAAGCTTCTTCAAATCTTAATAGTTGTAGACAGTTTAATGGTGAAGTTTGAGAAATTTTTCTTCTAAATTTGAAAATACTTGTTTTTCTTCCTCTGAATCAAAATTCAGCTCATAAAATTTATAAGACAAACATTCTCATGGTTATGGACAACTGCACTACAAGTTTGATCAAATGTTTGGTTAGTAATAGATTTATGTTGATCATTATGTAATGTCAAAATCCGTTTATGGTTTCCCTTCACTTTAAGGTTGCAAAAAACAACCCATGGTGGAATAATTCTTTTGGAATTACCCTTCTTGCATCTTCCACCGTTTGATAGAGTTGCAATGTTCATGGCCTATAACAAACCCTTGTTGGCTAAACTTTCTCAATGAATGTTTACATATTTAAGTAGAAAAAGAAGATAGAAAGCAACCCTGTATAGATTTTCTGAATGATGCATTACACATAAAAGGTCAAGTATGAATAGATTGGATTAGTATCTGTGATTGATGAAACACGATCAATTTGTCTGCTATATACATCCTCATGCTTTGCATGGCATATTAAACGGGGACTAAGTGTACATTGACATTGCATTGGGATTGGCTTTCAGCAACACTTTCTAATAACAGACACAATGTGTAACATTAGAAATTATGTGCACATACAAAAACCAGAGAATGAGAATGTATGTTGTGCTGAAAGGTAGCTGTAGTTTGTTGAGATGTATGTGAAAGTTACCTCGATTGTGATAGCACACCTTGAATTCCAGAAGACATCACCTTCCAAGAAACCAAACACATGACTATTAAAGACAAACATTTTTTTCTGTATATTTAAACAGTCAGAAAAAGAATCTAGATTTTTGTAGTGTTAGGCCTTAGACTTGTCAATTACATTTTGTTAAAAGTTTGCAATGGTTGCATCTGAAGTTATATAAATTTACATATGTCTAATAAATGTGTCCAAATGTGTCTAATTTATATTCGTACATGTATGGGTGATGAAATTGAAGTAACCCATACAACCACTACAAAACAAAAGGTTTTATGGACAAGAGACATGGAAAGGAGGCTTCTAGACTTGCTCCAAGAGCAAGTCCAGCTTGGTAGAAAGGGAGAAGGGGGGTTCAGAAAAGAAGCATGGACTGCCATCGAAAGAAAGTTCAATGCAGATTTGAACATGAACTTGGCAAAATAAAACTTAAAAAACAAGCTCAAAACATGGAAGCAGGGTTTTAGATTAATGAAAGACTTGAGGAATACAAGTGGCTTTGCATGGAATGAGACCACTCAATGTATGGATGCAGAGGATATCGTATGGGAGGATCTTCTTAAGGTAACATGCTATTGAAATTATTGACTTAAGTAAAATCATGTGTTGAAAGTTTGTAAAGCAAGATGATTAGTAATTCATTCCTTTATGCAAACATGCAAAGAAAAGAATTCAAAAATGTAAAAGTGTATAAGAGGCAGCCATTCCAATACTACAATGAGTTAGCCTTCATTGTGGGGAACGATATGGCTGAAGGCTGGGAAGATTCAACACCTCAAGAGAGAAGAAGGGAACCCCATGGATGAGCCTTTAGATTTTAATGATGCTTATGATACAAACACAATAATGGGGACTGATGTAACTTCACTTGGTCAAATAGAAGAATGGGATCAAAGTGCATTCAGGTTTGCCTTGACAGAGCCCTCATTTCTATGGATTGGATGCAACAGTGTCATTTTCACCTTTCTTCCTTGGCAAGATTTGGTTCGGACCACTCTCCGATTTCTCTCAATCTGACTAATCACAATAGGAAAAAGGCTTTCCCCTTTAGATTTGAGAGGATGTGGAAAACCCAACCCAACCTCCTCAATAAGATCAAGGAGTGGTGGTGTATTGATGTGGACGGGACGACGATGTAGAGAGTGGCTAAGAAGATAAAGAACATCAAAATGGAGATAAGAAAATGGAACAAAAGAGACTTCGGTAATATCTTCCAGACAAAAGATAGGATTATGTCAGTGCTTGCTGAGATCCAAGAAGAGATCCAAATCCATGGTTATGATGATGATAGAATCAGTGCTGAAAAAGCCATTCTGGCGGATCTTCATAACATTGTAATTAAAGAGAAGATGTTCTAGAGGCAAAGGTCTAGATCTGTGTGGTTGAGAGAGGGGGGCAAAAACTCCCAGTTTTTTCACCTATCCACAACGAAACACAGGACGGCTAATAGAATCAGGGTCATTAAGAAATGGGAACGGGCTTTGGAGGAAGACAAGGAGATTGAAAATGAGGCCATCCGGTACTTCACTCAAATCCTGTCTAAAGAGAAAAACCTCAGCGAGGCTGACCAAGATGATATTCTTCAATCTCTTCCTAAGGTGGTCTCGGAAAGCCAAAATAAGATCATGTTGGCGATCCTGGATTAGGCAAAAATTCATAAAGCTATTCTTTCTTTACCTGCGGAAAAATCCCTGGGTCCAGACGGTTTCCCTTCTTTCTTTTTCCAGATGTACTAGGAGGTTATCAAAGAGGACATTGTCAAAGCGGTCCAGGAATTTTTTGGAGCCAAGAGCCTTCTCAAAGAGATCAATGCCACTTTTCTGGTCCTCGTCCCAAAAATTCCAGGTGTGGATTCTTTTGATTGTTTCAGGCCTATTAGTCTGTGTAACTCTTTTTATAAGATTATCTCAAAATTCCTAACCCTCAGACTTCTTAAAATCCTCCCAATTCTCATTGCCCCCCAACAATCAGGCTTTGTCCCCGGAAGACAAATTTTGGACTCTATTATGGCTATGCACGAGGTGATTCATTCGTTGGAAGAGGGCAATCGGGAAGGATTCCTGCTTAAACTGGACCTTTCCAAGGCTTATGACAGGGTTGACTGGTCCTTCCTGAGTAACATCTTGGGGGATTTTGGTTTCAATGACAAGGTTTTAAAGATTATTTCCCAGTTTATTTCCACCCCTTCTTTGTAGTCTTGGTTAACGGCTCTCCCTCAGAATTCTTCAAATCATCTCAGGGTCTCCGAAAGTGGGGCCCCCTCTCTCCGATCCTCTTCATCATTTTAGTTGAATCTTGGGAAGGCTTATTCATGATCATAGGGGCAGGGGCTATTCTATGGGCTTCAACCCTCTTTAGGCCCTTTCACTTTTACTCACTGGCAATTTGTAGAAGATACAATTCTTGGGGGGAAGTCTTCGGTGAAGGAGGCTAGATTTGTTAAGAACATTCAGGTGATCCCACAATAGTGGGTTACACTTTTTCGGAGGAAGAAATTCCTCATGAATCCAGGAGGTGGGAGGATTTAGTTAGGTACTTTCGATAGAAAGTACCTGATTGTTTCGATCGAAACATTAATAGTTTCGATCGAAACTACCTTTTTTGTTTAGTTTCTATCGAAACTAAGTTAGTAAAGATTTTAATGGGATTTTGACCCATATGCATGTTAAATGAAGAAAGTACTTTCGATCAAAACTAATTAGTTTTGATCAAAAGTACTTTCTATCGAAAGTACTTTCTATCGAAACCCCCAAAATTGAGGCTATCTGCAAAGGCTAACAGAAATCTACAGTTTTCATGGCTTCGGGGCTCAAGCGCAAGGCTCAAATGAAAGAATAGGGACACATCCTTTTGCATCACATAATTACTCTGAATGAGCTTTCTAAGGAATATAGATTTGACAAATTTTGAATTAATTAGGTCTAAGTTTTTTGACGTGCATCAGATGTAGGTTTTTTATCAAATATAAACTTCCAGGTTTGACGTTCAATGAAAAATAGTAGAAAATAGAAAA
>MU227496.1:690067-725577 GCA_018584345.1 Thuja plicata | reverse complement strand
GGATCAAAGGAACCCATAAGTCTACGGCTTCTTCTAACCGGGATACTATAAGTAGGACTAGATGTAGTAAAGTTCATACACCAATACAATGCAAATGAACTAATACAAAATTTTAGATCTATTTAATTGAAATTTAATTTGAAAGAACATGAAAGATCTAACATACACAATGCAAATCTAACACCAAAAAAAATAAAGAGTTGTCTATCACGGGTTCACCAAAATGTAAAGTAGAAAATGGGGTTTAGGAAATGTAAAGATGAAAAAGTTTGATAAAGGAGGAGGTTTGAATTTTTATTTGTGTTGATTTCCTTAACCCTAATTTACGCTTACTTGAATTTGATTGATTATATATTTTAATTGTGATTGTGATTAAGGGAAGATAAGATGCTCCTTTCTTTCACCCTCAAATACACAAATAGGAGATCTAATTTTGATCAACCCCAAAGGGTTAATACACAAATGAATCCACTATTTGGAAAGAGACCAAGAAAGGGGATCTTAAAGTCTATAATTTGATTGATTAATATGATTAATGATAGTAATTGGAAAGAATAGGAGAAAGTACCAACCTTACAAAATAGTAGATCAAAGATTGCTATTTTCTGAGATCTGTAGACTATTTCAGGAGATGCTCACAGTTGATACCAAACTGGAACACAGAGACAGAAAAAACCTATAAATATTTTTCCATTCCGATGTCATCTTATGAAAAAGGCCAACCCTATACCACTTTTTCCAACTTGATCTGCTCAACTTCAAAAGTGTCCCTGTTCGCACAGTCTGAAAGAAATCTGAAAAGGGTATCCAGATCTGGCCTTGGATCTACAGTCTCGAACCTGTACCTGCAAGAAAAATGTTTGTTTGTTGGGGGAAAGGGGTTTGCCTTGTTCAAACCCTAGTTTTGGAATTAACCTTAATATATGTAATTGAAGATTGCATAAAGAATAGCAAAGCAAAATTCAAATTCACCTTGCTTGTAATGTCCTTGTGGCGGATTCAAATCTGTGGATCCACAAGTATGCTTCAAAATATGGAATGTAGAATGGAAGGATGTCTTCAATCTCTTTCTTGTAGATCTCCAACACCAAGTCTTTAATGGTTTCTTGAGCTTGACAAGGGCTTTGGAAGAAGATGGATGGGGAGATCACCAAAAGGGCACTTTTTTGGCTTGAATCCTTCAATGGCCTCCAATGGATCTCCTTCATGCAAATGGATACTTGAGAATGATGTATTCTTGCTTCAAATCTTGCTTAATTTCTTTCTTGGACTTCACTTCATAAGGATTCTTGATGCTTGATTATAAGACTTCAATTGCTTGATCGTGGTTAGAGAAAATGAGAGGAGAAAGCTCCCTTTTATATGAAACCAGGGCACAATCTTCTAAGGAGGCCTACATAGGATAATTAAATAATAATTTAAGCCTTTAACCCTAGGAGAGGACCTATATTAAATTTTATTTAGGAATCAACCGATTCGGAACCTGAAATAGCCGACCCGAAAGCAGGAATAGACTTTTTGTGAAGACCGACATCCTAGAAACCAAAAGTTCCCAGGATTCGGACACTGGGATAGGGTCAAGGTCGGCCCTGTCCTAGGTTAGGGCTGAGGTTGAACCTATCCTAGGGTAGGTCCAAGGTCAACCCTATCCTAGGAGGTCGACCATGTCCTCAGATCCCAGGATCACAGGTCAGAGACCCAGAATGCAGAATTTAGGTCAGGAAATGGAGGTTAGAAAGGTAGGTCAGGGGGGAATCCATGTCAAGATTAGGACCCATTTAGAGGCGCTTATCATGACCCCAAAACACTCACTCAAAAGGATAAACTAGTCTCATATGGAAGTGCTTCCATTTTCTGACTATACAACAGTAAACTGCTTGATTAAAGTTGTTGATTTATGCTACTGCTGCTGAGTAGATCTGAAGTATAGAAAGTTTTATTTACTACATCTAGACCTAAGTATAACTAATTCACCCCTCCCCTCTTAGTTATTCTAAATTCATTCTAACATATATGAAGCCTTAAATAGTGAAATTCAACCACTCTCACATTAAACTCCAAACCCTTAAACCCTAAAGTAATAGTAAAATAGAAACCCTTTGAGAGTAATAGTGACATTATAAACCCATAAACACTTAAATTGGAGCCCTTCATCCCTAATATTGAAAATAAATTTGGAAACCCTTAACAGTCAAATTGTGTTGATATTGTGGTGACTGATAATGTAGTGGGTGTTGATATCGTGCTGACATTGTAAAACCGTAAAATGGCCGATTTTAGAGGTTGCCCTAAAATGCATGTTATAAGTGGCTGAGATGCATAATGCATTGTAATTTTGGTGTACTATTTTTTTGGATAATAAAAAAGGTTGGATGACCATGTAGGTGGATGTAGCCCAGGTTTTGGGTGAACCACATTAAATTTGTGTGTTATCTGTGTTCAATTTTATTCTCCTTTTGTTTCTGCATATAAATGTTTATTCTTATATTGTTTCAGATCTGTCAAACCCTAACAATTGGTATCAAAGCAAGGTTTGTTGCTATAGATTGACAAGACTTTCAGATTTGAGTGGGAGCAATGGAGGATTCCAAATTCAAGATTGAAAAATTCAATGGCCAAAAATTTTAGCTATGGAAAATGCAGATGGAATATTATCTATATCAAAAGGATCTATGGAAGCCATTAAAAGGAAAAACCAAGAAATAAGGAAATATGACAGAAGAAGACTGAGAGATCTTCGATAGCAAGGCATTGGGATCTATTCAATTTTTCCTTGCACCATCTATAACATTCAACATATCAAAGGAAAAAATGACTGTAGAGATGATGGAGAAATTGGCTAAGTTATACGAGAAACCCTAAGCTTCGAATAAGGTATTTCTTATGAAGTGTTTGTTTAATATGAAAATGGGTGAGGGAGGATCTATAGTGAATCATTTAAATGAATTGAATACAGTCACCAGTCAATTATCATCTGTACAAGTTTCATTCGATGAAGAGGTTAGGGATCTCTTAATTTTATATTCTTTGCTAGAAAGCTAGAATAGCTTGGTTATGGCTTTAAGAAACTTTGTCTTTGGTTCAAATACTTTGAAATTTGATGAATTTTTTGGTGTTATCCTAAGTGAGGAAATGTGAAGTAAAATCACAGGTGAAACTTCAACCTCGTCAGGTTCTGCTTTAAACATGGAGAACAGAGGAAGAACAAGTGAAAGAGGAAAAGGCCCTTCACATGAAAAGTCACGAGGGAAGTCAAAGAAAGGACATTCTCAATCTAAAGGAAAGAAATATTGCTGGTACTATGGAAATCCTAGTCACCTGAAGAAAGACTCTAGGTTTTGGAAAAACAAAACAGGAGATGAAAATGAAGATGATAGTAAGGAAGCTAATGTTGCAAGTAATACTTTACAAGATGCTTTAATCTTATGTTTGGATAATTTTAATGATTCCTAGGTAATTGATTCTAGGGCTTCATTCCATGCTACACCCCATAGAAAATATTTTCAAGATTATGTTCAAGGTGATTTTGTATAGGTATATTTGGGTGATGATGAGACCTATCCTATTGTTGGGAAAGGGAAAATAAAGATCAAGTTGCCAAATGGAAATGTCTGGATACTGCAGGAGGTAAGGCATGTCCCTAATTTAAGAATAAATTTAATTTCTCCAGGACAACTGGGTAGTGAAGGCTGCATAGTCATGTTTACAGATAATATCTAGAAGGTCACTAAAGGTTCATTGGTAGTAGATAAAGGTGTGAAGATAGGAACACTAAATCTGTGTACTGGTAACACTGATTCTACCTTAGCTGCTACTGATAATGTTAATGCAGGGAAAGCTACTATAGATGTTGCAAGAATAGATTCAAAAATGTGGCACCATAGGCTTGGTTACATGAGTGAGAAAGGGATGAAAAACCTTCACTCTGAAAATCTATCGCTAGGACTGAAAAATATCGATTTAGAGTTTTGTGAAAACTATGTTTATGGTAAACAAAAAAGAGTTATATTTCTCACAGTTGGGAAAGAAAAGAAGAGTGAGAATTTAGAGCTAGTGCATTTATATGTATGGGGACCATCTCAGGTATCACCTCTTGGTGGCTCTCATTATTATGCTATTTTTATAGATGATTCAACCAGAAAAACATGGGTATATTTCCTTAAAAGAAATCTGATGTTTTTGAAACATTTAAGAAATGGAAAGCTTTGGTTGAGAATAAGACAGGAAAGAAGTTAAGTGTCTCAAATCCAATAATGGAGGTGAGTATTGAAGCACAACCTTTGGATATTACTTTTCTATCAATGGAATTCAAAGAAATAAGATAGTTCCAGGAACCCCACAAGAAAATGGTGTGTCAGAAAGAATGAATAGGACAATCATGGAACGTGCAAGGAGCATGAAATTGCATGCTGGATTGCCCCTTCATTTTTGTGTAGATGTTGTAAAAACTACAGTCTATTTGATATATAAAGGACCTTCAACCCCTTTGGATGGTGGTAATCTAGAGGAAGCATGGACTGGTAAAAAGGTAAATTATTCATTTCTGAAAACTTTTGGTTGTGAAGTTTTTGTCCTTGTTGATAAAGAAAATAAAACCAAGCTTGATGCTAAATCTTAAAAATGTACCTTAATTGGATATGGAGTAGATGAATATGGTTATTGGTTATGGGATTTTTGAAATCTTAAAATGATTAGAAGTAGAGATGTTATATTCAATGAGAAGGTCATGTATAAAGAACAGTTGCAGGAAAAGAAGCATGAACAAGTCAAACAGGAATATGTGGTGCTGGATGAGACTCCTAAAAATGAAATGCCACTGGTACCTAATTCTCAACATCAATATGTTATCCCATAAAATCTTGTAAGTGTTAGACATTGTACAAGGTCAAGTAGACCTCCTGAAAGTTTTTTTCCTTCTTTTTATTCCATTTTATTGACTGATTATGGTGAACCAGAAGAATATTAAGAAACAATGCAGGTGGATGCCAAACAACACTGGAAGCTAGGCATGAAAGAGGAGATGGATTCCTTGTTGAAAAATAATACTTGGGACTTAGTCCCTTTACCTAAAGGAAAAAGAGCCTTGCCTAGCAAATGGGTTTATAGGCCAAAGGAGGAAAATGGAGGAAATAAAAGGTATAAGGAAAGACTTGTGGTAAAAGGTTTTGCATAGAAAAAGGGTATAGATTTTGATGAAATATTCTCCCCTATTGTAAAAATGAATTCAATTAGAACTTTACTAAGTCTTGTGGCTGCAGATGACTTGCATCTTGAACAACTAGATGTCAAAATAGCTTTTCTCCATGGAGATTTGGAGGAGGAAATTTACATGCAACAACTAGAGGGATATGAGGTCAAGGGTAAGGAGAATTTAGTGTGTAGGTTAAGGAAGAGTCTCTATGGCCTAAAGAAGGCACCCCACTAATGGTATTTAAAATTTGGTAGGTTCATGGCTGAACAAGGTTACCATAGATGTCATTCTAATCACTGTGTATATTTTAAGAGATTGGATAATGGGAGTTACATTATCCTGTTACTCTATGTTGATGACATGCATGTTGTTGGGTCCAATATGCAACAAATAAATGAACTTAAACATAAATTAGCAAGGTCATTTTCTATGAAGGATTTGGGTGCTTCTAAGAAAATCCTTGGTATGAGGATCACACGGGACAAGAAAAATAGAACCTTGAAATTGTCCCAAAGTGAGTATACAAAGAAGGTGTTGAAAAGATTTAATATGCAGGATGCAAAAGCAGTCAATACACCTTTGGATAGTCACTTCAAATTTACTAAGGAAATGTACCCAAAGGAACAGGAAGAGGTATATAAAATATCTAAAATCCTATATTCATCAGTTGTTAGAAGTCTAATGTATGCAATGGTATGCACATGACTAGATATTTCTCATGCAGTGGGAGTTGTCAGCAGGTATATGAGAAATCTGGGTATGGAACATTGGAATGTTTTCAAATGGATTCTTTGATATTTGAGAGGTACTACTACACAGGCATTATGTTTCATAGGATCTAGTTCTGCTCTGAGTGGATTTGTTGACTCTAATCTGGCAGGAGATATTGATACAAGGAGGATTACTACAAGGTATTCTTTCAGTGTAGGGGGTACTATATTCAGTTGGATTTCTAGATTGCAAAAGGTTAAAGCACTTTCAAGGACTGAAGCTGAGTATGTAGCTGCTACAGAAGATAGCAAGGAGATTATTTGGTTACAATGTTTTCTGGAGGAATTGGGTCAGAAGCCGGAAGATCACCCATTGTACAGTGATAGGAAGAGTGTCATTCATCTTGCAAAGGATTCTTCTTTGCATTCAAGGAAAAATCACATACAAATCAGGTACCATATTATAAGGTCTATTTTGGAGGATGGCCAATTATGGCTTGAAAATATTCACACAAGTGACAATCTTGCAGACATGTTCACGAGGCAGTCCCCAAGGAGAAGTTGGTTTCTTTCTTAGCTTCTATCGGGCTTCTTGACTGATGACTGTGGAGTTAATACACAACAAACTCTTTTATCCAGTAGGAGTTACACATACTACATTGTCATCTAGTTTTAGTCTCCAAGTGGGAGATTGTTTGGTGTGGAGCCTGATCAGTCTCCAAGTGGAAGATTGTTGATATTGTGGCAACTGATCATGTAGTGGGTGTTGATATTGTTCACATTGTAAAACCCTAAAATGGCCGATTTCAGAGGTTTCCCTAAAATGAATTTTATAAGTGGTTGAGATGCATAATGCATTGTAATGTTGGTGTACTATTTTGCTGGATAATAAGAAAGGTTGGACGACTGTGTAGGTGGATGTAGCCCAAGTTTTGGGTGAACCACGTTAAATATGTGTGTTATCTATGTTAAATTTTATTCTCCTTTTGTTTTTGCATATAACTATTTTTTCTTATATTATTCCAGATCTGTCAAACCCTAACAAATTGAAACCCTAAAATAGATAAATTAAGAATTTTGTACATTGAATTGGAAACCATTGAATTTTTGAACCCTTAAATAGTAAAATTGAACCACTTCCACATTAAACTTACAAACCTTAAACTCTAAAGTAACAGTAAAATGAAAACCTTTTGACAGTAACAATGACATTGTAAACCCATAAACACTAAAATTGGAGCCATTATTCCCTAACATTGGAAATGAAATTGGAAAATCTTAACAATAAAATTGAATCCCTAAAATAGATAAATTGAAAATGTTGTATAGTGAATTAGAAACTGTTGAATTCGTGAACCCTTAAATAATTAAATTGAACCACTCACACATTGAACTGTAAACCCTTAAACCCTAAAGTAACAATAAAATGGAAACCCTTTGATAGAAGTATTGACATTGTAAACCCATAAACACTTAAATTGGAACCCTTAATCCCTAACATTGGAATTGCAAGTGGAAACCATTAACATTAAAATTGAAACCCTAAAACATATAAATTAAAAATAATGTACATTGAATTGGACAATGTTGAATTTGTGAACCCTTAAATAGTGAAATTGAACCACTCTCCCATTGAACTCTAAACCCTTAAACCCTAAAGTAATAGTAAAATGGAAACCCTTTGACAATAATAGTGGCATTGTAAACCCATAAACACTGAAATTGGAACCCTTAATCCCTAACATTGGAAATGAAAGTGGAAGCCCTTAACAGTAAAATTGAAACCCTAAAATAAATAAATTGAAAATGTTGTATATTGAATTGGAAATATTTAAATTTTGAACCCTTTAATAGTGAAATTGAACCAGTCCCACATTGAACTCCAAACCCTTAAACCCTAAACTAAAAGTAAAATGGAAACTCTTTGATAGTAACCGTGACATTGTAAACCCATAAGCACTGAAATTGGAACCCTTCATCCCTAACATGGTAAATGGTGGAAACCTTTAACAGTAAAATTGAATCCCTAAAACACTATAGTAACAATAAAAAGAAAACCCATATAGTAACAAAAAAGTGAAATTGGAACCCCATTAATAGTGAAATTGGAAACCATTAAATAATGAGATTAGATACCTCAAACCCAATAATAAAATTTTAAATTAAAGCTTTAAATAATTATAATAAGACCAATAAGTCGAATACCAACAACGATTCTTGAAAATAAAAAAAAAATATTAAATTCAAAGGACTAAGAACATGCCAGTAAAGCTAGAACACACGAGTATGATTCCCTTCTTTACTTATACATGTTTATGAACATAGTAAGTTGTGTTCATAAACACAAATAGTCTAAGAAAATCACAAGGAACACTAAAAACAATAACATTCAAGATTAGAGCTAGATAAAATAAAAAATGAATGGAAAAACTAAGATTTGAAAGCTCTGAAAGGTCTTTAGTGACCTTAGTGAGGATAAAATGCTCACCTATTTTGATGTTGAACCAAGAGAATGAGAGGTATAACTCCTCCAACTGGTCTCCATGAAGGGTTGGACAAAAAAGTTGGAATGCTATTGTTTCATGTTGAATCTATACCTGCAAAACAACAAGGAGAGGAAGTAAATAAAATAAATGGGAAACAATGCAATACATACCTTGAAACAATGCAATACAATCCATAACAGTGATAGGAAACAATGCAAAAAATCCAATTTCATACCTGCAGATACTATGATATTGCTTGTGAAGAAAAGAGAACATTCTCATTGGGTGTGGATTTTGTAGAGTCCCTGACCGAATACGTTTTGGTCCCAAAATAGTAGAGTGCTTGATCGAATACGTTTTGGTCCCAAAACAATTGAAGTCTCTAGAATTGGTGGGATAGAAAGGAATGAAACATGGCTCGATCCACAAGGATTCAAACATATTGAATGGACTTTTGTTCAAATTAAGCAATGTGTAAGATGATTTTAAGTAGAGGTGACACATAGTAAATGTTGCTAATTGTTGAAGTGTAAGGTGTTGGGAGGAAGTAGTGGCAGTGACGGTGGTGGATTGGGTGGCCATATGGTAGAATAATATGCAACCTCCTTGTCTAGTTCAACCAGTATAGTGGGAAGGTTTTGGGTGTGGGCCTCCGCACGTCCCCGTAGATGCATCGATTTGGCACTAAATAGACACAATGGACAAATAGGATTGGAACCCATGGAAAATCATCGATCCATGAAGATAAATTTTGATTTGGAGTTTCCAACTTAGCGATCTAGGTGGTCAATTAAAAAAATTTGGTCTCGGGTCCACATGGTAGCCTATGTGGACCCTCAAAGTAGGGTGCACATGTCCAGGATCCTCTCCCCTTGTGTGAGTTGTGATGAACTAAAATATTTTTATTTTCAACTTGAAATAAAACATGATTATTTAGATATATAATTTTATTAATAATATTATTATTAATAAATGTTTAATTTATGGAGGAGACGAATGGTTAGCCATAAGTGCATAGGTCAAATTCCTTGCATTACCATTTATTGATTGCACACAAATTAGTGCATTTGACATTCAACATTATGTACAATGAATTTAATTCTTGTCAATTAGCTATTTATATTTGCAATAAATATATTCCATTCTCTTATTTATTTATATTCATGGTTATGTGGAGAACTCACATTTTATAATTAGAATACCAATTATTGATCAAAATAGTATGATGTTTGAGTTGTGGTAAAGATGTATGGAGGTATAATAATAGTATAATAATATTGTAGAAATCACACCACAACATGCAAGGTAGGTGAAAATATATGACAGAACTAGAAATTGCCCTATAATAAAGCAAGTAAAATAGGGATAACAGTAAAGAAAGCAAGGGATTCAGAGTTAGGCAATATAGTGTGTATTGTTACTTGCTACCTATTCAAGCTAGCAAGCAAGTGTAACCACCTAGATTTGGTCTGCTCTGACTATAGACCCTATTTTCCCTAAGTGTGATCATACCCCTAATTATGTCCAGACAACTCTTCAATCGGTTGGCATAATTCATTCAAATCAAATTTAATCTCCTAAGTGATTCATCACTAAATTTTATTAATCACCTTAGCCAATCAAAACCAATCAATTCAATACAAATCAATTCAAATCAATACCTCGCTAAGGTAATTAATTTAAAAGGAATTAAATGGAATCCCTATTATATCTAATCACTTGCAAAAGCCTATCTTCTAGACTAAAATTAATCTAATTAATTCGATATAGTCCTAATTAATTATCTAAAGCAATAAAAAGCATAAATAATTAATTTCCATATTTTTATATGAATATATTAATTATAATTCATTTCATTAATATTCCCCTTAACCCTAGCCTAACCTATCTCACCTACCTTAACCCTGGGTTCAAACCCATCCCAACCTATCCCCCCCATGCTAAGTCTAATCCTAATCTTAATCCTATCCTAACCCACTTCCTAATGATGTCACATTCCTAATCCTGTGATTAGGAATCCAACCCACTTGAGAAAGTCAACTTTCTCAAGCTTGACTCTAAACCCTCACCATACCTCTTAAATGCTTGCATTTAATGCATATGCCTTCCACCATGCCTCATTAATGCCTTTCACATTAATGTCTCTTACACCTCATTAATGGTTTTTACACCTCCATTTATGAACATTGTCTCCCCTCTCTCTCCTCATTTCTTCTATAAATAGAATGAGTTTGTTTAGCTCAAATGGCCCTTAAATTTCATAGTTGAAAGCATTGTTATGCTGTTTAGATTACTTGTGAATCCATATTGCATCTTAGATTTAATATTATGCATTGTTATTATCATACTCTTTAGAGCTAATATGCATGTTTCTTTATCATTTAGATTGGTTTTGTTTCAAATCTTCCATTCTTAGGTTGTATATGTCACTGATTTGTGCATAATCTGAGGGCATGATTATGGCATTCTTCAATATCCTCTGAGATAGGAAGCAATAGATCAGTTTTAGTGTTTAGCTTCAAACCCTTGGTTTTTATGCCTTTCTACTAATATAATGATCTATTGAAGTGTCGTGTTGTGGATAACAGGTGCACTAATTCACACACACAATTTAGGCGCCCACCGTGGGGCACAATTTTGGATTTTGCCTCATTTCAAGTTCATTTTTAACTAATTTGTCTTCCCAATTTTTTGGAATAGAGTCATTTTTGGTCCTAAGGGCTCGCATCTAGGAGAAAGAATTGCATCACGGAATCTAGGCTTGCATCTTGTATTTCATAAATCGTCTCCAAGAAGTCCTGGCTCATTTTCGGTACATGCTCGCATCTATTCACACTCTATTGTATATGGTAACAGAAGCTCATATCTAGTATATTGCATCGCATCCTGGATTTCTAGGATCGTATCTGGTTAAAAACTTTTCATACTCCATTACCTAACCTCTAACATTTTGATCAGTTGTGGTTTTGATATTTTGAACAACCTAACTTGTCTTTGCAGATTGCTATGAGAGCTGAAAGAGCGGGAAAAAGAATACTGACTTGTGGTTTTTTAGGTTTCCATCCCCTTATCTTGACCTCCATTTCATTTTTGTCTTTCAAACTAAGAACACATTTTCTTCTCATTTGTTAAATTAATTAGATAAGTATGCTCTTTTTCTTTAAAGGAAAATAAAAAAATCAAACATTGATTTAAAATTTGAAAAGAAAATGGAGTAACTGAACAAGGAAAACAAACTCAATGTTTAACTTCATTTTGGAAAAGTAATTGAACAACACAAAGCATTACAATTTTGTGGGATAACTGAACAAATTCATTGTCTAAATTTTGGAAAATAGTAATTGAACAAGAAAATCACCTAACTTTGGGGAAACTTAACAATCAAAATTTTATTTCACGTACTATGTTTTCATAAATTAGGAGTATCTAAATCAAGCTCAAATACCTTGAGAGAATAAACGTTTGATTGAAGTGTTTTCAGAGAAAATGACATGGACTAGGAGAGTATGCTCTTCTTCTTTTGAAGAATCAGAAATCTAGAAAGCCTATGATCACCAATCCTTTGTATGCTTATTTAACAGTAGATGGCCTGCCGGTTGAGGAAAAAATCTCCTGAGAATGACCCAAGTGAGGACAAGTTTTATGCCAACTCTTCCAAATCACTATAAATAATTTCTTCCTCGTAAGCCAAAGCCTTGGAAGACGGAATCATTTTTGTTCTTGAAATTTTGATATCATTATTTGAAGATGCTTGGGTATGTGTAGAGTGAAGCTGCTTGAATCTTTCTTGTGAGACTACACATATTTGAGTACTCATAGGGCTATACACCTCAATTTTTCCTTATGCAATTCTATGGGAGACGGTTTGGAACGGATTGCCCTATCATAAACAACAAACTTCATAGACAAAACTACCTGATTCATCCCTGAAAGGGTGATAATCCTTGTGCAAGGAAAAAATTAATTGCCCCAAGACACTTGTCATATCATTTCCTCACTTGCATTTGGAGTCAGCTAATATGGCATCATGACTGGAGCCATTGCATGTTTGGTGATGGCCATATTCTGATTAGCATTTGAGTGTGTACCTAAGTCAACGAGCAAGGATTTTCATCCTCTACCTAGAAAATAGGGCATAAGGATGTGTCTGTTCCCCTAACAATGCAAATCTTCTTAACATATATGAAAGATCACTAACATGATAAATCATTCAAAACAAGAAACAAAACTCAATCCTTGGGGTACATGTGTTTTGCACACATGGGAATGCCTCATAACACAATCTGCAATCAAACAAACTTCATGAACTTCCAAAATGCATTTTACAAAACTGACAAAATATGACAAAAACATCAAAAAATTGTATCATGTATTTCCTGGCTTGTATCTGGTATCTTAAATCATATCTGGTATCCTGAATCACATTTGGTCAACACTATGTCACATTTAGGGAGAAAGCTCACATCCTGCATTTCTTAGCTCACATCTGGGTCATCAGAGGATCATATCCTGTATTTCCTGGCTTGCATCTAGGACAGTAGGAACTTGTAGATTAGTTTCTTAGAAAACATCAGTTGATTTGGATACCCTTTTGGCTCTCTAGTCTATCCTTGTTTTCTTTTTTGGTCTCCCTATGGCTGTGCTAAAACACTTTTTCAAACGTTTACCTTGCATGGCCTGTCAATTTC
The DNA here is from genome assembly GCA_018584345.1 of Thuja plicata. Taxonomy (NCBI): domain Eukaryota; kingdom Viridiplantae; phylum Streptophyta; class Pinopsida; order Cupressales; family Cupressaceae; genus Thuja; species Thuja plicata. Next base: position 712,502 of record MU227496.1, on the reverse strand, counting down.
TCACAATCAATTTCAATACGTGTGTTATATTCACTTTTCAACACAATTTGATTCCCAACTCACTATCAAGGCATTCTAACCCTTTGACGTTGGAATCATTTACTTCCACCAAAACACAAACAACACCTCTACCTAGAGACACTCACCTAAACGATTTGAGACTCTACTTGACACTATCGGGAAACTTTAACGAAGTTGAGATACAAATACATGGTTCACACAAGATGCAACAAGTACACTTCTAAGGAATCAAAAGTACCTTCAAGATCACTACTCTTTTAGCAAGGAGAAACAACTCGTGGTTCCTTGTTCAATTTAGACTCTCTAGAAATGGAAAGACCCACTCACGAATGGAGTAAGGCCTTTGAGGAATACGACAATGATAAAAAAAAAATATGAAGATAGCGATGAGGAATAAGAACCACACTTTGAATGTCCTTTGTTTGATTCAGGCAGTGAGGAAGACATCACTGAAGAAGAATACAATAAAATTAAATAGAGCAATAAATTCCAAAAGATGTTGGAAAAGTTGATTAGTGAAGATAAAGAGAAATACTTTCTCCATCTAGCATCCACTGGCGTAAAATTACCTAAGGATTATGATGTTGAACAACTAAAATAAAAGGAGGTGTCGACTCCTATATCTATCCTCACTAAACAACTGACCTTGATGCAAACTAAGATTTTAACTCTCAAATAGGATAAGGCTAAACCCAAGACAAAATACTCTTTGGAATCCATTTGTTCATTTCCTGTCGATAAAAGTATTAATATGGTTCCATTTCCTCCCAACATGGCAAGACCAAAATATGACAAATATATGGGAGAGAGTGACCCACATGACCACGTGAGAGAATTCTATGCTCTGAGCATAGAATACATGGATGAACCTACATACCTCATGAGGCTCTTTCCAGGAAGCCTAGGAGGTAACGCCATGGAGTGGCTGTCAAAACTTACACCTAAGGTAAAAAATTTTGAGGAGTTAATTCAATAATTTATCCAACATTACTCCTATAATGTACAACATGATGTGACTATGATGGATATGTGCAACACTAAACAAAAGATTGACAAATCCTGTACACACTTTCTACAAAGGTGGAGGAAAATATTTGCACAGTATTCAAGAGCTATTCTTGAATCTGAGAAAATGGAAATCTTTGTTAATAACTTGGTACCTGAGTTGAACTACGTTTTGAAAATGAAAGACTCCCCTAGCTTCGACAGGATGATCAAGAATGCCATCTGTATCAAAGAAGTCATGGTTAAAAAGGGAGAAATCACTCTTCAAAGTGAAAAAGAATCTAACAACTCCAAAAAAAAAACCAAAATGGTGGAAACGAAACAAAAATGTTGTCAACGATGGAGTAGTAGATGCCTCCAATGTTAATCCTAAACCTAAGGTGTTCAACCTAAAAAATAGCATGCAAGGAAGCAAAGATGTCAAGCTAACAACCTCCATACCTAAAGCAAACAACGAGAATAACAGAGGTCGGCCATGAACTTCCAAGCCTTAAAGAACATTCACTCCTTTAGGATAGCCTCTTGAAACTATTTTCAAGACACTATTAGACAACAAAGTTCTCACAATCCCAGATTCAAAACCATGGGAACCAAAATTCAAACCAAGGTGGTGGGATGACAATTCATATTGTGTTTTTCACAAAAACAAAGGACACAAGACTAACAACTATCTTAAACTCAAACATGTTATCCAAGACCTTATTGAAGGATGCAAGATCAAAGTGGAATGACACACCACTAATGAAGATCATACAACATTTAACAAGCCATCCCCTAATTATGAGAAATGGGAAGCATCCAAAGGAAAAGGAAATGAAGTGAACTACGCCTACTATAAAAATGATAATCTGATCAACATGCTAGACATTAAAACTAAATCAATAAATGTGGTCACTATCAAAGGTGTTCAAACCACATCTTCCCAATCAAATGCGGTGACCCGAAGTCAAGCACAAGTCATGATCAAAGGACCCAATTTCTCTTCAAAACCAAAAACTTCCAAAGTACTCATAGTCACTATCCCTAAACTGACAGTGGAAAAACAAATAGTTACTATTCCTATAGCAAAGTACAACCTGGTGGATCAATTTCAATGAACCTCTACTAAAATTTCCATTTTTGAGTTGCTTAAAATCTCCACAGTGCATAGGGAAATTTTTGAACAAGCCCTACATGCCACAAATGTGCCAAAAGACCTTGATATAGACAAATTCCAAGCAATGGTTAATCACATCTCAATGCCACATTACCTCTCTTTTTTAGAAGAGGATGATAAATCATTGACACATCCACATAATTAACCCCTTCATATTGAAGTCCTCATTTATAAATCCCATGTTAGACATGTATTGATAGATGGAGGTGTAGGATTGAATATTTTTACCCTTAATCTAATGGGGAAGCTGGGTCTTTCAGAATAGACCATTATCTCTAGAAGAAAAATTACTATCAAAGCTTATGATTAGGAAGAAATATTCTCTAAAGAACTTATTGTTCTACCCATCAGAATCAGGCCGGTTGAAAGGAATGTCACATTTTAAGTTCTAGATCTACTCCTGGCTTACAACATATTGTTAGGGAGACCTTGGATCCATGAAATGCAAGCTGTACCATCTACCTTCCAGCAATGTATCAAGGTCCCACATAATGGGGTGAAAGTGACAATTCCTATAGATGCCAATTATACTTGCAACAATATTAAGGCAAGTAGTATGGTTCCGCATAACAAGGAAGCTATGGATGAGATTTCTCCTGAGACTACCAAAGAAATGGTGATGAAAAGCTTTGGAAAGACCTTAAAACTTGAAGAAATAGGTATGGAAGAATACAAGCTAGACATGACCCCGTCATTGATAAAACTTCCGGTATCACTGAGATCCTATGGAAAACCTTCCTCATCATTCACACTTGCTACATCTTGAATGCCAGAAATACATAAATAAATTGGCATGGTTAAGGTATCCACATATTCTTTAGATAACATAGAAGAACATGTAGTCTTGGCCTGGCTTTACAAGAGAGAACCAAAGGAAGCTAAGGTAAAACATGTGGCAATATCCTTAGAGAAGTATGGAAAAGGATATGATCTCCTCAAACAAATGGGATATAAAGGAAAAGGACATTTAGGAAACAAAAGAAAAGGAATCATTGAACCTATACACATGGAATTCAGGGATACTAAAGATAAAATAGGACTAGGTTTCAATAAAAATATGAAAACCCTACTTCAAGAAATAGTCCAGTTTCTGACAAAGGGAGTGATGAAATAGAAGAGACCGAACTAGAACAATGGTCCTATAAAATATTGTTACATGTTGGCATGGAGAATACTGGATATCAAGGAGAGTACTATGTACCAAGCTTTGAGGTACCATAAGACACTCATATCCCTTTTTTACCACTAGCTACTATTCAAGAGGTATAAGAAACAACATAAGACAATCCAACAGTATCATTGGTTGCAACAGCTACTGAAGACACACCTCAACAAAAGGATTTACATCCTAACTAGGGGAAGTTAGTTATAGTTTCACATATCCTTGATTTACCACACTTTTATCTACAAATGGATAATAGGGTACACCAGGTAACTATTGCTGAATTCTTGAACAAGTCTGATGATGAAGTAACTGACTCACATGATTACGAGTGGGATGAACTATCTGTTTCCATGAAGGACATTAAGATAGATGTAATTCACATGTTTGCAGCTCCATCAACACATAGAGAGAATTCTAACACCACTCCTAATAGTGTTGATATTCCTGAAGCAGAGGAGGAATTCCTTCCCCCACTCATTGATGAAGAAACTAGTATTCTCCTAGACCTAGAAGAAATTCAAAGGCTACAAGACAGAAGCCTCCTTTTACGGAGAGATGAAGATGAAAGTTCCACTGACGAGTCACTAGAGTTCGGTCTGCATATAACTAAAAATGACTTTGATAATGAAAATATTACTCTTTTTCATCTAAACATCGAAGAGATTAACTTAATAGAACATGTCATGTCAGTTAATAGTCTTGACGCTGACGCGATCCTGTCCTTCCCAAAATCTGACTCCTTTGATAAAATTAAGTTTTTCCATTAGTATTGCAAAAGAAAAACATAGCATATATCATCAGTATAGGCACACATGATAGATAGCATATTGCCTTACCCGATGAGATGGCAATGCTTGTCATGAAAATGATAAGTATAAAATTACCTGACAAACACTGACAAGTGTTGAACCGATGACAAAGCATAAAGGACATCACCGATAGTACATTTTTATGAACATTGCCGACAGAGAAGAAAAGGAAAGGAACCCGACAAATAGTTCAATATAGGGACAATGACAGATTAGAAGCCCAACAGAGAAAAGAATGAAAGAAACCAGACTGACTAACAAAGTAGCCTGAGTATCAGAATCGACAGTCGGTTACAAAACCCATAAACAGTGGATCTGACTTTCCACATCACATAAAACATTGTAATTCTATTTATAGATTTTTAATTTGTTTTAAATCATTACTTGAGGGTCAAGAAAGTATATTGTAATTGTTTTAAAGCATCTTAATTGATCTAAAACATAACTAACTAAAGATCAAGGTCAAGTTGTAAACCTTGGATCTAGAGTTAACTTGAAAAACGTGAATCAAGAATGGACCTAAAAACTAGTATATATAAATGTTCAATCATTGTAATAAAATATATTTGAAAAATTATTGTAGCCACAAAGAGCATCTAAGCAACATAAGTGAATTCATGCAAAGTTCATAAACAGATCATATCAGTTCTCAAGAACACAGACAAGGCTACCAACGAGCAGAGATAAGTTATCATTCAATCACTCAAGGTGTTTACATATACATTGTAAGATTTATAGGATCTGTTATCAGCAATTAGAGATTGCATATACTATCAGATCAACATTCATAATGTAGTTGCATTCTAACAAGTGCATCACATCAGAAATCCTTTAGTAGAAGGTGGACTTAATAGTTCTTGACAAATATCTTAATAGAGTGCACACTTAACGGTATTGCTAAAGCTTCAAATGAAGTAGATCCTAATAGGTCTCCACTTTAATACTCTTAACAGGGTAGATCATCAGAAGTGATCAAATTTTAAGCCTTAACCAGCTCCCTTCTTATCTGCAGATAGTGAAGTTTTGTGGGTGACATCCCCACTGCATTTTTTACTTCCTAACAGGAGTTCTCTACGATATCATATCTTGTGTTATGTGTTATTTACTTTCATGTATGTTTCTTGAATGTTTAAACATGTAAAGAACTTATGTTATGATTTCACATACATAAAGAAAGATAAACAGATACATAGGTGAATATACAAATCTGATGACACAAAGGTTAATGGGCTAATCACATAAAAGTTTTATAGGTATTGATTCACCCCTCCCCTCTCAGTACATCATTCTAGTAATTCCAACAATTGGTATCAGAGCTAAGTCCCTTTCTTGAAAAGCTTAAATACTTCAGAGAAAAGATCAAGACAATGGAAAAGTATAGTCTAGACAAGACTATTGAGAATGAGTAGTTACAAATTTAGATTTACTATGAGCAGTGCAAAGAGGCGAGAGTGAGCATGAGAAAGTTGCTTGATGAAAGAAAGATTATGGCATCTAGGCTTAATGAAAAATATTATCAAGAAGAGGAGATCCCATTTTACTTCAACTCAGCTGAATCAACAACAAGAAAAGCATCAGACACATCAGTAGAAGAGATCACAAGTCTACAAGAGGTCAATCTACATCTGACAGAGAAAATCAAGATGTTGTAAATCAGTCAAGAGACTCAGATGGTAAAAATGATTGATGTCATGAATGATACAAGAAAAGATAAATCAGAGTGAACATTGGCTATTGATGATAGGAGGAAAATCACAGAGAAGCTACAAGAAAAAGAATCATAGATTCAAAGACTTACTGATCATCACCATGAGATTACCAATCAGATTATTCTTATGAGTCGAAAGGCAAACTAATTAAATACTGAACACATTGAAAGAATATAGATTATCGGTGAGCTAAGAGAAGAGAATGAAAAGCTAAAGCATGAAGTCAAAATTTAGAATCAACACAATGAATTAATCAAGAAAGCTGAAGATAGCAATAAAAGAATGGATGATTTTCTTGATGGACAAAGAAGAGCCAACAACTACACAGGTCTAGGGTACACCAAAAATGGAGAATTGTCTAATCAATAAGATCAAAGGAATTCTTATACAACTCCAAGAACCAAGAAACTGTCATGCAATAACTATGGAAAACCAGGCCACACCTCAAAAATTTGCAGAAACAAAATGAAAGGTATTCCTCAATCACAATCTACTTTCATTGGTAATTGTTATAAATGTCACAAGAAAGGACACAAGGAACATGAATGCAGATCCAAGGTGAAAAATCTAAAGAAGGAAACCTACATGGACAAGTACTTTCCTACCTGCAAAATGAATGGAAATACACATTAGGAGTGCTGGAAAAAGAACAAGAAAGCATGGACACCAAAAGAACCTGATAATGGCTATAAACTGACAAGAATCAGTAACTCATATGTTTGGGACTATAACACATGGTTACAATACGCACCATGTGGAAGGTATGGTCATATTGCTGCCAACTATATGAGAAAATGGACTAGAAGACCAAGAGGATGGACCAATCTAGGTATGACATGTTTACATTGTCATAAGGTTGGACATGTGATAAAACATTGCAAAGACCAATTGACAGAAACAAACACTTATCCCAATGGAAACACCATTAATGACATCAAGAAGATGAGAAACAAGAAGTGGAGAAAAGCTACAAACACTGAAGGTGATGGAACAAGCAATGCAAATGATGACACCCCATCCAATGGATCTGGTGGCATCACTATTCCCAACTGATTTGCACAAGTATGGAACTGCATTATGACAAGTTATATTATGCATCGGTTCCATTACACATTGATCATATTGAAAAAATTAGCATTATTGAAGATGCACTATATTGTTACTTGTAATATTATTGAAAAACAATTCCATCGGTTAATGGGTACCAATAAGAATTAGTGAACACACACAGTAAATTTGACACTACTTACCGAAATGTAACAGGCATTACACAAAAACCAAGTCACTAAGTGTAACCGACAGACATCGGTGATCTTTGAGCCAACAAAGGTTGTCATCACCATCTTACTGACAATCATCGGTGAAATCACCAAAGATGCTAGCTACCCTCAAACTTTGCGCCTACACTGACGATGTTATTTATGCCTCAACCGATGAACTCAGTATTTGAACACCGATGAGTTGTTGGGCATTAGTGACAACTTAGGGTACAAAAGGTTAAAAAAAGGCGACGGAAGAACTCATTTCGCACCCATGATTTTTGAGAAAAAAAGAAAAGCTAAGCAGAGTGATTGAAGAATAGATTGAAGTGTGACCTCGGAAAGATTCAAACATGACTCAATAGATTCACGAGTCATCACAAAGATTTAGTAAGTACCTATAATCACTGACTGTACTGTGTTTAAATACAAGTTACACCCACAAATTGCATTGCAAGTTGATGATTCTGGAGCATTCTCTAGAATCCCACCTAGGGTTTTTCTAGTAGAGGACGTAAGGTCCTATATACATTGTAACATCTCAGAAATAGGAGATCTAGACCTAGATAAGTCCTATAAGGCACTATGTGATGACACTGGAAACCTGAAAGAAGAGCACAAGCGTCTAGACGTGAAAGGTTTGACAAATGCATTACACTTTCCTAGGGTTTTTAAGTCTGAATGGATACGGATAGTTCTTAGTAGAATGCATAACCATAAATTATGGCTTGATGAGCCTAAATGAATAAAATAAGATTTTATTCATGTTGTTATTGTATATCCCACAACTGACAAGCCAAAATCTCACAAGCACCCATCCAGAAAAGAAGTAGAAGATTTAATAGGTTCAAAATCAGATAACAGAGGTCTCAAGGTTAACACCATCACCGATGAGGAACTTAAGTTTGGTACATGTGCGGTAGGATATAAAATCTTTCAGGCCAGAAAAATGAACAACATAGCAAGCACTGCTATGAGCATAGCGTACAAGATCATCAAACAAGGAAAGAAGATGGATCTTTCAGAAATATTGTTAAATCAACTTGAGGAGAACATGAACACTATAAGGTCATCAAGGACAAACAATTATAAGTTTGGTTTTGTTATTATGTGCATACTCTTTTACTTTGAAGAATACTTTCCTTCCATAGGAAAAGTAGTATGGGACATAAGAAAACTAGTCACCATACAGATATGTGAGCACATAGAATCATTAGGTACAAATTCTGATAACTTAATGAATGAATATTTCAAAGAATTTAAGGAAAACATACAAGCAAGAACAAGGATACCAAAGAGTTTGATAGAAGAACACAAGGATGATATATGTTTTATGGTAGATACTAATTTTACTTATATCAAACCAGTAGTACCTAGAAAATCTTGGCTATCACCACTAGATTATGAAATCCAAACAGGACAAGCTAAAAAATGCATCCAAGCACTATTGAATGAACCACTGGATAGAAAGAAAACAAGATTTGGCACTTATGCAGAAGCCAAACTAAAAATCAAGTCAGATCTTATTGTCAAGAAAATTGTAAACAAAAAGAACAAAATGGTAAAGGATTTAATGAAGAAATTGGTAGTTACTAAAGAAGGTGAAGAGGAACCAGAAGGAAAGGAGGAAGAAACTAAGGGCTAGTTCCCCATTGGTGAAGATACAGAAAAGAGTGATTCAGAGGCTACACAGTTAGATTCACCACCTCCTCCTCTACCTAAGAAATCAAAGACAACATCTACTTCAAGGATAAGAAGCCAAATAGTAAATGAAGCAACTCGTTCACCGTTGAAGAAAGGGAGAGTGACAACCTACAAGAGGAAACCAATCTCACCAAAGGGGAAACAAACCAAAAGGAGGAAGTTGGTTAGAACAAAAGAAGATCTAGATGACTCAGCTATGGATGAATCTAACCAAGAAGTGAAAAAAGGGAATGAACCCTTGATCCCTAAAACCATTGATGAAATATGTAAAAACATTTCATAATCACAATCTATTTCAGATCCTAATATTAGGAAATGGTTGAAACTTGATCTAGAGCATCAAAATAAAATTGAAGAAGCTATAATAGCTAAAATGTGCAAACACAATTATGTTCCACTTCAATTCAAGGAAAATGAAGTACTCAAGGAGCTAACAGATAGATTGTCTGCAAGATGGACATTTGCACTTCATATAGAAAAGAAGATAAGAGAAAGAGTACTTGTTACCCTTATGCATTCTAATTCAAAGAAGGAAGAGATAGATGAAATGAGGAAAAAATATGAAAAGGAGTTCTCACCAAAAATGAGAGCATACAAATTCCTTCAAGGGAATCTAAATGAGCTAGATAAGGAAAGCATTAAGAAGTGGTGTAAAATACTCAAAAATCCCACTAAGGAAGCTAGCCTAGAGAAAGAACACATCATCATTAAATATGCACAAAGTGATTCATCAATTGAATTGGATAGAGAAGAGAATGATACAACAAGAAACAAGAATACTAAAGTTGCAAATGAGGTATGGCATGACACTAATCTTGACAAAACACAGAGTGAAGAAAGCCAAATTCCACCAAGCCCAACTCATATTGACTCGGATGATGAAGCAGAGGTTACCAAAGAAGTATTGAAAATAAAAGGTAACATAAATGAGGATGTCAATAATGAAAAATGGTTGGATAATATCGTTAATGAAATTACAGGAAAAGACCTTGCAGAAGAGGTTCAAAAAGATGAAGATGTCACTGTTGTACAAGGTGATACCGATGGGTAGGAGACACTTACTGACACTGCAAAGGTAAATACTCTGACCAACATGTGAATATTGATAGAAGCTATTGATATTAACTCTAGTCAGGAGAAATCATCTAAGAAAGATGAGAACATACCCAAGGACAGGCGTAATGAAAAAATTAAAGATGCATCAGACACACAAAAGGATATAGACATATAGATGAAGAATGCAACCGAAAATCAAAAAAAGTTGTCTATTGAAAAGGACAAAGGAGAAGATACTAACAAGGAAGAAATATTGAGAAAGGATGAAGAAAAATAAAAGAGTGAAGAAGTTAAGCAAGATGATAGCATGAAGGAAAAGAAATAAAAATCTATTGATACACCCAAGGCCACTGAAGAGACGTCTTCACACAACCAACAGGTGGATTCTAAATAGAAGCAACAAGAAGCTTCATCTTCTCAACATTCACCTACCAAATCAATCCAATCTCAAGATCTACAACTGGTAGTTCACTAATCCGTCTCCTAACAAAAGAAGAAGAAGAAAATAATAAAGAAATATATCTTGGCTATAACACTTGATGAGGTGATCAAAATACCCAAGTGGGATGCATCAACTTTAGATCTAAAACAATTCAAAAGTTTGGAGTGATGTGTCAAAGAAAAGCCCTACAGGAGAAAATGAGAAAAACACATAGGGAAGCCCAAGAACTTGACGAAGCTAGGGATATACTACATCAACTTTTTCCTGAGGTAAAGGTTGAAAATAAAATATCAGTTAAGGAACAAATTGCAGTTCTTACTGATGCCATCACCACTCAAAGTGTAGATGCAGAGAAGGAAATGGAATAACGGGCATAGAAGAAGTATCAACACAAACTAGTTGAGAAGATCAGCCAAGAAGTGATACAAAAAAAGGTAAAGCTCTCTGAATTAGCAAGTCAATTGGAACCAATGATTATAGAAGCTATTACCCTAGTTCAACAAATGTGCACACTTGACAATTTCACAAAAGAGAATGGTGAGAAGCTATCCCAACTAGATTCAGATCTGACAGCAAGTGCACAAAGTTTAACCTCTGATGCAAATGCAATAAAGTTGCATCATGAAAAGATCACAGAGGTAAATAGGTTAAGACAAGAAATATGGAATGCAAAGACACAATTTAGGAATGAGGTTACCAAGCTGCAGGCTCACATATTGCCAAACCTCACTACTTTGCAACAACACATTACAGATGCAAGGAATTTGATCTCGACCCTGAAGATGTTTGTGGTAGACAACATCTATGATATGCATGTGAGGATATCACTTTAGCACATGGCTCTAGAAAATTTGAAGGAGAAATGGGAGAAGATAATGGAGGAAATCAAAGCCTCACACTCCCACATTTTTGACAAGTTGTAAGTACCTTTGCCTTTATTATAAAAAAAGGAGGAATGAATGCATGTGCATATGTACAATATACTACATTACCAAAATGAGGAAAGGACATGTATATTATATGTACATTATACCATATATCTCAGATATCTCAGCAAAAAAAAAGGAAACCAAAAAAGGGGAAGAAAATTATATGTATATACACTTACACTTATTGGAATATGCATAGGGGGAGTCATTTAATGACTAAAGAAAGAAAAAAAGGAGTATGTTGCACATATCAATTTTTGATGCTAATGTCAAAGGGGGAGATTGATGACATTAAGATTTTCCAATAATATTTCAAAATAAAAACATAGAAGATATCATCGGTATAGGAATACCCGACAGACAGCATACTACCTTACCCGACGAGATGAGAATGCTTGTCATGAAAATGATAAGTATAAAATTACCCAAAAAATACTGACAAGTGTTGAACTGATGACAAAGCATAAAGGACATCACCGATGGTACAATTTTATGAACATCGCCGACAGAGAAGAAAAGGCAAGGAACTTAATGAACAGTTCAATATACGGACACCGACGGAGCAGAAGCCCGACAGAGAAAAGAATGAAAGAAACCTAACAGATTGATAGAGCAGCCCGAGTATTAGAACTGACACTCGGTTATAGAACCCACAAATAGTGGATCTAACTTTCCATGTCAGATAAAAAATTGTAATTCTATTTATAGAGTTTTAATTTTTTTTAAATTATTACTTGAGGGTAAAGAAAGTATATTGTAATTGTTTTAAAAATCCTAATAGATCTAAAACATAACTAACTAAAGATCAAGGTCAAGTTGTAAACCTTGGATCTAGAGTTAACTTGAAAAGTGTGAATCAAGAATGGACCTAGAAACTAGTATATATAGATGTTTAATCATTGTAATAAAATATAGTTGAAAATTTATTGTAGCCATGAAGAGCATCTAAGAAGCAAAAGTGAATTCATGCAAAGTTCAGAAATAGATCATATCAGTTCTCAAGAACACAGACAAGGCTACCGATGAGCAGAGATAAGGCATCATTCAATCACTCAAGGTGATTACATATACATTGTAAGATTTATAGGATATGTTATCAAAAATTAGAGATTTCATATACTGTTAGATCAATATTTATAATGTAGTTTCATTCTAACAAGTGCATCACATCAGAAATCCTTTAGTAGAAGGTGGACTTAACAGTTCTTGACAAATATCTTAATAAAGTGCACACTTAACGATGTTTCTAAAGCTTCAAATGAAGTAGATCCTAACAATTCTTCACTCTAATACTCTTAACAAAGTAGATGATCCAAAGTGATCAATTGTAAGCCTTAATCGGCTCCCTTCTTATCTGCAGATAGTGAAGTTTTATGGGTGACATCCCCATCGTAGTTTTTATTTCCTAACAGGAGTTTTCTACGATATCATATGTTGTGTTATGTGTTATTTACTTTCATGTATGTTTCTTGAATGTTTACAAATGTAAAGAACTTATGTTATGATTTCACATACATAAAGAAAGATGAATATATAGATAGGTGAATATACAAATCTGATGACACAAAGGTTAATGGGCTAATCACATAAATTTTTTAGAGGTATTGATTCACCCCTCCCCTCTCAATACATCATTCTAGTAATTCCAACATCCTTGTTTTTTATAAACCCAGATCTAATTGATTAGACTAATACGGATCCTACTCTTGTCCTCAACTTCCATAATGACTACACTTTGGCTTGCTATCTAAATGCTTGTGAACCTTACCCTTCTTCCACCAATGCAAGGAGCATGAACATGTCATAGGAGGATATCAAGTTTCTCAGTCAAAAATTGGAAAATAAAAAGAATAAAAGAACTAACAATAAAAACCATGTTGTTGCAGTGTCAGATTCTAAAATAGTAAAAACAAAAGATGTATCTAATGGTGAAAACCTCTCAGAGGTGCCAAAAGATGAGATTCTTGATATCCTCCCCAAGCACTTTCAAGAAAGGTCTTCAATTCTAATAGAACCAACCCAACCAGTTAACTTGGGCACAGCTAAAGTTCCTCAAATTGTTCACCTAGCACAATCTTTGTCAGAAGAGGAGAAGACATAGTTCACTAAGTTCTTGAAAGAGAAAAAGATCAACTTTGCATGGTCTTACAAAGATATGCCTAGACTAGATTCTGAATTAATAGTGCACCACTTATCTATAGCTCCTGAGATTAAACCCATAAAACAAAAACTCGGAAAGATGCATCCTCATGTTGCATTACTGGTAAAAGTAGAGCTAGAGAAATTATTGAAAGCTGGATTCATCAGAGTCATCGCTTATATAGGATGGATTTCTAATGTGGTCCTAGTATCTATATCAGATAAATCTATCAAGATCTGTACAGACTTCAGAGACTTAAACAAGGCATGTCCTAAGGATGACTTCCCACTGCCTAATATTGATATTATCATAGACCTCACAATAAGATACCAAATGTATTCATTAATAGATGGTTTCTCAGGCTATAGTTAGATTAAAATTGATCCTGAAGATCAAGAGCAGACCACATTTACATGCGCATGGGGAAGCTTTTGTTGGAACATTATGCCATTTGGGTTAAAGAATGTAGGTGCTACATATCAAAGAGAAATGACCACTATATTCCATGATATGATGCATAAAAACATGGAGGATTACGTGGATGACACATTAGCTAAATCAAAAGAACAGAATACTCATATTGATGACTTAAGAAAGATATTGGATTGTATGGAGAAATTTCAACTCAGGCTCAATCCCAAGAAATGTGCCTTTGGGGTCCATTTAGGAAAGCTCCTAGGATTTATTGTCTCAGCAAAATGAATTGAGGTAGACCCTGGCAAAGTCAAAGCTATACTTGAAATGACTCCTCTACACAACATTAGTCAAATGAGGACATTACAAGGGAGACTCTTGTCAATCAGGAGGTTCATGTCGCAACTTGCTGACAGAGCACAACCCTTTACCAAATTACTACATAAAGGTGTCACCTTCAAATGGGATGAACATTGTGAAGCCAACTTTAGAGAATTAAAAGAGTACCTGGCTACTCCTCCTATTCTTATGGCACCCATTTATGGGAAGCCATTACTCCTGTATATTTTAGCTAAAACCACATCACTAGGAGTATTTCTCGCACAAGAGGATGAAACTAAGAAAGAAAGAGCAATCTACTACATCAGTAGAACACTATTCTCCTATGAACTCAATTACAACATTATTGAGAAAGCATGCTTAGCAGTTGTCTTTGTATCACAAAAATTGAGACATTACATGCTATCACATATAGTAAGGCTCATTACCAAGATCGATCCTTTGAACTATCTCCTAAGAAAAACAACATTAACAGGACGTCTGGAAAAGTGGGTCCTCATTCTGAGCAAATTTGACATTGTATATGTGGGCAGGAGGTCTATTAAAGGACAAGTCCTCACAGATCAATTAGCTGATTCACCACTCCAAGATGATGAACCTTTTAGAATCGAGTTCCCTGATGAAATAATTATGCATTTAACTAAGTATCCATGGAAGATTTACTTTGATGGTTCTTTCATGCAACAAGTCTCTGGAGCAGGGGTTCTGTTCATAACTCCTCAAGGCTACAAGATACCCAAGTCTTACAAATTGATGTTTCCATGCACAAATAATATTTATGAATATGAAGAATTGGTAAATGGTCTTAAGCTTTCCATGGAATGGAAGATTGTAGAGTTACACATGTATGGTGACTCCCAGCTCATTATCAATATAGTAAATGGAGATTACAAGATGAAAGATGAAAATTTGATGCCCTATAAGCAACTGGTAGATGACCTAAAGAAGTACTTTGTCTTCATCATGTTCCAACAGATACCTAGAACAGAAAATAAAGTTGCAGATTCTATGACTACACTACCATCCATGTTACAATTGGAAGAGCATAAATTCCGCTATGACTTCTTGGTGGAATAATTATCCTACCCATCCTTTGATACCCCTCAATACCAAGTGATTTGTTCTTTAAACACCTCAGACCAATCTCGGTATGTTAAAATCATTGCTTACCTAACTGACCAAACTATTCCCAATGATCTATCCCGAAATGAAAAAAGATCCTTGACTAGGACAACATTGCATTATGTCTTCATAACTAATAACTTATATAGATGAGGTCTTGATGGTATGCTTATTAGATGTTTAGAACACAAAGAGTTGGATCACACATTAAAATAAGTCCACAAAGGTGTATGTGGATCACATTCAAATGGCTTTTCATTAGCTAAAAAACTGCTCAGAGTAGGCTATTACTGGCCTACAATGGAAAAATATGCTATTCAATTTTACAAGACATGTCATAAATGCAAAAGAAATGGAAATCTCATCCATGCTCCTGCTAGAGAACTCATACCATTCATAACACATTGGCCATTTCAGGAATGGGCCTTTGACTTGGTTGGACAATTATATCTTAATACTTCAAATGGACACAAGTTCATCATTATAGCCACTGAGTATTTTACGAAGTGGGTTGAATTCATGCCGCTAATCAAAGCCACTAGAAAAAAGGTGGCTATGTTCATCTTGAACTACGCTATCTGTAGATATGGGATACCCTCTTCAATTGTAATAGACAATGGGGGCCAATTTAAAAACCAAGACATTGACAATCTTTGTGCATAGTTCCACATCACTCAACATTGCTCCTCAATCTATTATCCTTAAGGTAATGGACAGGCTGAGGCATATCACAAGAATATTCTCAAGATCCTAAATAGAACTGTGAGTAAGTCTGGAAAAGACTGGCATTTACAACTAAATCTAGCACTATGGGCCTACAAAACAAGCATCAAAACACCAACTAGAGCCACGCCATTTTCCCTAGTCTATGGCGCTGAAGCAGTACTACCTATTGAGGTTGAAATCCCATCTTTGTAGATATCTTTACAAGGTCTTGCTATTGATGAACAATACCACATTGATCAGGTGAATTCTTTAGACTTACTTGATGAACGCAAGCAATAGGTGTTCGATCATCTGAAGGTGTACCAAGTAGGAATGTCCAAAGGATACAATAAAATGGTAAAACCATGACAATTTCATGTGGGGGATCTTATCCTAAAGGAGAATCCTAAGAACCAACCTAACAGAGAACATAAAGGAAAGTTTGAACCTAACTGGTTGGGACCTTATGTTATCACTACTACTTTTGGGACTAGAGCTTATCAACTAGCTACACCCGAGGGAGATGTTCTTCCAGATCCTATCAATACTCTACATTTGAAGTGGTTCTACGCTTAATGTTTGGCTAGCAGAGCCTATATAGTGAAAAACTCTAAAAATACCAAAAATAGTGGAAAATGTCCTTAAGAAAAGGTATCCTTGGTGAAAACCTAGCAAACAGGCACCTTGATACTACAAAAACATTCAAAAAAGAAAAAAAATAGCAAAAAAAATTGAAAAAGAGAAAAGTGCCTTGATAAAAACCTGGTAAAACAGGCATCTTGTTAGCAAAAAGAATAAAAAATTTTGCCAAGTGGTGAAAACCTGGCAATCAGGCGTCACTTGTATTCTACACTCTACCTATGAATACATTGCTGATACTAGGCCTTCACAATTACACCTATGCTAAAAGTTAACTTTTTTTCCTTACGAATATCCTATCCTTGCTTGGGATTTGTCTACATTTCTATCTTAGGAACAATTCATTCTGCACTGGGAGCATATTTTTCTAGCATGCTAGATTGCATCTACTAGGTCGTCATAGGATAATTTGTCTTGTGACACGATGCTTCTCAATTCTTGTGCCAAAACTGTCACTTTCATGAAACAAGGATGGTACAAACATTGCACTAACATAAACGGTGTTCCTAAGCACTACATTGGATGGAAAACAGAGACAAAGTTATACATAGACATGGAATACATATTTCTTAAATTCCAAATTTTGACTAATGAATCTCTACTGCGCTTGAAAAATGAATCAATAGTATTTTTAAAAATATTACTTAAGCACACAGTTTGACCTTGGTTTGATTATGACTCTTTTATGTACTAATGATTTTTTAACTAGGGGCATCTAACCAGTTATAAGTTTTCTTTGATTGATTCTCAATTGATGGTTGTTATGTCTTCTGAGTTACTTCATGACGTCTGTGCAAAAACAAAGAGTCACAAGGACAGGGGGCATAACATTTTCTTAGTTTTCTACATATGTTGATTGTTCCAAATGATCCTATAAATTTCACCTAATTTGGATGTTATGGTAAAAGCTGCCAACAGGAGTGGATAGCCGCATATATCTTGATCTTTGTTATGTGTAAACTACGGTGAGGTTGGAACAATTTCCTTGTTTTTTTTTCTAAACTCAGATTCTCACTAAGGTATACGAAGCATAATGTACCCAAGGATATGAATTTTCAAGGTCATTGTAGGTCCAATATCTTACCTTACACAGAATCTGATATAGTAAAAGGAATGTGACTAGCTTGTCATCCTGGCTTCTATGCCTTGATGCCTAAGTCTATTTCCAACATTACATCCAATAAAAAAAATAGTATTCATACTTTTATAATATCAGTGGGTATTAGTGATTTTTCTACTATTAGGTGGTATATGTTCCAAGCAAAGCCCAATGATGATAAAAAAGATACAATATCTACAAATCAGTGACAAGTCCTAAGAGACTGCATATAGCTGCATTTAGGGATTGCATGATTCATTTTTGAAAGAAACAAAAGCATAAGGAATTTGAGCTCAAAATGATTTCCATTTTCTTCTAACTCCAAGTTAATTACATCAAATTAATATTAATGATATTCATATCATTGCAAATCCATAGCATACATTTTACATTTATAAAATGAGACAGGAGAAAAATACAAAAACAAAGCATTTATGCATTATATTTATTTCTACATCCTAAGTGCATCCATACATTTTACTTGCATAAGAAAAAATCAAAAACATACATTTGCATATTCACATAGTATCATTTGAAACATATTTATATCAGTGATAGAATGAAATGCATAAATGATGTCATCATATAAACAATCTAACTCATCATGGGACCAAGATAAACCTAATCACATGTGCATCAACATCTATCAAAGAAAAGAGAGCTCATGAAACATGTCAGCATCAGAAACAAATGCATCAGATATATATGTCAAATCATGGTACAGATAAAAAACATGACACAAGTCTACACAAAGAGTATTAGAGTAACATGATCAATCAGATATACATGTATAAAGTGTCATCATACAAAAGAATGATCTTAGAAGGATCCAGATATACAAAATAATCCCAAAAATATGTGACAAGATACAACATCAACTCTGACTCCCCCTCTCTCCCTGATCTAGAGGAGGAGGAGGTGGTAAAAATGGAACTGCAGGAGGTGGCATGGCCCCCTCTGATTGTTGTGCTAATTGTGAAAATGATATGACTCTCTGCCCCTCTAGCACCGCCGCATGATAAAGAGCATAATAATAGGTGGCTCTCTGGCCTTGGTGAACAATAGTATGGGCTTGCGTATCTCGCTCTGCTCTAAGATGCTCAAGCTACACATCTTTATCTGCCAATAAAGAATCTATTATCATGAGCCTAGCCTCTAATACCATAATCATTTCCCTAAGCTTCTCTCACTCTTGCTCACACTAAGATAATGGATCTCCATCCCTACTTGAACCCCTGCTAGAATCCTGCCCTGAGAGTCTATCCAGTGATCTGTCAGTGGCTGTTGTTGCTGCTACCTCTGTTGTCTCTGCTATCTCTACTACTACCCTAGAAGGAAAGGCCTTGGATCCATCCTGGGACCAACAAATCTAAAGCAGGTGCACCGACCCTCTCCCCTGTCACTGGCCACCTCTCCCATACCACCCACAGCTCCACCACCCCTGTCATCTCCACCATCATCCCCATCATTTGGAGGAGGACATCTACCATCTTTTACTTCATCCCTACCCCCAGCACCCCTATCTCTTTGTGTTCCTCTTGTACCTTTGATAAGATGATCATCAGGATCATAATCTACTGGGTCCACTATATGAGGAATGGCCTGCTCTAGAACTGTAAACCGTGGGAATGGATGTTAAAGCGTCTCTGCTGCATATCCATCCAAACAACCTACATCTACAACATCAAGCCCAAGATCCCAATCAACTCCAACCATATCTCTAATCTCCTATTGCATTACCACATACCTTAGCTAGGAGCCCCACAATGGTGTCTCATCATGGATCTAAGCATATATTGTCGCATCTTGACTCCTGCCATGTCATCGCCCAAACTATCTCAATAAATGGGTATGTATAAAATGCTCTATGACATATCTGGTACATCTAATTAGGTACCTTCTCTAGAAGAAAAATGGAACCTGTCTACCATTAGAGGCCCACTCCTCACAATCCAAGTATGATCACCATACTACATCTGTCATATCATCAAAAAGATGCCGCTAGTACTCCACCTTGCCAAGATGGTACTACTGAATCAAACCTATGTACATATACACATAAGGCTGCTCAAGTTCTCATTAGCAGTCTACAATGGGTCATATCATTGGGATATGCTCCTAGGCCCAGATCTGTAGAATCAAGATCCCTACAGTCATGCTCCAGGTATACTGATAAACAATCTCGTAAAGCTCCTGATACATATGGGTCAAAATACAGCTACCCCATGCAAATCTCCGTCTAGAGATGATCATCTACTCAAGCATATCCACCCATCCTATAAGGAATTTGTGATGTCCTCTATTTGGCATCAGGATGCCACCAATTAGTCCCATCAAGTATATAGATAGACAATCATAGTGATCACACATGTAATCCCATGAAATGTGTCTCCAAGCGATAGTGTCATTCTGGAACAAATGACAAGTTGCACCAATAGCAATGGTTGAAGTCACCTCAAAATGTACCTCATGGCCCATAAATGGCACTCGCATTATATTCCACTCATCCTCTGGTGCGACTGTCATCTCCCCCATCGGAAGATGGAAGGTGTTGTGCTCTGAGTGCCATCTCTTGACAAGAGCAGTCAACAACCCTTGATTTACCCCAATATCGGGTAAATCAATCAGTGATCATAATCCTACATGGGCCACTATGTCCTGCTCATCATCTGTCAGCTATTGGACTAAGGCAAGAATACACCCTGGATATGTCAGTCAAAATGCTACTACCTCAAAATCAACCTATTTTACACAAAAAAGACAAATCAGTGCTCTATCTATAATACAAACGTAGGAACATAATCAACTAAGTGATTCAAGGTTTGTAGAAAGAAGATGGTTCACAATTGACAAAAATTCTAATTCTAAAAAGGAGATGCAATACTAGCTATATAGGGTGCAATATCTTTTCCTAGATGCAATCCTAGAAAAACAAGATGCGATGGGGAACGCTGGGTGCGATTCTGAAAATCTCAGATGCGACCCCAAAAATGGGGTACAATATATTCTAAACTTAAGAAAAATGGGGAAAATTGGATGTGATCCAGGAAATACTGGATGCAATGTAGGAATCTGGGACCACCGGGTGTGATCCAAGAAAAACTGGATGCGACACGGGTTCAACAGGGTGCGATCCAGAATCCCGGATTTGACCCAAAATTCAAATGGCTCTAAAACCTACCAAAAAGCATGAAAATGAAAATTACTAAATTTACGAGGTAGTTTTACGAGAACTTACTGAGGGTGCATAGTCGGTCGGGTGCTGATGTCGATGGCTAAGCTCAAAATGATGCTTCCTGATTGGGACCACCATCTTCTCTGTAGATCTTTACAATTTACTATGCGTAAAAGTGAAAATGAATAGTAAAATGGTGATTTTTGAGATATATATTGGTCTTTTGAGCTATTTAGGGGTTCCAAAACTCCTCCCAAGAAACTGAAACTCCATTTATGTTCTCTTTTTTATCAATCGGGAACTAAATTGAAGGTGCCTAGGGCATTTTATGTAGTACACTAATTTTTTTGCGACAGCTCCTGAAGATGCAAAATTGCTCCATCTATTCGGAAAATCCATCATCATTGCACATTTCATCATAAATCTTGGTCTGACATCATTTTATCAGTCCCACCACTCACATTTTCACGTAATTAACTTGATACCCATGTGTTTACTCGTAACACACCCCCGTTTCTTCACTTCTTCTAATTCATTCTTTCTTGACCTAACTAACCCTTGCAAGTGATACATCATTTCCAAAGAGAGATTTTATTTCTTTTCTTCTATTTTGTTCCTGAGGGGGCATGATCACACTATCTTCAATCAAATTTTTTCTCGAAATAGGATAAAAAAGGACTTCGTTATCAAACAACTAGGGGCATGACAGTTTCCTTGACTAAGTCAAAACTGTTGGATAAAAAGATTTGGTTCTCATAAGATGGATACCTTGTGTTCCCTCATTTTAAAAGATTCTTACTAAGCTCCTGGCAGCTTCATACTGAATTTTTGATGACAACCAAGTTTGGAATCAGTATTATCAATCTTTGGATGACAACCAAGTTCAGAATTGGTATCTTTAAAATATTTTATTGACCTTTGTACGACAAACAATTTCAAATTCAATTCTACCAGTTTAGTTAAATCAAGTGTGAGACCGATCTCATCAGACATTTCGCTCGATCGTGAGCAAAATTCTCAAACTTTCTGAAGTCAAACATCAAAAACTTTCTTTGAATCAAATGCGTTGCTTGCCCATCTATTCAAATAGGGGCAAATTTAACCACCTAGATTTGGTCTGCTCTGACTATAGACCCTATTTTCCCTAAGTGTGATCATACCCCCAATTATGTCCAGACAACTCTTCAATCGGCTGGCATAATTAATTCAAACCAAATTTAATCTCCTAAGTTATTCAATCACTAAATTTTATTAATCACCTCAGCCAATCAAAACCAATCAATTCAATACAAATCAATTCAAATCAATACCTGGCTAAGGTATATAATTTAAAAGGAATTAAATGGAATCCCTATTATATCTAATCACTTGAAAAACACTATCTTCTAGCCTAAAATTAATCTAATTAATTGGCTATTGGCCTAATTAATTATCTAAAGCAATAAAAAGCTTAAATAATTAATTTCCCTATTTTTGAATGAATATATTAATTATAATTCATTTCATTAATATTCCCCTTAACCCTAGCCTAACCTATCTCAACCACC